>CM062815.1:705612142-706047483 GCA_031772625.1 Pinus tabuliformis | reverse complement strand
GGAACTCCCTTCCATTGCATCAAGTTGCACAAGCTTCTTGAAGCTCTCAAAGATTACATACGCTGATCCGAGCATCATTAATGTATTCCCCTAATTATCAGAACGACTATTTCCTGTATCTCACCGCTACAGATACAACCATTGCTATGGTTTTAGTCCAAGAAGAAGATGGGATTGAACATTCGATCTATTATTTGAGTCGTAATCTCAATGATATGGAAGTTAAGTATTCTTACATGGAGAAGCTAGCTTTAGATTCCGTTCAATCTATACAGAGATTTCGCCATTATATCTTGCTCTGAAAGACCACTTTCATTTTGGATTGCAACCCTATGACATACATCTTGTCACGTCAATTGCTGGGGGGAAAATATTAAAAATGGATCGTCATTTTGTAGGAATTTGATTTAGAATTCATCAAATCCAAGTCAAAGAAATATCTAGCTTTTGCCGAGCTTCTTTGCGACCTTCCCTCTACTGTCATCAATTCAACAATGAAACCATTAATTCCAGAGGAGTCTCTATTTCTGATCTCATCATTTGACCCTTGTTATGGAGATATACTGATCTATCTCCAAACCCAAAATTTTTGGTCCGATACCTCTTGCTTGCAACAATGACGTATTTGATATCAAGTCAAAGATTATCTGATCATTGGCGACACCAATTACCATTGCAATACTGATATGATTGTTCGTAGGTGCCTCACACATGAGGAAGCTGAGAAAGTTCTAAATGATTGTCATTCTAGTGCTTGTGGTGGACATTTATCTGGTTATGCTACTGCAAAGAAAATTTTCTGTGCTGGTTACTTCTGGCCTACCATATTTAACGATTGCATTACTGCTGTCAGAAGTTGTCATGCATGCCAGATTTTTTACCGTAAAACTCGACTACCACCTGCACCACTGTATCTTGTCGTCGCTGTTGGACCATTTAAAAAATGGGGCATTGATTTCATGACATGTAACCCTCACTCGTCTAGGGGGCATGGGTATATTATTGTCGCTATTGACTATTTTACAAAATGGGTCGAGGCGATGCCTACATTAAACAACAGTGGTGAGACAACTGCACTTTTTTTCTTCAACCATGTGGTTGCACAGTTTGGTGTACCACAAGCTATAGTTACAGATCATGGTTCACATTTTCACAATCACATGATGACTGAATTAACTGCCAAGTTAGGACTCTCACATGATAGTTCTACTCCTTATTATCCACAGGCTAATGGACAAGTTGAAGCCATCAAAAAAGTCCTTAAGTGAATGCTTCAACGAATGATAGGAGTTCACAAACGAAATTGGCATTTGATCCTATACTTAGCTTTGTGGGCTTACCGAACCTCGGTAAGAAACGTAATTGGATTCACACCTTTCCAATTGGTGTATGGTCTTGAGGCAATCTTGCCAATACAATGTGAGATTTCATCACTAAAACTCGCAATTGACTTGTTACCTGACACTTCTGATGAGGAAGCACATTTCTTAGAACTCATCAATCTAGATGAAACATGTTGTGAAGCTGCATTGGGAAACGAAGCACATAAGAAACAAATTAAGGTGCAATATGACCCAATGTGAAGCCTCGCATATTCTTAAAAGGATACCTAGTCTTTCTTTATGATCAAGAAGAAAATAAATTAGGAATAAGAAAATTTGAACCACTATGGATGGGCCCCTACATTGTCAAGAATGTTTTGGCAAAAGGTGTTTACAAGTTGGTTGATTATGATGGAATTCCATTGTTGCAACCCCAAAACGGGATGTATATTAAATGTTACTATGCTTGATTGTGCGTAGTAAAAACACTGTATATATGCTTTGATTGTGTGTGTGTGTCACAGTGTGACTTTTAGAGTTTTTATGTGGTTAGTAATCCGCTTTGAATTTTTTGCAGATGTCAGAATCTTTGGAACCATTTGTTGGTTATGCCGATGGTGCTAGTCGTAGTACGCAAAACCTATCCTCTGTAGCATGGGCCATATTCGCTCCAAGTGGCGAGTTAGTGAGTTTTCAAGGGATTTGTATTAGTCGTTCTACGAACAATATCGCTGAGTATAGCGCATTGATCGAACTCCTCTCTGATGCCATTTCACTTGGCATTCGCTGAATCATCATTAGGCTAGACTCACAACTTGTCATACTACAACTTACGAATGTTTATACCAGTCCGAAATCCAACTATTCATCGTATATTCCTTAGAGTTCATCTCTTGGAAAGACATTTTGATTACATTCAATATCAACACATTTCTAGAAACTTTAACACATTGACTGATTCTTTAGCAAATTACATGTTAAATAGACATTTATGACATATGTAAAGAGTAAATTTTCAATTCACATCAACAGTTGAATAGGATTACACATAACCATACAAAAACACTGAAAGTAAAATAGATAGATGTTCAAAGTTTTTACAAAAATTTGTGTCCAAGACATGTTGGTCATCTGACCTCAAAACCTCAAAATGCATACAGTAAATCATCCTAAGTAGATCTAATGATGCTCATGATAACAGGTCACTACCTGAGCTATCATGTGCAATAGCCTCATCCAACGGCTAGGTACACCAATAGTATGGCACTGTAGTCTCATCGGTAACTCCTTGATTCGAACATCTGGTATACCGAGGGTTAACCCCTCTATATGCTACTGCAAATTCGCTGTAGGTTTTAACCCCGTACAGAAATTACCTGCATACAAATTCTAAAACATAGAAAATAAAAAATGCGAGAGCATAACACTTAAAACACATATACACAGAGATTTTCCCCTGGATCCCAAAACCAGGACTACTAGCTTGATTTTTCATTATGTTCCTTTCAATGTTACAATACATATTTATACATGCTGAAGCATCCACTACCACGGACCGAAAACCATCACATCCAAAACCATGGAACAAAAACCATCATGTCCAAAACCATGTGCAAAAAATCATGCACAAAACCATGGGTAGGTTCGCCCAACCTAATATAGGGTCCAAAAACAAAATTTTCTAGGGCGCTACCCCGGACCCCATAGAGTGGGGTTACTTGCACCCCTCAAACCCCCTGTGACTCCCCCCACTACGCAATCAGCGCAATGAAGGGGGGGGCTCTGCCCCCCTTCTAACCCCCCGGTCAACTACGTGGGCTAGTTGTGGAAATAATATAAAACAACCCAACATCCGCTAGTGTCTCAATCAAATCTAAATCTTGGAGAACTGCTCTTCCGACATTTCTCCCCGCCGGTTCACTCGCCTTCTATTGATGACCCATTGGTCGAACAGTGCCAACATTTGTACACATGAGAACATTTTTAGTTTAGTATTGGAAATGTAAAAAAAACACAAAAGCATGTGAAAAATCAAAAAATAAAAATACATGGTCAAAAAAATTTACCTATAGCACCCCATTGAGCACCCACTGGTAATCTCAAATCTGGATCTCCATGAAATCCATCCCTGCATATGGATGCTCCTCTATGACAATATGTTGTCAACGGATCCAACTGAATAATGCGGTAGAAAATGAGATTGATGACTGACTAACATGTCTAGCCATCAACTCTACCCATCTCTGCATCCATGGATCTCTAGGACCAGCTAAACTTAGTGTCACATGTTGAGGTTGCATCAATGGAATTATCTCCAAAGTAAAAGTGATCAAGATCGATCCATAGCTGAAATTTTTTGTCTTACCACTTTTTTACTTTAGTCAGCTGCTCTTTCATCAAAGAGAATACTGCCTCACACTAGTTGAACATAGTTGGCTCGAGACACTCGAGCACATACTGCATGTATGATCTATTCACGACATGAAGTGTCACGCTACCCACCAACTTTGCGATAGTAAAGAGGATTGTTCGCAAGGGCATATCACGAACATCCCTGATGTTTATCTTTCCATCTTTTCTAGGCTATGTACCTAGCCGGGAGAATTGTTGAATGTAGTCCCTCACTGATTTACCCCCAGGGAAGAACCTGAAAGAGAAATGGGGGCACCACGTCTCGACAATCCTATGAGAAAGTAAATATCATCGATCAATATAGGGAGCACTTTGTCCCCTATGTGAAAAACCTGTTTTGTTGGATCCCATGAATGAACCAAGAACTGCAATAGTTTTAACTGTTGCCTCATCTCGGATAACCCGAAATATTTGAGTAACCCATAATCTCTAAGGGTCTCAACAATACCAGGATCATTTAGGGCAACCATATTCTATTTTCATGTTCTATTTCATGCCATGTGATAGCCATTCTAATCCGATCAAAGTATGAAATCACACCATAGGCTTATTTAGGATCCATTTCATGCAAAAAAATGAAGATATTTTTGGTAGAAATGATGAATAAAATTTCTAAATTATGCCCAATGCACCCTAGATCTTTAGACAGTGCGATGCAGAGTAGTTTCCCTTCTATTTGACTACTCTACGACACAGTTTTTGATTCATAAGGGTGTGCTCATCCCAGGGAGTGATATATTGACCCTAGGGACCCCAAAACGCTAAAATTTTTCCCTGAAATTGAAAAAGAATGACCTTAAATGAAAGAGAAGAGGTAGATCTCCTACCTAGTCTTGACGGCACGAAGAATGATCCACATAATCTCCTGCAATCAGCTGCTGAAGTTTGAGGTAAAAAACTGGTTCAGAGCACAAAATTGAATGGTAAATGTCAAATGGTAAAATGACTTGGTAAATTATTGTTTTATGGTTATTTAATGTGTTCATTAAATGAATAAACTATAGTTTTTACCTATTTTTACCAATGAAACATGTACTTTTAATCTGTTTGGTGGTTCTTTGAGCAAGTTTACAGCTGACATAGTGAATTTGACATGCATGATCATAAAACGTACTTTTGACCACAGAGCATACTTTTATCTCTTTTTCGAGCTTTGTTAAACATTGAAAAAGGAACCCCCCTAGAGTCCTCTTTCAACTCTTTTCAGACTCTCAAAATATGAAAAGATTGCCGGGAACTTGTCCTTTTCAGCTCCTAAACAGATTGGAAACGACATCTACTTAGTATAAGTTTAACCATTTTCCGACTGAGATAGATTACTTACGAAAAAGGAATATGTTGATCGAACATGGTCAATAGGTTCTCTCTTGTATTATTTTACGCTTTTTCGGACTTGAGAGACAAATTTACAAAAAATAACTTGTGGAGTTTTCTTTTTGTCCCTTTTCAAACTCTCTAAACATGAAAATGACCGAGTTCTCATTGTCTTTAAACTCGTTAAAGCATCAAATAGTGAAAAACTTGTCCATCATGAAAAGACCGAGTTTCACCTTCGCTAGACTCGTTAAAACATCACATAGCGATGGATTCACCCAAAGGGTAGAATTATACATCAAGCATATGTTATCCTCCTCAATCTTGTTAAAAAATAAAGAGGTACTGGTTAGTAATGACCGGGGAAAATGGGAAAAGGGATAAATCACCTTATGGTAGCAAGTCACTCTTGAACATGACACTTCCACTTCATCTCTGTGGCTATTTGGGTTGGGTTATCTTCTTGATGGTTATCATACCTATGGTCTATCACACCATCCATCACTTTGGTTTTTGGTCAATGCTACTAATTCACTCAGTGTCGCCGACATGTTCAAGAGAAGTCTCTTAGTAAAATTCATCCTTTGCAATACTCATAAACCTTCATTTTCATGACCGCCATTCCTGAACATTGTGTCATCAGTCACATTTTGTCTTCAAAATCAATACACTCATTTCGTCTTGTTGATGGGGGATACATCAAGGCACTCCTACGATGAGTCGCTTCTTGTCGACATCAACACATTATCCAGGAAGTTGACTTAGAAACACCCTTCCAGTACCTTGAGGCTTGCATACATCAATGGCAATTTTCTCACTTCCGGCGACAGGTTGACATCACAGGCCTTCGATCGAAAGACTTTGTATGGTGTTCGACATCAAAACATCTATTCAAACCATGTAGAATGTATTGTAGTACCCTGAGAATCATTATCATTATTGGTGATTTCTCTCGCGTTTGTTAACGACTTACATCATAGGTTGGTAATTAGATGGTGTCTTCCTATGTTTGACTTCAGATCACATTTTCACGTGGTTAGATTCGTACTTGAGCAAATGATTGGACGAGATAGAGGACCCTGGATCTAGTTTCATCCATCCGGGCTGCGATTTTAGTAGAGTATTATTTCATCTGTACGATGGTTTTACACAGATAGTCATCTTATCATGGATCTATATCTATAGACGTACATGTAATAAAAAGTTTATATGATGAGCATGGGCATGCCTTCCCTCATAAATTCATGAAAAATTCAAAGATATCATGATATTATGTATTGTAATTGATGCAGGTCACTGTCTGCTTTAGATCCTCATCACATCATAAAGCATATCACTCAACATTATCATTTTTGACTTCATGCTTTAGGGGGAAGTTGTTACAGGTCTGTGATGCAGGAAAGTGTTCCCTCTGCGGATAGAGGCAACGTCTCTAGCCCTAGAGTGGGTCTGGTAACAACAAGGACAAAACAACAATTAACTCCCTTAAATAGTCATTGTTGGAGGCCTACCTCAAACCGGTGGTTGATGAAGTTCCATTGCGCTATTCCAGCTTTCGTTTCCTTCTCCTTAATAAGCGATCAACCTAAAACACCACAAAGAAATAACAGAGCATGTAACCAAGAGACAACAATGATCTATTTACTCATAAAGTCAAGAAGTCATGAGCTATCAAGTAAATTACATACAAGACATAGGAAATCATCATTGATTGTATTAATAATAAATCAAGAGCAAAGCTTACAACCAAGTCTTGACATTGCAAGCCTTCTCAGAGGGTCCAACCAGTGTGTTTCTTCAAGCATTCACTCTCAAAGATGGGTCTGCCTAATAGCAACATATCTCTCTCTCTCATTCATAAGCTTTAACAAAAGGTTAAGGGCACTCCACACCTTCTTGCAAACTACAAAGAAATCCCACACTTGTCACACTCACACCAACTATCTATCAAACTCAAAAGCAACAGTAGCACTGTATAACCAAAAGAACTAAAAACTAGCAACTAGCAGATCATAGCAATGGTGAGTGATTTTATAGGAGGAGGAGCCTCCATGAAACGAGGGAGAGGGAGCTTATCCTCAAGGGAGGTTGCACAAGAGGCGGAACCACCATCCCAGAGGTGGAAAGGCGACCGAAACTGACCCAACAACCAGCTCTAGAAACATCCAGAAAGTCGACTGTTTGAACTAATTCGCCAAATCTGGATTGTCGCGGGTCATGAAATGGGGACTAGCGACGATGTCACAACGATACAGTTCATGACAGAGAACCATCGCGGATTTTAAGGGTTTACTAGTGACAATGCAAGAACTTAGTAAAAAAGGGTCAATCTTAAGCATTAGAGAGCATTTGCTTAATCTTCTTATAGTGGTGGGAAGATATGAACATGTTTATTTGACACATGACACAGCAGAGGAACTGAGATGAGGACAGTGACAAATTACTGTGTAATAGATGCCCCCTAAAGCATGAAGCTCGAGAGAGTGGGATGGGTGAAATGCTTTACGAAAATGTCTGAACTGGAACACCACCTAGGAGAACCTGCAGGCACAAGCACAACTGATATCTCTGATAGTGAAATACATGTAGTCTAGGCATGGGCGCAACCATCCAAAAGACATACAAAACTTGGTCTGTGCTATGGACACAACCACCCAGCTAATAAGACCATGATAATGATAAAGGTATGGTTGTAGCCATCCATGAAGAATCAGGTATGGTCGCAGCCATCCATCAAAGAGTCATGTAATCACGAACCGTTCCATGCAGCCTCAACATGTGTAATCTTAGTTTGGGGTCTTGAACCCAACTGATCATAGTACAAATTCTAGCATGCGAACAGATGTGCTGACGTTGAGCATGATAGAAAGTCGCTTGATTACCAATCAATGATTAAAACTTTCTACACGTGCGAGAGAAACCACCAATAATGCCAATGGCTCTTAATGTACTGTCCAGTACAATCCACCAAGTGCGAAAAATGAGCTGAAGTTGAACACTCGTGGAATCACCCAATCGAAGACCAATGAGGAGAGTTTATCATTAGGCGCGAAGAACTTGCCATTGAGGCATGCAAGCTCCAAGGTACCAAAGAGGATCTCTAGATCAGTCTCTTGGATAATGAGCTGGCGTCGACAAGAGATGATCCATCGCAGGAGGGCCATAATGTTTCCCCATCAACGACACGAGATAAGGAACAAGTGGTAGATGGTGAAACAGAGTATTAGAGGAGGAGGTAAGGATGTGAACTGCAGAAGGATTATACTCTTGAACATGTCGGCGACACGACTCCAGAGGGTGGTAGCATTTAGGTACCAAGGGATCAGAGGCTTGATGGAGACAACATGGATTAGATGGAATAAGGCTAAATGGCAACCCAAAAACCTCGGAAGGCCAAATGACGATGTATGGATATCCCAACCCGACAAGAAGCAAAAGTGTCGATGTTCAAGAGTGACTAGCTGTCACAGGTAACCAATGACAACTTCCAAATTTTTCCCCACAATTGCTGGCGAATACCCCAATTATTTTTGAAAACAAGCTTGAAGGGGATAGCATATGCTTGTAATATAAGTTCGACCTTCGGTCGAATCCAACCTAGTAATAGTTTAACGAGCTCCAGGGAGGAGAAGCTCGAGTCTCGTCATGGTGACGAGTCCAATGTCATCAGGGTTTAATGAGTCCGACATAGGTGAAACTCGGAGTCTTTTTCATGTTTAGAGAGTTTGAAAAAGACACGGAAAAGAAAACTCCAGGGGGGTCCTTTTTCGTAGATTTGTGTCCCTCGAGCCCGAAAAAGTATAAAATAATAGTCGAGAGAACCACTTGACCATTACGATCAAGGAGTAATTTTCATAATTAGTGGCATCGATCCAAAAAAGTAAAAAAGTGATCGAAGACACATTGTTTCGTAACCAATATCGAACTTGAAACGACAAAATTCTGGCGATCTTTTCATTCTTATACGGTCAGAAAAGAGCTCAAAGTGGACCACCTTTTGTTCCATTTAATGAGTTAAAAGGGAAAACTCGGCAATCTTTTCATCTTTAAACAATCGGAAAAGAGCTGAAAGCAAACCTCCATTTTTATTCTCTTTAACGAGTCAAAAAGGGAAAAAATACTCAGCAATCTTTTCATCTTTTACGAGTCAGAAAAAAGGGAAAAAAATACTCGGCAATGTTTTCATCTTTTATGAGTCAGAAAAGAGCTTAAAGGTGACTCATCCTAGGAATGAGTGGTATAAAGGGTAGCAACTGGTTCTGGCAATGGTGGAACTTCTCAAATCATGTAATGGTCAAGAGGCTGGCTAATAAAACCACTCATCGCTGCGGTTCCTTAGGAAAGGAAAAACAATCAAGTGAAAGCATATGATTTTCCAAAGAGATGGTGATGATGGAACAAAAAACAACCAAGGCTCATCTAGCAGAATTTAGCGGATAAAAATGGCAATCATGAGATGTAAATTGGGTATGGGTTCATTTTTACACAAGATTGAACCATGGAGAACTCTGATTGGATTCGGTTTCATGTTTACACAAGCTTGAAATGAAAAACTATGCTTGTTATGAGTTCGCATGCCCCCAGGCATAATGACGCAAATTGAGGTACATGCCTCCCAAGCATCATTGCATTCAACGGGGTGGATGGAATGAAGGTTCACTCTCGAGATCTTGGAGAGACTTGACTTGGATTTTACGAGATCTTAATCAAAGACTCGATTTGGAAAAGGGAGTTGTTTCATTTTTTTTTAAATGAGGTTGACACAGTAAAAGAACTATCCTCATAACCCTTGTTTCATTTTTTAACGAGCTTGACACAAGGTCAGGAACTATGCTCATAACCCCTTGATTCATTGGCCATATGAGAACATGTCTCCCAAGAGGTCTTCACGGGATGGAAGAGATGCACTCTGGGAGGAATGCAGGTCATGAGGCACAAATGACAGATCAGGTTCCAATGCCCCCAGTACATGATGTACGAGACCATTTGCATGATCATCAGCAGAGGCGGAGATGGAACGGGTAGCCACATAATTGATGTGTGGCTGGGAAGGCACTGATTGCGAGTAAGAACCGAGAGGGGATGACAGTTGCGTAGGAGGCATCGGGGGACTAAAGAACGATAATTGATCTATGGTCACCATTCTTCCATTGTGTGGAAAACAAGCCACATGGAAAAGTGAAGAGACGAGGGCCCCCATGGCATAAATATAGTCGCAGCCAAGGAGAAGACTGAAATCTAAAGCACCTTGGACAACCATTACATTTATATAGATAGTTTTGCCCCCCAAAGTAACAAGAAGCTTTGGGAGGATCCCTAAAGGTTGACTGGTTCCTCCGACAAATGCCAACAGATTCTGCGTGACCGGCACAAGTTGTGGGGAGACCAAAGCTTTCCAAGTAGTGAAAGGCATGAGGCTAACCGACGCACCCTCATCCAAGACAATGCCCGGTACTGCCTTATCATAGGCATGTATGGTAATCTGGAAAGGCACGTAGGATGGAAGGTGGAAAGCAGTCAAATAACTCTAGTCGAAGGAAATGATTGTACTACTTGGTGGGGTTATCATATGACTGCCCCCATGCTCTACAAGAATCGAAGAAGGATCCTCTGAATCAGCGGGGATGGGAGGGTCATTCTCGGACTCAGGATAATCTGACGAGATGAGAAGAACATGAGCATGACGCTCTTCCAAAACAGAGTGATAAATAGGTGGTAAACCCAAGTCGACACTCTCTCTGATCAATGGTTGGTCTGGAATAGGCTTAGCACAACCAGGCTCGGAAAGAGGAGGACAGGCAAGAGAAGAATCTAAGTCAATCTCTTTGTCAATGGGGAGAGGGTCTGAAGAGAGCCTCTAATAACCAACGGGAAGTTGGGGTGAAGAAGCTGTAAGACTTTCCAAAAAGGCGGAAGCTTTATCCATGAGCAGACAAAGGTGAAGGGGATGGTTGCCTTCACACAGTCTGTAGGGGAATCGAAACTTCCCTTTCTTCTTACTGCTACCAGTTGATAGGGTAGCATCGCCATGAGCTTCAGAGGATGACAAGGGATGAGCCAGATTGTGAGACCATACTTCTAAGATCCTAAGGATGCTAGGACAATCACAAAGAAGATGGTCACCCTTGCACAATTACAAGGAAACTTAACCTTTCGTGGAGGAGCAGAAGGTGGTCTGACCTGAGATGTACTCGGAGCAATAGCTGCATGGGTGGCCTGGCGCTTATCCAACTTCTTCTTCTTCTTTGTAGTATCCTGGTTACTAGATGTGGAACTTTCACCAAAAGTAGGAGATGAAGATGAAGGAACAGGGGAAGAAGGTGTAGGCTCAACCTTGGAATCCATGTGTCGTGGTTCAGACGAAGGAGATGATGGAACAAGAGTCATGACGCTTGGGACCACCAAGGTTGAAAACAACCAAACGGGTAGACCGATGGTTAACCCAGGAAAAGACAACGTTGCCATGTACGGAGCACCGACATTTCCAAAAGAAGGAAACAGACTTGGGTTCCCATCTAGGGGAAGACCTTGGCCGATAGACTCGGGGAATGTTGCCATCGGGAACGAGCCTGAAAAACACTCTTATCTCAGCCAAGAACTCGAATTGTTACTAGGAATATTTCGCGGGCAATAAATTTTATGACACAGGAACAAAATTGGACCTTTTCATGTTTCAAGAGTCGAGAAAAGGATGAAAAGGTGACTCTATCTCTTTCGAGGTTTAATGAGCCTGAAAGGACAAGTGCTCAGATGGACCTTTTCTTTTAAGGAGTCCGAAAAGGAATGAAAGTGACTGCTCTGGAGAAACTATGCAAAAGGTTTACCAAACATCCCGTAAAACTGCATATACACCTTGGCGATCATATGAAAACCAAGGACTTTCCGTACGGAAGTCAATCTTCTTGAATGCTGTGTTCGGTGTGTTACGGTTTGCAAGGTGGTAGACACGAATTCCTAGGGATATAGGATGATAATCTAGTGGGGTCTCCCAACATATACTCAACGGTACTGGGAGCACAATTCCGTACTAGACCGCTATTGAGTCACAGAAGGAGAAATCACCCATTCTTGAGTGAAAATAGTAGTGACTAGGTTTAACGATGCCGGAGCACGTCTCTAGCCCAGACCTCTAAATAGTGTGTGTTATGTTTCAATGCGTTGTTAATTTCATTCAGTTCATTTTAGAGTTGATCTTGAATTATGTTTCAATTTCCAGGCCCTATCGTATGTATATCAAAAAACCTAGGATGCAGCTAGAATGAGTAAAACATCTTTCACTTCAATGAACACCTACCTACAGGAGGGTAGAGAGATCATTCCCAAACCAAGAAAACCAAGACAAGCGAATGCAAACACTAAGAAACACAATGCATCAATACACTAATCTCACGATGCATCGATACTACTAATGAAAGATTTAAAATTCGCTTTCCAATTTCTCAAACATGAAAATTCGTAATGCAAATGTACTTTCACTTTCGTATGCTAAATGAATGCAAACTTTTGATTTTCTTTTTTTTTTGAATTTAAAGAGACAAACAAGCAAGTGTGAACTGATCGATCCAAACAATTGTGATCTATGCTTGGTAGTGAAGAAATCGAATCAACATAAAAAATTGGTTCAATAATCGACACTAAAAATCAACCAGCAAGAAAACAAGCAGCGAAAAAGCCTCAAGCAAATCACAAGATGGTTGTGGATGAACCTTGAACAGACAAGTAACCCAAGCAAATGGTTTCTCGATGAAACTTCTAAAGGGCTAGGTCACATGGTCTAAAAACACAAGACTCACTCAATGAAATCAAAGAGATAGTACCCTAACCAAAAGCAATTAAAACAAGCTAATGAGAGACAAGAAACAACAGGGGATAAACAAGATTGATGAATTCAGGAGGTAAAGTTGTAAAAACAACTTTACAGGAATCATCGCAGGTGTTACACTGACAACTAGAGACTAGTCGCTAGTGTTACACTGACAACTAGAGACCGTTGCAAGTGTTACACTAACAACTAGAGACTAGTCGCTAGTGTTACACTGACAACTAGAGATCGTCACTAAAGTACACCTATTTTCAACGACGGTCTGATTTCAAGAGTCGTCGTGGGAATTAAACTAGCAACCTGAGACGAAAGCCAAATAGTCGTGGGTACAAAGCTATAACATCAGCGACATCGTCGCGACTGTTAGGCTATCTTCAGCGACGATCTTAAAAACAATGACAGATGAACAAGAAACTCCCAAACAAAAACCAGCCAATCCTACAGATAATAAAGGGATTTCCCAGATTGACCCAGGTAATCGAAAAGACTGATAGTTTATCCCCAAAATTCAAAAGACACCAAATCAAAATCAAAACAAGAGAAAACAAGAGAAGAAACATGCAAAGGACTCCCCAGCGGAGTCACCAACTTGTGATGCAGGAAAGTGTTCCCTCTGCGGATAGAGGCAACCCCTCTAGCCCTAGAGTGGGTCTAGTCACAACAAGGACAAAACAACAATTAATTCCCTTAAATAGTCATCGTTGGAGGCCTACCTCAAACCGGTGGTTGATGAAGTTCTGTTGCGCTGTTCCAGCTTCCGTTTCCTTCTCCTTAACAAGTGATCAACCTGAAACACCACAAAGAAACAACATAGCACGTAACCAAGAAATAATAATGATCTATTTACTCATAAAGTCAAGAATTCATGAGCTATCAAGTAAATTACATACAAGATATAGGAAATCATCATTGATTGTATTAATAATAAGTTAAGAGCAAAGCTTACAACCAAGTCTTGACGTCGCAAGCCTTCTTAGAGGGTCCAACTAGTGTGTTTCTTCAAGCATTCACTCTCAAAGATGGGTCTCCTAAATAGCAACATATCTCTCTCTCTCATTCATAAGCTTTAACACAAGGTTAAGGGCACTCCACACCTTCTTGCAAACTACAAAGAAATCCCACACTTGTCACACTCACACCAACTATCTATCAAACTCAAAAGCAGTAGCAACACTGTACAACCAAAAGAACTAAAAACTAGCAACTAGCAGATCATAGCAATGGTGAGTGATTTTATAGGAGGAGGAGCCTCCATGAAATGAGGGAGAGGGAGCTTATCCTCAAGGGAGGTTGCAAAAGAGGTGGAACCACCATCCCAGAGGCAGAAAGGTGACCCAAACTGACCCAACAACCAGCTCTAGAAACATCCAGAAAGCTGACTGTTTGAACTAATTTGCCAAATCTGGATCATCGCGGGTCATGAACTGGGGACTAGTGACGATGTCGCAACGATACAATGCATGACAGAGAACCGTCGCGGATTTTAAGGGTTTACTAGCGACGATGCAGGAACTTAGTAAAAAAGGGTCAATCTTAAGCATTAGAGAGCATTTGCTTAATCTTCTTACAGTGGTGGGAAGATATGAACATGTTTATTTGACACATGACGTAGCAGAGGAACTGAGATGAGGACAATGACAAATTACTGTGTAACAAGGTTTATTTGGGAACATCACTCCTGATGATTAGATTAGTGTAAACAGGGTCTATCAAACCCTAATTTAGTTGCTACATGCCCTAGACATGCCACCTCATTGAGTGCTTTCATCCATGAGAGTTTCCTGAGTTCAAACCTTGCTGAAGTGCTTCCTTGGGTCACCAGCGCACCCCTGGTCAGGGGTAAGTGCTCTGCATAGCAGGTAGCCCCATTCAAGGCTGCGTTACAGAGCACCTGAGCCCACTCAAGCCTGCATTAGGTGATAATCCTTGAAATGTTCATTGGATTCTGAGTATATTCCTCCTTTCTAGATCCTTCTAGAAGGAACCCAGCTCCTATCCTATCAAGATGAGATCGACTTAGGATAGCCTTGGATCATCTAATCCTCTATCCTCTCATCCCTTTGAACATGGAAACTAATCATCCAATTATGGAAAACCATTCAATGCCATATTAATGACAAAACCACTTGCATTCATCTATAAATTGGCCTCCCATCATAGAGCCAAGGGGCTTGGATATTATAGAGAAATATTGTTGGTTTAGAGACTTGAAATCATTGTCAAAGTAATGTTATGCTACTGGATTGATGTTTCTATTGGTGTGATGAGGGCTTGGACTAAGTTGGATGAGTGACACGAGATTGAACCACATTGGGTGTAACTTCTCCTTCTATCAATCAATAAAGTTGTTTGTTCCTTTTCCAATACTTTTGTCTATATCTATGATGAATGTATGTTCAAATGTTGTCGATTCCATTTTTTTACAATAAATAGATCATATGCTTTGATTTTGCCATCTTTTGTTTATGTTGGCAGGTACCAATTGAGCGAATTTAGTTTGAGCAGGAGCGATGGGAGCAACTCAAAGGAGATCAAAGGAAGTGAAGGATCACAAGTAGGTTCCTTTATCTTATCTGTTTATTGTAGGAAAAGGTTAAACATCTTTACTTCAGTTTTTGTAAGTGTAACTACCCACTTAGGGAAGATATACTTATTCGTAGCTATAAATTCTGTATAACACTTCCAACTGATGCAGATTCTACAATTGTAAACTATTGCAAAAAACCTATGCGTCCAACCAAGGAATATTCTCAGTGAAAATATGATATGTTGTTGCTTCCTCTGCCTGCTGGAATCACTCAATATCGAAAGTCGAATTTTTTGCCACCCTGCACTGAAAAATCAAACTTCCCCAAGCAACTTGGCTTACCTGGCAATGAACTATGCCGCCTCTAGGAATTTTGTCGTACTACTCCTGCTGAACAATGAAATTCCCTCTTTGACTTCTGAGCTTCCTAGTTGATCACTCATGCTCTGATACCATGTGAAAATTTCATCTATTGTAACAACTAAAAATTATTCTTCTAATTGTTAATTTAACAATTTATTTTCCCATACAAACAACGAATAATTATCTATTACAATTTTCAAGAATACATTATGGAAGAAAATAAAGTCGGACTTTGAGAAAATACTAGCACACACACACACATAAAAATGACACTATTATTTTTGGACAATTGTCCCCAGAAAAGCTTGATGCAGGAAAACTAGTGCAACAACTGAGGGTTTTATTATTATGTATCAGTGAGAAATTTTGAGTAGAATAATATGGATGTCGAATCTAGCAATCCTATAGAGAAAAATGTTGGCAAAATGCTAGTGGGGAATTTTCCTCACGCCATAGGTAAATCTAGGCTTTGACTGCAACTCCAAGTGAGCTGTCCAAACTACCTCTGCGCAGGCCTGCATCACCCTAGTGTAGTCCCTTACCATGCATAGCCTGAACCAGCTACTCCTATCTGCCATTGGATGAGAAACTGTCTCTATGGCATTTTGAACCCTTTCTCGACCTCTGGAACTAAAACCTAGATTCTCTCCAGGAAAATCGAATTGCCCTCTAGAGGCTTCTGCGTAGCCCCTGCACTAGCCTCATCGTGGATCTTTTGCCTCTCTACAAATGCATTCGCTGGATCTAAAAAACTTTCTCTAGCCTCACTATCACTGCCCCTCACTGACTTTGCTTCCTCACTGAAGCTCAAACTCTTCGAAAACTAACTGCTCCTACTCTGGAAAATTGAATTCTCCAAACATCTCTGATGTCTTCTCCATCACCACATCGATCCCTTCTATATTATTTTTGGTACTCCAACAACCAAGATTGAATTTTAATCGATGGCTCAGATCATTTCTGGATCGATCCGTGTGAGTTTCTAGAGAATTCTCATATTGACTTAATTAATTTTGATTAATTAACCATATTCCCTAAGTTTAGACTTAGGAAATATTTAAAAATTAGTTAATAATCTAATTAAACCATCTCTAGCTGGAATTTTCAGAAATGATTTCTAGGTTTTGGAGATATCATGCATTCTAGCCTCTCCACCAAATTTGGTGGCTAGAAAACATCTGATGCTATAGAAACTAACACTTACTATTTCCAACAATTAATATCAGAGCAGGGCACCCTCTAATAGTTTAATCACTGGAGGGAATATTGTGAACAAATATGGATCATATGGAACACATATCTTGAAGGACAATTTTGATTCTTGATGGAAATTATTATGCACTATGGAGTAGTTGCATGGAAAGATACTTGAAGGTTTTAGGAGTAGATGCTTGGCGCTCCATCGTAAATGGCTACAAATATCCTAAAAATCCACCAACTGGTGTAGACGAGAAGAATTTGTTCAACTACAATTAAAAAACTCTTCATGTCGTCATAGTTGGATTATCAAGAACCATTAAGTCAAAGGTGATGTATTGCACCGTAGCAAACTAATTTCGGGATAAAAATAAAAACTATGTATGAAAGTGATGATAAGGTCAAGTAGGTCAAACTTCAAAAATATAAGAGTTCGGTTTGAAAACTTGAAAATGGATGAAAAAGAAGATATTGCAACCTATTTTTATAAAGTAGGTCAAATCCATCATAGGATTGAGAGAATAATTTATGGATCCTTTGATCATATAAAAGGTCCTGAGATTGCTTTCCTTGAGATACAATGCCAAGGTATTTTCCATAGAAGAAACCAAGGACTTGACCAAGATGACAATGGAAGAATTACATAACACTCTTACAATATACAAAATGAGATCAACTACAAAAGATAAACAATCAAACAAAGAAGCAGCGTTTAAAGCCACAAAGATGACAAGAAATAAATAATTCAAGCTAGAAGACACACAAGGTGATGAATCATATATAGAAGAAGCAAATTTCATCAGGAGTTCAAAAGAGGAACCAAAGAAAAAGGTAAGTTACCTTCTAAATGTTACGATTATGGTAGAATAGGCCATTATGCTCAAAGAGATGTCCTTTTAAGGAAAATAAAAGCTTCCATAAGAAAAATAATTATTCTAGAGAAGATAGTAGTTCTTCAGATGAAAGTGACACAAAAGAAGGGGATGCAAGAGAAGTTCTCTTAATAACCCAAGAAAATCATAATGATCATGATGATGAAGAGGTCAACAATTCAAATGATGAAGAACCAAATATGAGACATTGAGAATATATTCTTTCTGGGGAATCAAAAAAGTTTTCTAGGCTAAACAAGAAGATGAAGATCTTCAAGAAAAATTGAAAAATAGTGAAAATGAAAATGCTAAGCTCAAAAATAAAAATAGAGAATTGAGAAACCTACTTAAAAATAGTGATTAAGAAAGCATCATTTTAAAGGTTCATCTTGAAGAAGGAAAGATAATTGAGGAAGTGATTAAGACCCATATGAATAAGAAAGAAGAAGAGTGTAAGAAACATGAAGAGGAAGTTGTAACATTGAGGGATGAAGTTGATAAGCTTAACAATGATTTGACAACTCAGTAGTGTTGGATAACATTCTTAGCTGTAAAAAATCTCCAGGTGATAAAAAAAGTCTTGGTTATGAAGGAAAATCTTCAAGAAAGGAGGACACAAGCTTCAAGCCTTTAAAGGAGAAAATTAAAGGAGAATCTAGAAATGTTGTTGCTTCAAGAAGTTCTGCTGATGTTCCCAAGAACATCCATCACAAAGATGATCAACAATGGAATGAACCTCCTCCAAGGAAAAAAAAAAATTAGAAGATCATCCTACTCTCCTAGGTATGAAAATATCTTTCTTGGCCATTGTTACTCTTGCTGAAATTTTATGCATAAGGGAAATTCATTGTAAAATCAATTCAAGATACAATTATGTAGGGAGTATGAATGATTATGGGTTTACACCTAGAAATGTCCATGCAAATTACAATCCATTTGAACCACTAATGAACCAAAACATTGTACACTACAAGTGCAATAATATTGGTTAGAAGGCATAAGATTGCAGGCTTGTGAACATAATGCTCCAATAATGTAGACAAAGAAGCCAATGTGACACAGGAGAAGAAAAAGAAGGAAAATTATAATCTAGTATGGATCGCTGAAGATAAAGAAGATGAATGGCACATATCCAGTGGATGCTCAACACATATGACTGGAGATCAAAACAATTTTGATAGCCTAAAAGAAAAAAGTGGCAGTGTTGCATTTGGAGATAACTCTTTTGTCAAGATACTTGGAAAAGGTGTAGCAAGCCTTGGAAGCAAACATATGAAGGAACAAAATGTTTTGCTAGTTAAGGATTTGAAGCAAAATCTTCTCAATGTTGGCAAGATGTGTGATTAAGGTTATAATCTCTTGTTTGATTCTTGGAAGTGCGAAATTAGAGAAGAAGACTTAGGAATATTGGTTGCAACAACCACAAGAACACTAAACAACATATACATTCTAGACCAAGCAGAGTGGAAGAAAATTGCAACCAAGAAAAATATCCACAAGGACAAAAAAGAAGCGAAGCATAAGAAGACAAAAGTCCTATTGAGTGCCATATGTTTAGGGGGAGAAACCCCAAAGACATAATTCATCCTTTTCCATTAATTTCAAAGGGGGAGAGAAAATGAAGTGCAACATGGAGATGAAGGAAGTGAAGCATAGAGATAGGGGGAGCATGATGATAGGGGGGATCATAAGTGTTGAAATCAATGACAAAAGGGGATTGTTAGAAGAAAGTTGTCATTAATGTCAAAGGGCCATAAGAAGCCCCAAAAGAAAATAAAAATTTTAGTGGATTGGTTAAAGTAAAACACAAGAATGGATTACACCGTTTTGTAGTGATTGTCAAGACATTTCCAATGAGATATGGCTTACCCTTTAAATCCTCATAGTTGAGGACAAATTAATTTTTGAATGTGACCATATGAATTCTGACCGACCTAAATTTTGGGGCACTTCTAGGATCAAGTCAACCCCATAATAGGCTTCTTAAATTTGTATATATAAGCCTAGTTGTGGGAAAATTGAGGAAAGGAGGTTTTGGTTGTTTGTGGCAATAAAAAAGAGGAGTATCTGAGGTTGGAGCTATATTGGTACATCTAAAGAAAGATGAGGTTTTTTGGAGTCTCTTTTGAAGAAGAATTATGGATCATATGAGTTATAGTGGAAGAAATACATGTTTGTTCTTAGGTACTATTAGCCCCTTTAACAAGTAATTTAGAGGCCCCTTTTAAGGCCTGCCTTGAGGCTCTTTTCAAGTTTTGTAGTAGAACTTCAAGTCTATGCATTTCAGCCTTGTTTAAGGTATTTTCTAGCAGGTTTGAGGAATTCTTGTTGCTGGACATAATTTGTTAAAGGCTATAGAAGTAGGCTATAGTCTATCCTTGGGGCCTATTTTTCTATTTTGAGGAAGTTTTGGATCACTCTAAGGCCTAATTTGGCCCTGCTTTGAGGCCTCCTCCTAAGGCGAATATTGATCTCTTTGAGGCATACCTTAACCAAGATTCTGAGGCCCAATTAAATCTGAACCTAAGGCATAATAAGGGAAACTCTTTGAGGTAGATTCAACACCAGTTAGGGCAGTTCTGAAGTCACCTTTTGAAGATCATTCTAAGATCATTTTTTGAGCTTATTCAGGCATCATTAGAAGGAAGGTTAAGAAAGGACAAATTAGATTTTGGAGTAAAACCACAATCTTGTTATAAGATGTTCTTTAGACCTTGTTTGTGGCATATCAAATCACTGACTAGGATGTATTAGAGACACCCATTTTGGGGATTATTTTAAAAGTAGACTTTGACTACATTCTTGTGGAAGTTTGGAAAGCTACTTTGAAGAAATATTAAGCATACCTTGAAGTCATTCTTGGAGTCAATCTTACACTAAAATTGAAGGTATTCTTGAGAAAACCATGAAGTCATTCTTGGAACATCTTCAACAACTGTTTGGAGGTATGAAATAGATTTAACTTTTTGCATTAGAGGACACAATTAGTGTGGAAAACTTACTAGAGCAATACTGGAAGTTGAATATGTTTAGGTAGAGAAAACGGTGGTTATATCTTGTTGTATTTGTTGTAAAATTAACTAGTTTTAGTCTTCATAACTGTCATTATACTCATATAATTATGCATATATTATGTTTCAATAATAATAATAAATAAAAATATTATTTTCAAAGCATGGGTTTCATTCTCTATTTGTATTGGTCATCTCGTAGGGTTTGTCTAGTCAAAAGAATATTTTGCTTGAGTCAAAAGAATCTTTGTCATTTGTATAAGACGCTATGGGGAAGGTTGTTACATGGAAAATATATTATTTTTACATGTATAAAGTCAAAAGGACCTCCAAGCAAATGTCGACCTTGCCAGTGACAAGTCGACCTAGAAGAGGCTATTCGACCTCCACAAGTGTATATATTTGAAGCAACTTTGACCTCATTTGACAAAAATTTGATCTGCAATAATAAGAAGTTTGATATGAAGAAAGGACCAAGAAGGAAGAAGGAGAGAAGGCCTAGAAAGAGGGTGCATCTCAAAAAGAAATAAAAATATGAATTTTGTGACCATATTCTCTCACAAGAGCAGAGTTATTAGGGTTTCTACAGTTGTTGCAGGGCTGAAACTCTGATTTGACCTAGTTTGACTCTTGTTGAATTTGAATACCTTAGCTTGCTTGAGGGAGGATCCCTTGGAGGGTTGACATGTGATGGAAAGAAGGATTTTGCTGTTCTAAGGAAACAAAGTTGTAGATATGAAGTAGAAGGACGAAATTATGAAGTGAAGCAAATTTGAAGAAGTTTAATCTTTGTTGACTTGGTCAAATTTTAACTGGATTTGAATTAATTATTGGAGGGATGAATTGGTGTTCGGAGGAGGTTTTTACTTTAGTATTTGGGTCTTTCTTTTCTCATTTTATCAGATTTTATAAGAAGAGAAGATATTTTTTTGGGTTTTCCCCTTGGAGGGGCTTTGCCCTGGCATGGAGCTTATATTTTGTGTCCTCTGTCTTTTATGATATTTATGGTTTATGCTCTTTATAATTGTTTGATGAAAATATCTAATAAGAATAATGAGAAGATAACTAAAGTTCACAATATTTTATCAAGGTTAAGGAAAATTGGTTTAAATAACTACCCCACTAGATTCTCCAACAATATTTAGGTCATTTTCCTTGGTATGAGAGCCTAAGAAGATTTTATTTTTGTTTTTATTCTAGAGGGTGGAAGGGTGGTGTTAGGGAAGGAAGTTGTAGCCTCATTCTCAGGGGATATGGTAAATCTTAGGGTTGTAGCCCTTCCAATTGTAGCTAGTAAATTGGAAGTTGTAGCTTCCCTTGTAATATAAATAAACTATTCATATAATTCTTGAGTAGTCTTCATATGATCTGATTGGTTAATGCTTGTGATACTTAAATTGTTGAAATTTATTATAAAACACTGATTCACCCCCCCTCCATTCTCAGTATGTTGAAATTGTAGCAAGAAAAGGCTTCATTTGACTAGTGTCTTAGTCAAATAGAGAAAATTCGATTTTCCACATCAACAAGATGACTTGGATTGCAATTAGCTAGAGTGACATGGCATTGTCTACTAGTTAGGTAAGTAAATTTGATTTTGTAGGCTAGAATTAGAGTTGTGCATGAGTTTATTGTTAAGTTTTAGCAATCTAGTTGAGTTATTATTAGTTGAACTCAATTAACTAAGCTCTAGTCATTAGTTGAGTTAGTTGAAGGTCAATTGAGTAGTTATGATTGTTGTTAACTCATTGATGTCTCCGTTAACTAGTCAATAAGCTAAAAATAGACCCAATCATGCATGGAATTCAAATTTCCTAGTTCAGTGGATGGAAAATGCACATTTTTATTTATAATTTCATATTGTTGAGTGTACAAAGCGTTTTCACTAAGAAAGTGATCAATTCCTCTTGGATTTGCACAATGAAATAAGAAATTTCAATATTATTTAGGAGCTTAATTCCTCTAGGATTGCACAAGGAAATAAGAGGTTGGCTAAGGCTTGGATTGGCCAAGTGTTTGCCAGAGTAGGTCAAGAAGCAAGGGAAAAGTTTTACAATGTAGGGCATGCTTTAGAGTTGAAACAAGACATTCCAATAGTTTCTCTTTTTCATCTGAATTAATGCAAAGAAATGGGGGGGGGGGGGTCGTTTCCTGGTTAGGTTCCCCTATAAATAATTGTGTTCCTTGTGTTTTGATGGTTTCATGTCATTACATGTGATTCTATCACGTGTTTTCCTTTCCGCATAATAGTAGAATAAATTTCTGTCTCTTGACTTCATTTAGATTTCATTAGCAGTTGAAAATTTCTTACAATTTCTGCATGGTATTAGAGCCTCGAAAGACTACATAGAAACCCTGTTCCAGATATTCTCTCAAAGAAATTTTGATTTGCAGAGTTTTTGGTGCAAATTCTCTTCAGTGCAGGAAAAATATATTTCAACATATTGAGGATTGAGTATGCGTTGGAGGGAACTTTGAGTTTTTGTGCTTGGAATGATAGGATGGAAGTTGTCTTGAATGAAAATGGAGTATGGAATATACACAAACTAATATTCCAAAACCAACAAAATTAGATGCAAAAGTACTTTCTCAGTGGATGAAAGACACAACAAGAGCTAGGAGGATTATTTTGGAGGGTGTCAGAGATAATGTGGTTTCGAACATGTATGGAAAGGAGAGTCCTTTTGTAATGTGGAAAAATATCACATATATATTCCAAAGCAATAGTGATGCAAATAAATTGGCATTGAGAGATAAACTCAGGACCATTCGAATGCAAAAAATGGAATCATTCCACAATACCTCTCTAGAATCACTCAGGTTCGAGATGAACTTGGAGGATTAGGAGAAAATTTGTCATCATTTGAACTTGTGAGCTTAACAATCCTTGTCCTTTCGAAATCTTGACAAAATTTTAGTGAAGGAAAGAGACAAGCTACCATATTGAGATAGACTTTGGGTTGATTAGGTGTAGGAGGAGATCAGAAGAAACACTAGAGATGGTGTCACATCCATTGCAGAAGAGGAAGAAGAATGTGCTCTTTTTGAAAAAGGAAATAATGGCAAACGCATGAAGGAGCAAGGCGAGGCAAAGTCTAGCCAGAACAATGGCAAGAAGAAGTACCTTAGCCAAATAAAATGTTTTCACTACCATGAATACATACACTATGAAACCAAGTGTCCCCACAAGAAATCTAGTAAGGAGCTTGCAGTAGGAGCATGAGGATATGCTTTGACATCTCAATTCTAGTTAGATTTCACCCTCTTTGCTTGCATGGAAAGCACAGTAAGAGGTAGTGAGTGGTACCTAGATTCTGGTGCCTCATACCATATGATATGAAACAAGGAATTCTTCAGTAGCCTAAAGGAGAAGGATCTCAAATTTCACATATAATTTGGAGATGATGGGAGGTATAATACTAAAGGAATTGGTACTGTCACCTTTGAGAGGGAGTCAGGCTCTCATCTTCACTTGAAAAATGTAATGTATGTCCTTGGGATGAAGAGAAAATTGATTTCTATAGCTGTATTGGAGGACAACGTTGAAGAATGTAACTAGGTTCAACCTTCATAATTATATTTGAGTCATAATGAAATGCATTTATCAAAAGAAAGAAAAAGAAATTATTATTATTATTAATATGACTTATTAAAGCATGGATTTCATGCTTGGGTCATCATGTTTTAGGCCAAAGTTTCCATTGAGGACTTCTAGGATTTATAGTGAGTCATTAGAGTCATTATCCATTTAAATATACCCTTCTTGGGCTTTTGAATAATATAAAAAGATTTATTATTGAGTAAAATAAGCTATTTATAACCTCCACACCAAGTCGGCCTTAAGGAGATCATGTCAACCTCAAACAGGGTAATTCGAACTCACTAGAAGGGTATATGTAGAAGCAGTTTGAATTCATTTGGAGCACTCACACTAATTCAAGTTTGATATCCAATAAGAAGAGAAGAAAAAGTGTGAAGTTGTAGAAGAAGGAAGATTGAAGTTTCTAGGTTTGTTTCTCTCTCAGTCGTGTGAATTTACTGGGCTATTTGCTAGAAGGACGAAGTTAATGCTGGATTGAAGTTGTTGCTGGGCTAACTGTTGGGATACTTTTGGGTTGAAGTTCTACTAGATCAAAGTTTTGTTGTTGCTACTAGGTCAAATTTATTATTGAAAGGATTATCATCTACAAAAGGAAGAAAGGGTTGACTTGGTGTAGAGGAAGTCTTTGTCTGAGTCATTATTCTTGGATCATCTCGTAAAATTATTAAGGAAGAGTTGTTGGCTGGGTTTTCCCCTAGATAGCGGTTTTTTCCCTGGCTATCCACCTACATCCGGTATCTGTGATATTTATGATATTGTTTTGGTATTTGTTTGATGAACTAAAAGATAAAAGAGGAACATAAGAAAAACATAATAATATCACAATTAATTATCTATATAAAGAAAATCTTTCTACCTTTATGATTTTCTAACATGGTATCAAAGCTAAGGTGAAGAAGGATGAAAAAATTAGCTCAAAGATCTATTAAAAGGAGAATAAAAATTTTGAATAAGGGTCATCGAAAGGATCATATAAAAAGTCTATCTAAATCAATGAAGGGAGAAAAAAAATTAGAAGGAGCATCCAATTACAAGGCATGGAAGAAGAGGATAGACCTCATCCTTGAGAATTATAAAGTTTTGTATCTAGTTAAAGGAAAGGTGAGGAATCCTACAAATGAGTCAAGTGATGCATAAAAGGAAAATTTTAGGGAAACAAAACCATTGGCCATGACACTAACGGTGGATGGAATAAAATTTAACCTCATTCCATATATATCCAACATAGATTCTACTCAAGAGATGTATGAGGCATTATACAAATTATCCACAATCAAGAATCTTGGTCAAAAAGCAAGTCTTAAGAATGAATTGAGATCTATAAAGATGACAAAGGAGGACACCATGGATTCCTTATTTGTAAGAATAGATAGATTAAGAGATGAACTCCATAGAATTCATGAGATAACACTAGAAAAAGAGCTTGTAATCACTGCACTTCTAGGATTACCAACATCTTGGAGTTCCTTCTCATCAGGTCTCAATAGTTGGAAGGAAACTCCTACATTCGAACAGCTATTGAATGCATGCAGTCAGGAAGAAGTCAAAATTTCTATTGTAAGAAACAAAGATAATGAATAGGAGAAAGTTTCAAATTCTTATTTCGCTCATCACAAGAACAAAGGAAACTTCAAAGTCCAAATGGCCTAGAAGGAAGATAGACCTATCAAAAATCAAATACTACAATTGTCACAAGACGGGTCACTACAAAAGTGATTGTCTAGAGAATCCAAGAAAAAATAAGAGAGAAAGGGAATATGCAAATTTTGTTGATTAAGGACCTCCAAAGAAGAACAAGAAGGAAGAATCCGAAGTCAAAGACTCTTAGGGACTCTTAGGGACTCTATCCTTCTATTCTAAGTTTTTTCTAGGGACTCTTAGGGACTCTATCCTTCTATTCTAAGTTTTTGAATTGTTTTGTATTTTGAAGTTTACTACTTATAGGTTTAACATGCTTTGGAAAAGCATTGTTGAATTGTTTTGTTAAAGTTATAGGTATCCCTCGAGATTGGATTAAGAGGGAGACCTCACCATTGTCCAAATATAAGTATCTTACTCCTTGTATTATCTTTTATATTTAGTTTTCCTTTTATTATCTAGATGTGTTTACACTAGATGCTAATAACATTTCTTTTTATATTTTCCTTGTTTAGGAAAAGCTTGTTGATATGCTCAAAGGGCTATAAATAAGACCTCACAAGACAAATAATTTCTATTGAAATTTATATCCTATAAGGTTTTTCTAAACTCAAAGGTATGTCTTAGACTATAATTTTTGTTTCTCTTCATGATAAAGGTATATTCATTGGTTCTAAGAAATCTTCTTTACATTACTAACAAGTGTTATGTCTAGGACCTTTGAATCATATAGATTCTTGTTTGGGAGATTAATAATTAGAATCAATATAACCTCATTAAAAATTTTGTGGAACCATAATAGGTTCTCTGTAAAAACCTAACCTAAGGGTATGCTAATATGAAAACCCTAGTCTTAGGGTTACTGATGAAATCTAGAAAATACTATTCTTTTGATGTTTGGGGTTTTGATGGTAATGTCATGATTGGAGTTTTAGTATTGGTATGGAAACCCTAGTCATTTAGGGTTGAATGGTAATGTGTTCTTATACCTTGAGGTTTTGGCAAATTAGGGTTTGTAAGTAAAACTCTTATGTATCAAAAGTAAGCTCCTAGGAATGAAACCCTAGGTATATGTTTGTCTGTCTGATCAAAACCCTAGCCTAATCAAGATTGTTATATGTCTAACTTTAAATGTATTGATATTTGTGTCTTAGGCTTACCTAATGGATGTTGATATGATTGTACATGATTATGAAATCCTAGATATGTATATGTGCTAACCTATTTGTTGATAAATTTTAGGGTTTGTAATGAAGCCCTAGTAGAAGTTTGATATTCTAAGTTATGATGATGATGATAAAATCTAGGGTTGACAACAAACCCTAGTAGAAGTTGGTCATTTAGTTGAAACCTTAGATTGTGTTGTGATTGGTTTTGATTGTTGACATCTAAAGGCTTAGTATCTCATGTATGAAATCTAGGATTTGCATTACATCCTAGTAGAAGTCTAATTCTAAAGTTGGATGCATTGTAGAGCTATACTAGTTTGAATTGCTTATAGGGTTTGCAATATATTAGAGTAGAGTATGTCATATCTATGGAAGAAATATTGAGACCCTAGATATCATGAATATTGTTATATTGATTGAGTTTCTCAAAATCTTGATGATGAATTCTAGGGTTTATGACAAAACCCTAGCAAGAAATTGAAGTATAAAAGTATGTGTCTCTTATTGATTATGAACCTAACTAAGTTTATGTATTTGATGTATAAAGTTGAATGCTTCCATTATTATATGATTATGATATAGTTAGCATCATGCTTCTATATATGTATTTGGTTGTACTTATTGTCTAAGTTGTGTAGGTACATAATCTTCAAAACGATGAAGATGTTCACAAGTAAAGTTGATTTGGTGAATAAGCACGATGAAGGAAGTTATATGAATGATGATGTTTGAAATGACTTTTATAAGAAGGATGGAAGCCATGAAAGATTCTCGGATGTCATAGAAGGAAGTTCATCTTCCTAATTTAAGAAGTAGTTGAGATAAAAAGAAGGATATCTCCCAAGTTGAGAGGGAGGGCATATTATAGTCATAATGGAAACCTTGAAGAAATTGGAGAATGCATATTGCAGTGCTGTTGATAGAAGGAAAGTGGGATTTGGTTGTTGCATGTGAAGTAGGAAAGGAAGCTGAATGATTGAGGAAAGCTTTGTCAAGATTTGTTTGGGAAGCCTCTAAGTCCTACTATGCTACATTGTGAAGCAAAATCAAGATGTCAAAATAACCTGAAGTTTTGTGTTTACTCATGAGTATTTGAAAGGTTGTTATTGATTGGGGTTATGACTGTTTAGGTAAATCTCTCAAAGTTTTTGAAAAGTATGCTTGAGGTAAAAGAGATTTGATGTGTTGAGGCATTAAGTGCATAAAATGCCTGGGAGGACATCTAGTTGAGATATGTATTAATGTCTATTTCCTAAAGTAGTAGGGAGGGTGGCATTGGTCATAGAGCTCTGAACTTGCATTATGCACCTAGTTCCTTGGGTTGATGGTTAACAAGTAAGCCTAATGGTACCTAGAGAGGCTGAATGATTTAGTCCATGTTAGACTCACCTGGATAGATTTCCCTGGTTAGGAATCTAGTCCGTGACACCATAAGTGCCTAAACTCTTCATGGTTCATGTGTTTTGAGATCTTCCATGTACTTGTATATGTGCGTATGAATACCTCCCTAGTTAAGAAGGAGTGTTGAAGAATGTAACTAGGTTCAGTCTTCATAATTGTATTTGAGTCATAATGAGCTGTATTTATCAAAATAAAGAAAGAAAAAATTATTATTAGTAATATGACTTATTAAAGCATGGGTCATCATGGTTTAGGTAAAAGTCCCCATTGAGGACTTCTAGGATTTATACTGATTCATTAGAGTCATTGTCCATTTAAAGAGAACCTTCTTGGGCCTTTGAATCATGTAAAAAGATTTATTATTGAGTAAAATAAGCTATTTGTCACCTCCACAGCAAGTCGACCTCAAACAGGGTAATTCAACCTCATCAAAAAGGGTATATATACATGCAGTTCAAATTCATTTGGAGCACTCACACTCACTCAAGTTTTATATCCAAGAAGAATAGAAGAAAAAGTGCGAAGTTGCAGGAGAAGATTTGCTAGAAGAAGGAAGATCGAAGTTTCTAGGTTTGTCTCTCTCTCACTCGTCTGGATTTCTTGGGATATTTTTTGGAAGGACGATGTTATTGCTGGGTCAATTTTTTTGTTGGGATACTGTTGGGTTGAAGTTCTACTAGATCAAAGTTTTGTTGCTGCTACAAGTTGTTGATGCTATTTCAAAGTTATTGTTGAAAGTGTTATGATCTACAGAAGAAAGAAAGGGCTGACTTGGTGTGGAGGAAGCCTGTGTCTAAGTCAAGAGTCTTGGATCATCTCGTGAAATTATTAAGGAAGAGTTGTTGATTGGGTTTTCCCCTAGAAAGGGGGTTTTCCCTAGATGTCCGCCTACATTTGGTGTCTGTGATATTTGTGCTATTGTTTTGGTAATTGCTTGATGAACTAAAAGATAAAAGATGAACATAAGAAAAACATAAGAATATCACAAGTAATTATCTATATAAAGAAAATATTTCTACCTTTCTGATTTTCTAACATACAAAGGTTATGATGTTTTGATCAGTAAGGGAAAATATTTTATGAAGCATGTTGCTACTGGACAAGTAAAACATATTGGAGTTAGAGTGAAAAATATCTACAAGCTAGAGGTATGTTTTGCCATGCATGCACCTATACCTCATGGAATGAGGTGGGGCGATGTAGAGCCTTAGTCTGAGAGTTGCAAAGATTTGGGTAGGGTCCATAAGAGAGGAGTAGAAGCTGCAATATACTCTTCTCATGGATCTTACCCTTGCTACAGGGACCCACAATATTAAGTAGCAGGAGGATCATTGTTAGTTGATGCAGTCAGATCTTGAGTGACAATTGTAGTCTAGTAGCAGCCAGAGACTCAAGAGATAGCTACAGCTCAGAGATATAGTTGATTTAGTATTTTCGATGCTTCTCAGTTGCAATTATTTTAGTAGAAACAATAATAATGAGAGGGAGCTGTGTTACAGGAGATTCCCACAGGAGCAGGATTGGGGTTGTACAGAACCCTTTTCTTGCTAAGAGGGAGCGTTGAAATTGTAGCAAGAAAAGGTTTCATTTGACTAGTGCCTTAGTAAAGTAGAGAAAATTTGATTTTCCACATCACCAAGATGACTTAGATTGCACTTAGTTAGAGTGACATGACCTTGTCTACTAGTTAAGTTAGTAAATTTGAGTTTGTAGGCTAGAAGTAGAGTTATGCCTGAGTTGATTGCTAATATCTAGTAATCTAGTTGATTTTTTGTTATTTGAACTCAATTAACTGAGCTTCAGTCTTTCGTTGAGTCAGTTGAGTAGTTATGATTGTTGTTAACTCAATGATCTCTCAGTTAACTAGTCAATCAACTAAAAATAGACCCAATCATGTATGGAATTTGAATTTCCTAGTTGATTGGATGGAAAAGGAAAATTTGTATTTATAATTGTATATTATTGAGTGTATGGAGATTTTGCACTAAGAAAGTGATCAATTCCCCTTGGATTTGTTCAAGGAAATAGGAGGTTGGCTGAGGCTTGAACTGGATAAGTGTTTTCTAGAGCAAGTCATGAAGCAGGAGAACAATTTTACAGTGCAGGGTGTGCTTCAAAGTTGAAGCAAGACATTGTAATTGTTTCCCTTTTTTCATCTGAATTAATGTAAAGCAGCAGAGAGGTTTTTTCCATCTGGGTTCCCTTTTAAATCATTGTGTTCCTTGTGCTTTTATGGTTTCATATCATTGCATTTGTTTCCATCATGTGTTTTCCTTTCCGCAAAATAGTAGAACAAGTTTCTCTGTCTTGATTTCAGTTCAATTTCATTACCAGTAGCAAATTTCTTGCAATTTCTACATAATATTTCTTATAACGCTGAGAGGATCGAGTTGGGTCAAGAAAGCTTAGAAAAAATATGTATGTAGATTTGAGAGATGAGTTCCAACAAAAAGGAATATGAGCATTAGAGAGCTATAGGAGCTAACTATAAAATCTAGACTTGAGAAAGCGCATATCTGAAAAATTGTGATCGAATTTGGGTTTGAGAAAAAAATTGCAGAACAAAGATTGGATTGAAAGCATAAGTGTGTTAGTATGAGTATCTTGGTGGTAAAGTGAAATTTCTAGTTTATTGAGAGATGAAGTAGTGAGAAAAACACAAATAAATTTGAAAAAGCAAGGTGAGAGAATACTTATGGATTTGAGTTTGAAAATGGATGAAAAAGGGATCTTCTAGGTTCAACAGGTTGGCGACTATAAAATATTGGGGGTTGGTGCCTACAAATCAGGGAGTTGGTGCTTCCTTCAGGTTGGTTCCTATAAAATATTAGTGAGTTGGTGCTTCCTTCAAGTTGGTGCCTGTAAAAAATCAAGGAATTGGTGATTCCTTCAAGTGGGTGCTTGTAAATTCAGGGGATGTGTGTTTCCTTTTGGTTGGATACAAAAAGTTGATTTAATAGTAGGTTGCAACCTACAACAATATTCATGCATAAGTTTTGTGGTTTTCTCCTTTTATGGTTTTCCACATAAATATCTGTGTCTCATATGTGTATGCTATTTCATAATGATGTTGTGTGATTGATGTGTTGTTTATATGATTAATTTCTCAATGATTGGATATTGCTTATAATTGATAAAATTGGCCATAATACTGATTCACCCCCCCTCTTAGTATTATCCTAGTTTCTAACACATAAATGTTAGCATGAAATTCTAAGAGAACCTTCCCAACTTTATCTTTTGTTTAGGCAATGTAAGAGGGCATTTAAGTATAACATGTATATTTCTCTCATTATGATGAAATGCCCGTGCACAAGAAAGCAAATGCACTTAATTTTCTTTAAAGGCCTATTTTGAGGATATTCATATGATATATTGTTTGTCAATTTAATAAAGGAGCACCAAAGTATTGCTTAACATAGTCATCACTTTCTTTCATTTGTAGTTGATGATTTTAAGATCAAAACCTTATGACAGCATGATTTATTTTTCTATTTTATGAGTGAGATTAGATTTTCTTAGTAAATATCACAATGAGTTAGAATGAAGTATAACATGAGTTTTCTTGGGCAAAAAATAATGATGAAGCCTCTATGTTATAAAGATCAATGTTAGACATTGCTTGTCAATTGGAAGGTTGTTCAACTTAGAGCTTTTAAGGGTAAAAATGAGTATGTAGAAGGCTTGTTGTCTACTAGAATTAATTTTTGTGCTATAATTGTCTAGAAGTATTGTATATAGATTGGTAAACATTTCTTTAATACCGATAGATTGGAAAAAATTTCTTTAATACCGACCATGAGAATAAACATTGAACTCTTTTAAGTACTACAAAGCTTATTATAAGTGCTTTAGTCCACTCGATGGAACACCTTTCTTGAGAACACTCGTTATGCATTTGGCATTAAAAACATAGTTAGTTATGCATTTGGCATTAAAAACATAGTTAATTAAAAAAATATTGACTATCTCCTAAGTTCACCCATGAAAATTAGACTTTGGTAAGAGCGCAAGATATGAACATTTTTCAAATTGCTAGTATTTTAGCATTTTTTCCTTAAAAGTTTACTAGTTGTTAGGCCAAATATAAACTTCTTTCAGTAGAAACCTTGATATTACTTAAATATTTAGTTAAATATTTAGTAATGATCTCCTAGGGTTATTAACTCTATGAAGGGGATTTTCGAAAAAATCATTTGTAGATGCCTCAATAGTCATTATCTTTTTGATCCTATCATGGAAAGGAAAGGTAATGGTATGCTAGTTAATTTCCATATTATTTATTGTTACTTAAAATAATAGGTCAAATATGTTTTGGAAATATGCATTTATCTTCTTACAATGCTCACCATTCGAATCAACTGTGGGAATTGATGCCATCATGGATTTGAGACATTGAGTAGTGTAAAATTTTCAACATAGCATCCAAGAAAGAATTTTAGTTGCCTATTTTTCTTGAGTCGAAAACATGTGACTATATAATATAATATTCCCCCTTCGTTGATGAATTAGGTCCTCATATCCATCCTTATCCACCATGGAAATCTTATTATACTCTGGGAAGCCCATAAATAATTATAGTGTCCATTATATACCATTGATATAAGGTGGTCTAAAATGATCGTTTGAAGATTCTAAATTTAGGTTTCATATACAAATGGGACGTAAATTAAGCTCCACACTTTCTTTTTAATGACGAGTATAATATTTGCTACAAATTTGTAATAGTCAATTGACTTTACGAAATATTAATAGCAATTTAGACTTCTAAAATGTAATAGTCAAATGACTTTACGAAATATCAATAGCAATTTAGACTTCCTTTAGAAGGGAATAATCATAAGAGAATAGGCCATTTCTATGGGAGGAATACTTACCCCGAGCTTTCTTTTTAATGACGAGTATAATATTTGCTACAAATTTGTAATAGTCAAATGACTTTACGAAATATTAATAGCAATTTAGACTTCTAAAATGTAATAGTCAAATGACTTTACGAAATATCAATAGCAATTTAGACTTCCAAGGGAATAATCATAAGAGAATAGGCCATTTCTATGGGAGGAATTACTTACCCCGAGCTCATAGGGTTGATCATAATACCATGCTGAATGGAGGTTGTTTACCCTTCATGTCGAAATAATGCCAATTAACACATCTACATATTTACAAAGGATCCATTAGTAGGCATCTCTCTTTTGGGGAGATAATGATGAGACTACTTTCACTATATTTGGAATATCATTATCATTAATGTGATATCTACAAATCATTTGTTACTGCATTTTACTCTTTAAAATGGTCTAACAATAACAATGTTAAAATGTTTCGGTATATTCTTAAAACATGATTACAAAATGTGTCATTCTCTTAAGTCTAACAAAATGTCTATTAGGTTGAAAGTTATATGATGAATCATCATAATTCATGATGAGAAGGAAATTATTATATCTCATGTAAAAAAAATGGACTCTTTGTTCTTAACAAAAATGGTTGATTGTGATGGCAACTTTAGATTTTGAATTGTAACTATGTTGGATTGCTTTGATATGAGATTTGAAGATGGGCTATATTAACCAATAGCTATATTATAGAGAATTCTATCCTAACTCCCTCAAAGGACTTTCAATTTGAGCATTAAAGGACTCTGAATTTGAGTATGAACATTTATTATAGATAGATGGAACAAGAGGGTCAATTGACTTGTTAAAAATAAATTAACAATAGAAAAAATAACAATAGAAAAATAGAACTCATGATGTGCCCCTTTTCTTAGATAGCAAATTGCAATTAACCATAGGAGGAGAAAAATGGAACTCATGATGTGCACATTTCCTTCACTAGCAAATTGCAATTAACCATATGAGAAAAAAACACTTAATATGGAGACAATATGGAGACAATGTTGATTAAGTAAAATGTTTCAAAGATTTATAAAAAGCTTTAGAAGATAAGTAGAATATATCTTTTTACCATGATATTAGCAAAGAAATATATAGATCCTTTGTTCCCAAACTACAAAAATAATAGTTGAATGATTTATCCCATTATTTATTGAACCAATTTAATTTGAAATCTTAACGCTTATTTCTCACTTACTTATAAAGAATAATACTACAATAAGAACACTACATTAATCTATGGCAATTTAGAAGAAAACGACCTACATAGTGAAACAAGTTTAAAACAATCTTCTCACAAATAGAGATTTAAAATTTCACACCGAAATGTGTAATTTCCTTACTTTATTGGATAATAAAATATGTAACAAGTTTAAAACAATCTTCTCACAAATAGAGATTTAAAATTTCACACCGAAATGTGTAATTTCCTTACTTTATTGGATAATAAAATATGTTCTTCTAAAGAAATTGTTAATTTATTTTGAGAAGAAAAATATTGAAAGGTCTTAAAGATCCTTCTCACTTACTTATAAATATTAATACTACAATAAGAACACTACATTAATCTATGGCAATTTAGAAGAAAACGACCTACATAGTGAAACAAGTTTAAAACAATCTTCTCACAAATAGAGATTTAAAATTTCACACCGAAATGTGTAATTTCCTTACTTTATTGGATAATAAAATATGTTCTTCTAAAGAAATTGTTAATTTATTTTGAGAAGAAAAATATTGAAAGGTCTTAAAGATCCTTCTTATTTTTTCCTTGGTAAAAGGTTAGACTATTTCAAATTAATTTTATAAATTATAATTTCATGTTAGTGAACTTTTTGAAAAAGATATAGTTTATTAATGGACTAATATAAAATTTTATCTTACATATAAATTTAACTATTTTTAAAATTTCTGATATCTCACACATTATATAATGTCGTCTTTGGAATACTAAAATAAGGGACCATATAAATTCGGTTAGGTAAAAATGTGACATTGTTGATCTTTTAAATTTAATATGAAAATTAGTATTATTGCATTTTTAACGATAAAAATAAATTTTTAATATAATTTTATAATTTCTTATATAATATTATTATATTTGGTGATATTATTTTTTTATTTAATTTAGTTTTGTTTTAAATCTTATTTTGCATATATTGTTGAATAAAATTCTTCTTATAACACAAAAATGTAACAATCTATTCACCATGGAACCTTGAAACTAAGACAGTTCCATATACAAGTACTTGATAGGTTTTCTTTTTTATTTATATCATCATATCATTGCATGTAAACTAGTCTACATTCATCTTAATTCTAGATCTATTGAGGGCTGGGAGGGTGAAATCTATTGAGGTGCAAACCTCTTTTTTGAGTGCAAAATCTGAAGAAAGATTTGCACCTCAAGATATTTGATCCCTTGATAGACTTAAAGTTATGATGAAGCTGAGTTGGTTTATAATATCTATAAATTGTGACTTTTAGATATTATACATTATTATTATATTTTTATTTATCTCTCTCTTAATTATAAAATTAAAGAAAAATCCTCTAATACTAAGTCCGTCTAATCTTTCTTTTAAATATATTATTTTTTAATTTTAAATCACTGAATATGTGAATATTTTATTCTGATTCATATATTTTATTTTAACAAAATATATTATAAATCTATATAATATTTATTTAAATTAATATATCAAAATATGTAAAATAGAGTAATATTTACACATGCCCTTTCCTACACCTCACACATTTTGGTTATTACCTTCAAATGTTGGGTTTTAAGACGTCGATGTACCATTATAAATGCATGGCCGTTTTACCAGGGTCGCGACATTATTACATTACCTGGGGTGCTGAAGAGGGTTTCTCCTCGTCGTGCTTCTCTTGGTTTCTATCTATGGTATCCTCAGGATTTGTGGGAGGTTTGTTTCCTTACTATTATCACTTTCTTGCTAGCTTTCATTCAACTATCAAGAAGTCATCCTTTCAGTCCTCTCCCCGTTGTTTTAGGAGTATAGACAGGGGTCAATGTTTTTCGTCTTGTTTCTTCATAAAACAGGGACTGATCCAGCCTTTGAATTGGTGGAAGTTCTACCCACCTCGTCACTTCAAGGTTTTGATACTGCAAACATTTCCTTTAATTTCCTTGTTCTGGTTTGTGGGGCTTGGTATCTAGGTATTTTTTCCATTTGGTTTTAACAGTGATAATTTTTCTTCTAGTTTCATAGCATGTTCAAGATCTTAAGTCTCCATTTCAATTTGTTCCTCTTAATTCAAGGTTTATTTGTGTTAGGGTTCATGGGTGTGTTAAATTTCAGGGGACTTCTCTTATTTCCCACTCTTCGAAAACCCTCACTCTCCCTACTGTATATCTATGTTGATGATGCCATAGTAGTTGAGATGATTATCGCTTACTAGAAAGTATATCTCCTCTTTTGTCTACCTAGTTTTTGTGATTATTTTTTGAGTGAGTATCACTCGTTCCCCTTTGCTATCATGGCTCCTGAGTAGAGAATAACCAGTCATAGAGGTGGTGCAAGTGGGTCATCTTATTGTCGTTGGTTGTTTGGGTGGAAGTCTGTGGTGAACTACTTTGACTCCATTCCTCTTGAAGTTAGGAAGGAAATTATATTCACAGTGTCAAAAGAGTTTGGTGATCAAGCATACTTTTTTGATTACGAGTTTGGAGGCATCTGCCTCAAATGGATACCTGACTCAGGGAGATTTAGAAAGCATAGACTACATTTCCTTCATTCAATTACAATGCACCAATAGATGGAAACCTTGATTCGCATGGTTCTTCGAGACAAGTAGGTAGATAATTGTAAATTGTTTGTAGGACATGAGGATATCAAGTGGATTCTCTAGAACATTTGCTTTAGCTTAGATGACATCGTTTCTAGACTAGCAAGGGTGAAGAAATTTGTGGTCTCTGACCTGGTACTGAGTCAAAGGAGCTGAATGATGACCTTGTAGTCATAAATGCTCCCCAAACTATCGTCTCTTCTCTTAATATCACTTATCCACAATAAAAATCCTCTCCCCTCTCTCCAGTCATTATCTCAGACTAACACAAGCTCGATGGTTTCTGCACTCTTCTCTACAGTTGGTTGTGGGTATGGAACTTCTGGAAAAAGTTTGTTATTCACTCTAGAATTTCAATGGTCAACACATTCATGTTATTACTATTGTATGAACCTTGCTTATTTTTTCCTTTATAAAGTTTAATGGCAATGGTGGACAATTCTGGTAGACAATTTTGCCCCTTGGGTTCTGTGTCTTTGAAAAGTTTTGTATGCAATTTTTGAACTCCTAGTAATGGTGGCATTTTGGGTGCACCTAGTTGAAGTAATGTCCTCCCAAGGTATACTTTTTGGATTGTGGAATATGTAATTCCTTCAATGTAATACCTTATTATATTAATGGAAATTAGTTGCGGAAGCTTAAAAAAAATGCATTGCTGAAGTTGATCTATTTTATTTTGAGAAAAGTGAAACAACACTCACAAACTAAACCCAAAATACCATTCCAAAAATATGCCCTAAACTGAGCCCTAAATCCTATTTGAAATATGACCAAAAATATGGTAGAAGAAATTTAAAATGATAGTGAAAAACATGCTAAAAAAAGTGAATTAATGTGATAAAAAATTTGCATTTTAAATTTTAATGGTTCTATTGATATCTATAAAAATCTTTAGAAACATTAATAACCTAAACATAATAATACTACAAAATCTTGTTTACACTAATAATAAAAAAATTAATTTTCTTACTCTTGAATTTTATATTTAAATTTATAATTTTTTTTGCAGGCAAAGCCAAGTCCATTATAAAAGCATATAAACATATAAAAATACTTAACCTTAAATTATCACTTTAAATGCACACATAGTCATCATTGATTCAAAACCTAATTATGAGCCTAGATGCATGGTCCAAAAAAATTAAATAGCCATTACTTATGATGCATTACTGAAGTTGATCTATTGGGTAAAGTGAAACAATACACACACAAACTAAACCCAAAAAACCATTCCACAAATATGCCCAAAACTGAACCCTAAATCCTATTCCAAATATGCCCAAAGATATGGGAGAAGAAGTCTAAAAGGAGAGTAAAAACATGGTGAATAAAAAAATGGTTGATTGCTACTAAACTTTTGTCTATGCAATCCTTTCCTTCTGAGGACCTACAAACTCTGTCCATTATATGTGTCCTTTCAAGCTTGACTGCACATATTGCTTTTACCTCTACCCTGTGTTCATGCTTTAAACCTAATTTAAAGCATTGTAACCCTAATTTAGAAGTATAAATTATAAATTATAATAAAAAATTATATATTGAATGAGATTAACCATAAGTTAATTGTAAATTATAAAATATTATATTAAGAAATATATATCCCAACATAAATAAATCATATTAAAAAATGTTATGTATGTTAAATTATATTAACAGTAGGTATAAATTATAAAATAATATATTAAGAAATATATTATTAAGAATGCACGGGTACTTTAAATCAAACTTATAGCATTTTAACTTTCACCTATGGTTATAAATTATATGTTATAATAAACATTATGTATGCTAAATCAAATTAATAGTAAAACATTTATAAATTATAAAATATTATACTAAAAATATTAAATTAAGGATATTGTAATATATATATATATATATATATATATATATATATATATATATATATATATATATATATATATTAAATTAAGGATATTGTAATATATATATATATATATATATATATTTTATATTTTATATATATAAAATTAATTTTTATATATAATAAAAAATATATTAATATAAAAAGAAAAACACTTTCATTATAACATTTACTAATAACTTAGAATTATGAAAGTGAGATACATAAAATAATTTATTTATTATTAATATATATAAATTAAATTTTCTTATTGGATAATTTTGTGTTGAGAATGGTGCTTGTTTATGAATTTATTATGAATATTTTTATTTTATTATTTAACGATTTTATAGCAAATTTCATATTTTATTATAAAGTATTGATCTTAGTTTATGATTGGTTTTTTTTTTGCTCAAGCAAGAATCGGACCTTCTATTCATATGAAGCTACAAAATGTTTACATAAAATACAACATGTCAAAGAGTTGACATACGCCCTATGATGGGGAACTGAGCCAAATTCTCAAGAACTTGGCTAAGGGTCCACAAAATTGAACAACCAACAAAGCCCAAGAGTGGACCCGAAGGTGAATAGAGACCATCAAGCAGTAGATCCGCCCGAGAACACACAAGAGAGAAAAACAATACCCCTAACAAGCACGACAAACCTTAGTTGTAGATCTTCTTCCACAAGATCCCACAGCTGTGAAGGATATCGGGCTGGAAAGATGTGCGGGGAAAACCCGCCTGATGAAGGCAGTATTCTCACTGTTCCTGGAGCCACGTGTTACACGGTTAGTGGCATCGGTGAATTTTCTGAAAAATTGCTTGTGGTAATGCGGACGCCCAATAACCACAGAAATTGTAGAAAAACCATCACGGTCCCACCAACAAGCACGACAAACCTCAGCCCTAGATCTTCTGCCACAAGATCCAATGGCTGTGAAGGATATCGGGCTAGAGAGAAGAGCGAGGAATACCCGCTTGATGAAGGCGGTATTCTCTCTCTTCCTAGAGCCACGTGTTACATCGTTTGTGGCATCAGAAGCTTTTCTGAAAAACCACTTCTAGTAAAGCGAACGTCCAATAACCATGGAGATGGTTGCAAAACCACCCTGTTCTGTTGTGAAGCTTTTGGAGCCACTTTCTGGTTTCGCGCTCTTTCTCCTCTGCCTACCAATCCTCTGCAAGATCCAAAACTCGGGCCACCTATTAGTTAAACCCTGAACATCCATCATCTTAGTATTCTACTGGTTGTTTCCCCTTCAAGTACTAATAATGCTCCCTGTCTGCTCGAGCCAGAGTGTTGCAGTCCTCGCGTAGTTGTCCTGCCTGAACCAACTCCCACGAGCAGCACTTGTTTTCTCTTGTACATATCACCCCTTCATTAGCTAGCCGATCTGCCACTCTGTTTGCATCTCTGCGCATGTGTACAAAGCTTAGAGTTCTAAGAATTCTGAGATGAGATTGAATTCGATGATATACTTGCGAAAGTCTCCAGTGGTTTGAAACTTTGTCTGGTGCTATGCCTGTACCTATCCTTTTGACCGAATTAATCGTTAATTCTGAGTCTGCCTCTATGATTGTATTATGTAAATTGTAGTCCATCAGGATTTCTAAGCCTTGCTCAATGGCCATGAGTTCTGCCATATTGTTGGTTTCCCTCCCCAAATGACTGTGAAAGATGACTTTGATATTTCCCTCTTCATCTCTTATGACTCCTCCGTAACCAGCATCCCTCGGGTTTCCTTTTGAGGCTCCATCTATGTTGAATTTCAGGAAGCCATGGGGAGGGGGTTACCAGAAAGCCTTTCCATCTGATGTTTGCCTTGCTTTCATTTTGGTGCCTAGAGGGACATAAGACTGGAGTCCCAACTGTTCAAGAATGTGAGCATCCCTTTGACCAGGGGGTTTCTCAGGAGGTTGTTTCAGAAGGGCATTAACTATTTCTTTGAGCTGTTTTAGGATTTGAGCCATGATACTTTGGGTTGAACCAGATTTTGCTTTAAAGTTCTTGTTGTTATGTTCTTTCCAAACATCCCAGATCAAAAAAACCTGGAGTTAGTGTCCAGGCTAAATTGACTGTATCATTATCCGAGAAGTCTTTCCTCCAATTCTTTAAGGTTACAGTAATGTCATTTTAGAGGCTACCCAATTCCACATGGAGGAGGTGAACGAGCATATGTTGAGAAGGTGATCCATGGTCTCCTCCTGCAAACCACATAACTGGCATTTTGAAGGACAAACAAAACCTCTTTTTCTAAGATTTTCCCATGTCAGAATCTTTTTATGCTGAACTAGCCACATGAATAATTTGATCTTCATCTAGTGTGGGTTGTTCCAAAGGTCTTTCCAAGTCTTGTTAGGGTTTGGATGGTCAAGTCCAGTGACTATTCTTTTGGCTTCTTTGAGGTTGAAGATGCCCTCATTGTTTCTACCCCATCTTAGTAGATCATTCGAGGTTGAAGTCAAAATTTGCCTCTTTTCCATAATCTTTTCAAGAACTTTAGCTTGGGCTTTCAAAGGGGTCTCTTCACTGTAATTTGGTACCTTCCAAATTCTCCATTTCCCTTTGTCTCTTGACTGATCCCAAAAGTCACTTACCCTTTTTAGTCCTTTGTTAATGGTGTCATTTTTGATGATGTCTAGACCTTCTCTGCAGAGGTTATGTTCCTGCTGCCAGTTGTCCTCCTAGAACTAGGCTAGATTCCCATTTCTGATCTCCCAGAAACTATGATTCTGAACTAAGGCTCTGTTTTCCCAAGCATTGTTCCAAATGTGGGAACCCCTGATGTGTCCTGTCATCCGAATGTGGTCCTTTTCCTGCCAATCCATTGCATATTTTTGTTTCCAAAGCTTAGCCCATGGGTTATTCGTTTCCTTTAGCCATCTCCACCAAAGTTTTTCCCCCAAGACTTTGCTTAGGGTGTCTGGGTCGTGGAGACCTAAACCACCATGGGTTTTAGGTTTGCAGAGCTTGTCCCATGCTACCAGGGCCCATTTCTTTTTCTCTTCCCCTTTACCCCAAAGAAAGTTTCTTTGAATATTCCTGATCTACTGTAAAACTCCTTTTGGGATAGGAAGGGCTGAAAACATGAAAACTGGAATGGTTTGTAGTACAACCTTTGTAAGAATTAGCCTTCCTGCTAAATTCAAAGATCTGCTAGTCTAGTTGTTGACTTTGTCCTTTAGTTTATTTGTAACTGACTCCCAAACTTCCTTACTCAGAGGTTTGTCAGTGAGAGGCATTTAAGATATTTGGAGGGAAGATGGTCTCTTTGAAATCCAAGAATTCTGGAGAGATGTCTTTGAATAGAAATATCTGTATTGAAAAAGAAAACTTTTGATTTTGTGAGGCTTACCTCCGTGCCAGTAGCCATTGTGAAATCATGCAAGATTTGTTTGAAGGCTTTGGCTTCCTTGACTGTGGGTGTGCCCTGCAGCATAGTGTCATCCACAAATTGTTGATGAGTCAATGTGTCCCCATTCTGAGTGAGTTTTAGTCCCTTGATTCTTCCTTCCTCCTTGGCTAAATTGATCATTCTGCCCAATCCTTCCATCATGAGAATGAAGAGAAATGGGGAAAGAGGATCTCCTTGCCTGAGGCCCCTTGATGGCCTGAAGGTTCTTGATGGAGAGCCATTGAGAAGGATTGAGCAACTTGCTGTGGTAACCAGGGCCATGACCCACTTTATCCAGTTGTGGTCAAAGCCATAAGCTTTAAGAATTTCCCTTATGTAGGGCCAACTTAGCTTATCATAAGCTTTCGCTATGTCCAGCTGTATTATCATACCTGCTTGCTTATTGGTCTTGAGGGAATGAACCACTTCGTGAGCTTGGATGATATTATTGAGAATTTGTCTACCTTCCACATATCCGTCTACTCCTCTGACACGAGTGTTGGAAGTAGAGGTTTGAGTCTGTTAGCAATAACTTTGGAAATGATTTTGTACACCACATTGCATAAAGCTATGGGTCTGAATCTGTCTGGTGTCATGGCTTTTTCCTATTTAGGGATTAATGCTATGAAGGATTCATTAATCGCTCTAAGAACTGTTCTTGATTTTCTCGAGTCCTCCACCACATCAAGAATGTCATGTTTGACTGTTTCCCAGCATGTTTTGAAGAAGTCTACATTGAAACCATCTGGGCCTGGAGCTTTCCCATTGTGCATCTCTTTGATTACTTCATTGACCTCTTCCTCCGTTACTGGCCTGTTGAGATTATAATTATCTTCCCTGGTCACCAGTTTTGGAATATTCTTTGTGAAGCTCTTAATGAATTGAGATCTGTCTGCAATGGTTTCCTCTGCTATGCTTTGAAAATGTTGTACCAGAACAGATTCCATTTCCTTGTGAGTATTTAACTCTTTCCCTTGAGGATCTATGAGTTTTGTGATCCTATTATGAGCCCTGTGTTTCATGGTAGACTTGTGAAAGAACCTGGTATTTCTCTCCCCTTCTTTAATCCATTGTACTCTTGATTTCTGTCTCCAGAAGATTTCCTCCTGCTGACATCTATTGTCCCATTCTTGTTGCAGAGAGTCTGCCTGCATTTTCCTTTCCTCTGTGAATCCTTCCTTGATGAGAATTTGATTAGTTTCTTGTAATTTTCTTTCCACTTCTCTTTTGGCTTCAAAAATGTTGCCAAACTCATTTCTATTCCATTCTCTGAGCCTTTGTTTGATGTGTTTGAGTCTCTGATGTAGGAGGAACATTTTTGTGCCTTGGGTGTGCATGTCTTCCACCCACCAATTTCCAATATTGGTTATGAAGTCAGGGTGAGTGAGCCAGGCATTTTCGAACCTGAAAGGTCTATTTCTCGAGGTTCCAATAAAAGAAGCTTCCAACTAGACGGGCTAGTGGTTTGAGCCTCCAAAAGGAAGGATCCAAGCTGTCATAGTGTGACGGAGAGAAGGAGATCCTCCGAGATTATGAATCTGTCTAATTTCGAGGCAACTTGGGAAGTTCCCCCTCTCCTGTTATTCCAAGTGAAGGTGCCATTTATTGTGTCCATATTCACCAGTTTCATGTTGTCTAAGAAGTTCTGGAAGGAAAGTGAGTCTCGTCCCAACATTTTTCTTCCTCCTTTTTTCTCTATGAGAGATCTAATCATGTTAAAGTCCCCTCCCATAATCCAGGGGATAACTGAGTGTCTCTCTCTCAGCTCCTCCAGAGAGGTGAGGAGCCTTAGTTTGTCTTCTAGAAGTTGAGGACCATAGACATTTGTGATCAAGTAACAATCTTTGTCCCCCAAAGGTTGTATTACCATTGAAAGGTGGTTTCTGGATGCCTCAGCATCCATGATCTCAAATTTCTGAGGATTCCATAGGGTGAGAATTCCCCCCGCTGTGTTATTTGCTTTGACTTCAAGGTACTCATAGTTGTTAAGCCATTTGCTATGTATTTCTCTAATCTTGTCTATTGAGCATTTTGTTTCCTGTATAAACACCATGTCCGGTTTTTCTTCTTTTATTCTGTTACTGAGATTTATTTGTTTTCTTTTACTACCTAGCCCCCTAATGTTCTAGGTTGTGAGCTTCATAATGATGTGTTTGTGAAAGAGTAACTGGTGAGATCTTTCATCTTACCTGAATTAATCAGGAGTTTCCCACATTCTGATAGGAGATCATTCTGTCTCCTTCTTCCTCTTTTCTTACCTGGGTTTTTGGTGGAGTGTCCTGATGTAATCTCCATTGGTTTGACCCCTTTATTCTCCTAGCTGTCGTAGTTCCTTTTGACTCCTGTAGCCTTTGTTTGAGACCTTTGGAGGAATAGCTGTTGAACTCTATCAAACTCCTCTTGAGGTAGAGAGTCAATCCCTTTGTTAGTTCCCTGTTCTAGAAACTTTTCTAGTTCAAGGTTCTCCCTTTTGAGAATCTCCTGTAGGTCTTGGTCCCCCATTCCTCCTTCGCTTGGGGTCATCTCTTGGTCCCTTCCAAGTCCCATAGTTCTTGGTGTGTCCTCCTTTAGGTCATTGTTTACCTGTATGATATCCATGCTATCCTCTTTTTCTTCCTCTGTATGAATGTCCTCCAATTCCTTATTCTTTCCATTTTCTCCCCCCTATTCTTCTAAAATCTCGAAACTATTGTGACTTGGTAGCTTTTTCTCACTAGGTTTCTTTTGGTGCTTCCCCCCTCCTTTCCCTCTGCCTCCCACTTTGGTGAAACCTTCAGGGTCTTTTCCTGTGTTGTTTTTCAGGTTGTCCTCTCTTTTGTTGAGTGGGCAGTCTTTGAAGAGGTGCCCATGTTCATGACACTTGCGGCATCTGAATGGGATGTGTTCATAGTCGACCGCCTGTACCCATTCCTCATCATATACTTCCAGGATGACTTCATCTGGGAGTGCTCCCGATAAGTCCATTTCTACACATATGTGGGCAAAGGATGTATATTTACCTCGTAGAGTCGCCTCTGATATCTTTATAAAATGTCCTAATTTATTACCTATATCTTTTAAGGATTCCGACAGCCAATAATCTAAAGGTAAGGAATATAATCTAATCCATACTGGGACTGATGTGAACGTTTCTCGCTCCGGAACAAAGTTCATCATCCAAGGTCGCATGTAGAGGCCTGCAGCAGCATAGAAGTAGGGTCCTCCTTCGAAAACTCTGTCTTTATCCTCCAGGTTAGTGAAAACCACTGTAAAAAAACCCTTGGACCCAAGATGTATATTTATTTCTCCTTTTGGTTTCTAGGTGTTTCTTATCCATGTGTATAGTGCTTTCTCCGTGGGCCAAATACCCATAAACTTGCATATGACCGCATAGGTTGCCATGTGTTCTCTGTGCGCCTGTAGAGCAGGATCATTTAAGACCACCCGAGGTTTGATATTAGACTTGGGCTTGCAGGGTCCCGTTGTAGATCTACCCTCCATTCTCTGACTACTGTCTCCAGCTTTCGTTTCCTTTCGAGCCTCCTTGTGGGTCCCTTCCTTTTCATGGGATTTGCTACTTTCCGGCTTTTGGGTACTAGTTGTCTTTGTCTTATCCTCTGTTGAATTCCGTAGATTGTTCAGACTCGTCTCTCTACCTCTATTTGAAACTACATTACTATAGGAGGGAGTGGAGATCCCTCCTCCATGCCTCTCCATAGTTACCAACTCGCTTCTGTCGCCTCCTGTGCCAAATCCTAGTCGCTTCTACGGCCCAAAAAATTCTTCTCTTAGTGTTTTCTCTTGAGGAATGTCATCTTAGTTTATGATTTTTATTATGAATATTCTTATTTTATTTTTAAAGATTTTATAACAAATTTCATAGTTTATTGAATAACTATTATTTAGTGATGAATATTTGATTGTAAAGTACTTAAGTAAAAATATCTCTAAAATTTTGCTGTGTAATTTTTTAGATTATAATTAGTAGTATTATTCTAGACTATTGACATTATTTTACCAAGTTCTACACTTGCTTTTGGGTATGGAGCATCCTCTTCACATATGGTTATTAGCAGTTTTAATTTTTTATTTAAATGTTCTGTTTGGGTAAGTGATGTAATAACTATTACCTCACAACTTTGTTTAGTTTGTATATTTCATACTAAGAAATTTACAATTATTAAGATACTAAAGATCAATGTTTTATCATTGTTTATAAATACGTAAACTTAATTTTTTGTGTGTGTAAGGTTCAACATTTTATTGCTGAAGGAGAGTATTACAAGAGATGGTTCTATGTACTACTGGCATGCCCATAGGGAAACTAGCCTAGTAGCATAGATTGAGAAACTTAAGATTACATATGCCTCGCTTGATAATTTCAACAAAAAAAGAAGAAAAGAGTGTTCGAGTCCACACTAAACTTAAAGAGGTTACAAGCATATAGGCTCTGTTCTACAGAGCTATCCAAACAGAGCCAAAATAATAAGAAAGCACCCATGGTCAATTAAGACAGGAAATATGACCATTTTGGAACTTGGAAGTTATATGCATCAGGCAACGAAGGATTTATCGTGCCAAGGAATCGCACCGACAGAACTGAAGCAGCCAAGGCCCATGAACCATGAGGTGCATTTGTTCTTCAACCCACCTTCCACTAGAGTGTACATATCCACGAAGGAGACACACCGATGGAGCACAAGTAGCCCAAGCCCATGAACCATGAGCTACAATTGCCCTATGACTAGAGCATCTAAGCTCATGACCCCCAAATGGATCCTTTGACCACCACCTTGAGCTTGTAATCACCATGAAACCCATAACCAACAAAGGATAGATAAAACCCCAATTTGGAGGTAATATTTTTTGGAGGGTCCATTGAAAAAGCAATAGGAGCATCATTGACAAGTTATGAGCATTAACGACTCACGAGCCTTCGACCATTGAGATGAATTTGAGGCTTGAATTCGAGGAATGGAACCACTTAAGACCAACCAATCATTTGTATTAAGCCTGAGACTTTATCAAAATAGCTTGCAGATCATGAGGAAATAGAGAACCCTTCGAGAAAGTGGAAACATGAAGGTAAACTTGGGAGGCTGACTAAGACTCAAAAGCCACCATGCAAACATGGGAGGATAAATATTGCTAACCGATAGGAAAATTGTGATACCAACCCTCCGCCACTGAGAATACTAGAATATACCAAGAAATGGTCCAACCAGAGAATGGGAAGAGATTATTAGAATGGTAGGCATGACAATCCTTCATAGATGAGAAAAAGGCAGAAACCATATCTATCACTGATGATTGTTTTGTAGGACTGCATGATAAAAATGAAAATGAGTCTAAGGAAGGACACTAACTATCCATAATGCCACTTTTGTCCATAGCTGAGATAAACCTCTCGGTGTAATGATGAGTGAATGAGCCAAGTAAGGTATAGTGTACAACGACTGATGGGCCTCCAAATTAGACATAAATTAAGGCCCACATGACCATTGTTCAACACTATAAACCTCTCTTTTTGCATTAGATAATGTATTTTTAACTTTAATATGTTCATTAGGAAGGTATGATGGATATTTGTATATTTGTGCCTAATATTATTTATTTTTATGGAATATTATGAGAATATTGGGTAGATTATGGAGATTTGGAGGAGGAGATAATATAGGGACCTGCTCCCTACTATAGGAGGATCAATATTAAATAATAAATCAATAATATTATCGAATTATGGCACAAATTATGGAACTCCAATGATTGATAAAATCTATGAATGTGTTCCTTGCCATTCAATGCAGATTCCTAGTATTGGGAAGTAGATTCACTAATCAAGGGATTTTGGTGGGGAAAGCTTCCTCCTTTCATGGGGTATGATTCCTAATAATTTTTCATAGGTACTAAGTCTAATTTTCCTCCAGGTGTTGATTTTTATTAGTCGACTTGTGGAGGGAACTTGTATTTTTGCAGCTCCACTTTCATCTCTTGCAGGAATGTAATTGTATTGATGGAAATAATGAAGATTGGTGCCATGTTCAGCTTCTAAATATTGATCTCCTTCATAGGACTCTGAGTTTCCTTGGGCTTGGCCATCCCAAGAGCCTCAGAGCCCTTTTTGATCATTTACTTTTCTTCCTTTCACTTCTTATTCACATGCATCTCTCGTTCTTGTTTTCTTTCTATTTCTCCATTTAGTATTAATGATTTCTTGTTGTCGATTGTGTTAAATGGTTGAAGTAAGTTATTTTAAAAGATCCAAAGCATCATTTCATCAGTGGAACAAATTTGGAAGGTCATAGGAATCATTGAACTACTTGGATTAGTTTGTTTATTCCCAAATCTAGATTTCTGGAAGTCCCTTGTGGCAAATAACAGTAAATGTCTGCTATTTTTAGAGCATACTAACGACCTTAAATTGAGTTGATTCCACTTCTATTAAATCACAAAAACATTATAGTTAATAATAAAAATCACCCCATTGCATTTTCACTTGATTAGATTAGACATTTGATAGACTTACTAGCTCACTAGTTCTTGAATTTCTAGAATTTATACTAGTAATTTTCTGCTATTTTTGAACATGGGTTAACAAAGGTCTTTTTGAGTCATTCCACTTGAAATTGAGACCTAAGACATCTTAGTCAATAAAAAAAATTGTCTCATCCAATTTTTATTTGATTTTCTTGGTCATTTGGTGAATTATAGTTTCCTGTAGTAAATCTATTGTTTCTTGTAGTACTCTTCCAACATATATACTTGCCCATATTTGCTCAAAAAGATTGGTTCTGGTCCCTTAGGGTTGAATCATGACCCATAGGCTATAAATAAATGATTAGGGAATACCAAATACCACTTAGAACTTGCCTCTTTACCCATGCAAAACATTTCAGTGATTTGGGCTAATGGACATATTTATGAAATAGATAATAGAATGATGGTTGCCACATCCAAAGAACTTTGTTAATGGACCTAAAATATTTAAAATGTAATGGTTGACATTTAGTTCATGATATTTACTTTATGAAATTATAATAGGTTTCTTTCCTTGTATTTTCTTTCTTATAATAGGTTAAGGTTTCCATTTCGAGCATTTCACTTTTTGCAATTAGTTTAGGATTTGATTTCATTACATGCACTCCATTACATCATGACAACGAAGGAATGACACATTGTATGATGCACATATAGTGTCGATACCTGTTAACTTTGTACGAACCCCTGGTTGATAATTAAAGTCGGTAGCCTTGGGAGTTGCGACATTCTTGTTGCAATACCGAGGCTCATCACTTTTTGGCGCCATTGTCAGGGAGGTGTCAAAGCATGCATTGTTTTCTTCCCTAGTTGATTCATTTATTTTACTTTATGAATAAACAAAAAACTTGCATTAGGCATATTTCATTTCAAAATCAGAAAATTTCATTGCATTAGAATTCTTATTAAAAATAAATAAAGAAATAAAAATACTTCTCCAACACCAATCCACCCATTTGATCACATGGTGTAGTAAGAGCCACATCACCATTAATTTTTGCAGGTAGAAGAAGAAGAGGTGGCAAAGAGAAAAGAAGAAATGGATGGAAATCATGACAATGAAGAAGATCCTCTTGGATTTCCCATTCAAGACATTGATGTCATTGTGCATATGAAGAACATCCCTCCATCTTTTTTCCAAACTTTCATGGTCTAAGGTCGGAGGATCCGAAAACCTTTCACATTGAATTTGAAATCCTTTGTATATCTTATGGTTACTTATTAAACACTCAAAAAATGAGATTGTTTCTGGCAACTTTGAAGGATAGAGCTCTTAAATGGCTCATGAGTTTAGGGACTAATTCAATAAGATCATGGAATGATATGAAAAATATATTTCTAGAAAAGTATAAATATCATGATCTTAAAGAAGAAGATGAGAGCCTTGAGGATCTAATATAGGTTCATGTATAATGTTAAGAGAGAAAAATTACATCATTTAAGATTTGACACACTAAAAACCCTCTTACTTAGAACAATTAGGGATGAGTGGATTGATCTTCTTGATCTCATTAGTAGAGGTGATGTATACCAATTATTGTTTGAAAAAATTTGTGAAACATGCAAACACATATCAAGAGGGAGGGCAAGATTAAGTAAATAAGCATCAAGATCGGTAAGTCAAGCTAAACTTGGACATTTGTTTGATGACTTTAAAACAAAAATTCTTAGCAATATAACAAAACAAGTTGAAATGTTAAGAATGCAAGATGAGGAAAAAGAAGATGTTGATATTTGTGTTGTACATGTAGAATCACATGCTATGAAATATTGCCTCTCATTACCAAGGTTGAAGGAAGTTTACCAAGAGGACAATGGAGCAAGTCAATTTCCAATGCAACTATGTTATGTAGCTCCAAGAGGACCATGGTAGTCTATTCAACTTGATATGATGCAAGAACCTAATTCACAATTTCAAACTTATGCACATCCATCTCAAAGTAATTGGAACACACCCTTTCCTTGAAAACCTTGGCCATCTCAACCCCAAAACCAACCTTGGAACAAGGTTGGAAAACAACTTATGGGATTCATCCACAATATCCTCAATATTTTCCTCAATATCCTCTATACCCAACACCATGTTATCCTTGCCATTCACCTCCACCCAAACCACATCCATCTCAAATATCCACTCCCACTCAACTACCTATACCACCATTTCCGAACCCACATAATGAAGTAGCTTAGCCCACTTACAATGCTTAGGTACAACACTTCCAAACATATCCTCTTGATATAAATGGTATTCATCTTAGCTCAGGAATAGTATCACAAAAAAAGATTCTCTTGATATCATTGAAGGAAAACATGCAGAAAAGAAGAAGAAGAAGAAGAAGAAGAAGAAGAAGAAGAAGAAGATGAGAATACTAAAGAATCATGGGTTACACTTGATGAAGAGCAGACATCAGAATCAGAGATTGGGAAAGTTTCCACAAGTTTACCATCAGATCCTCTATGTGTTCAAGAAAGTAATCAACAAAAAGAAGAAGATCTAAGTTTCATGGAAGAAGAAGACATCCAAGATGATCCAAATTAGCAAGTGGACCAGGGGCATCACAACTATATTAAAATATGGTTCCAGACAGTCACTAGGTTGCAACAATACTCTCTTCTTCAATTGTGCTTGATATCATCTCATTCAAATCATTTGGTCTCTTACATATAGGTACATGTCAAATAATATATTTCAAGCCTACACATTAGTTTATCTGTCATCTTGATGTGCACTTGACTTCATTGGAAGTATTCCTACATTTGAAAATGATTTTGTTTTTTCAAGTAGAGTAGGATAGGAAAAGAAATAAAAATTGAAAAATAAGAGAAAAAGTAAAAATCTCAGGCGAAAACCTCCTTTTAGGCTTGAGATTGGATCATTGATTGAAAACCTCCATGAGGCAGTCAATGGGTTGGAAAAAAGAAAAAAATGAGAAAAATAAAAGATCCTAGGTGAAAACCTCCTTTGAGGTGCTTAGGCAGACCTACTAGTTGAAAACCTCATTGAGGCAGCTAATAGGCCTAGAAGAGGAAAAATAAGAAAAAACAAAAATATTTGCTCTGTGTATCTCTCTCTCATGAATGCAAGTGCTCTCCAACCTCTGCAAGCAACAAAAACAAGTTAGCCACCAAAAGAAAAGTTGATCACAAGCCTAGTCAAAAGAAGTCAAATTTTGACTTTCTCCTCCTTTGCTCAAATGCTCCAACAGGACCAAGGCCATGCCAATCCATCACCCTCATCTATTTCCACCATCCACTCATCATTCCCAAACTTTTACCACTCATTTTCCTTGCTGTCCTGAAATACTACAGGAAATCCTGTAATTACTACAGGAAACATAAATACATAGAGAAGAAAATTATTTTTATCATATCTTGAAAACCATGCATCAATTTTCCATGTTGCTTGAGGGGGATATGCATATGGATGATAGTAACATGCCTAAGAAATTTTAGCAAATTCTAGTGTACAGTTTTCGAGAAATCGACCTCCATCACCTACAACCATTTTAAAATTTTCTCCATATTCGTGCATCCATTTTCAAATCTGTTTCATGGGGAAATGCATATGGATAATGCTAAAATCCCAAGCAATTTCAACAAATTCTAGTGCACAATTTTCGAGAAATTGATCTCCATCACCTGCAACCATTTTTCATTTTTCTCGAGATTCATGCATCCATTAGTCATTTTGTTTTTAAGGGGAGGTGCATAAGGATGATGGCAACATACTCAGAAAATTTCAGGTCAATCCAGTATACCATTTGGGAGATATGGGTTTAAACAAGATGTTACCAGGTTTCCTGTAGTACTACAAGATGTCCTATTTTACTATAGGAAATGGGTTGAAAGTTATAGGAAGGTACGAAAGATGAAATAAAATGTGGGAAATGTGTCTAATGGTGGAATAAGGTATAGGGAAGGTGAACATCACCCATGGCCAAGCCCAACACTCCAAGAAGGCCAAATTTGACTAAGATAGCTTACTCATGGTAACCGGAAGATAGAAGTTTAGAATCACCAAGCTATGAAGACTTTTGCAGAAGCAAACAAAGGATATTATCACCTCCAGAGGACCATGGATCGATTATCAACTTAGCAAAAACATGCATATCTCTCCAACGGTTCCATCAGGTACGTACATGTATGCAATATTCTTGACCTCTTCTCTTGAGCATATTATAGTTAGAAATTTGTTGTCAATGCATGAGGGATGAGATTTTATAAGCTAAGGATGGGTCAGTAGTCTCGACTGCCTTCAACTAGTTAATTGCAACTCACTCATTCACTCATGCAATGTGGCAAAGCCAAATAGGAAAGATGATGATTTTGAGGAATGGGGACAACAGTTAAAAGAGGAAACTTGTGTAAAGGCAAAGTCACCAAAGGACTCCAATCCCTCCATCCACTTCATATCCACTATCTATCCATCATTCATCCATCCATTTCATAAGAAAAAAATTAACATTTTTCAAGAACAAACCCTACACTCTGTCTCACCCTGAAAAATTCTTGAAAAAATCACATAGAGCACATCTTCTCCATTTTCACAAACCTACACTACTCTCTCTGAGCCCTAGAATCATCCTCCAAATCCTCTACATCATTTTTTATCACTCCCATATTGTTAGAAGACCCTGAAAGAGAAGGAATGACTGCTACAGGAAGATAGAATGCTGCTACAAGAAGGAAGAAAGAAACAAATTCTGCTAAGAACCAAAATGACAATATATAAAAGAGACCTAATCAAAACAGAGAACTCCAAGGCCATTAGGAAATCATCTAGGCCACAAAAGAGAAGAAGAAGGCAACAAAAGGCAAGAAGACATTCACCATCAAAATAGAACTCAAACTGCAGTGATGAAAAGGGGATTTCCAAGAGGTCTCTAATCTCTTTCTAGATTTTGTCCAAGGCCTAAAATATGTTATAGAAAGGTAAGAGACCATGAATATTAAAGAACCCATCTTGCATAAGGGGAAAAGGGCAGGAATGTACAAATCAGGGAGGCCACTAGGGCCATGAATGAGGCACAATGAGATCACTAAGTTGCTCAGAGGATGAGCAACAATTTCAGCAGGGTGGTGTGATGAGCTTCCAAATTAAACATAAATTAAAGCCCATCTGACCATACTTCAACATATCAAAACTCTCTTTTTGCATTAGATAATGTAATTTTAACTTTAATATGTTCATTAGGAAGGTTTATGGATAATTGTATATTTGTGCCTAATATTATTTATTTTTGTGGAATATTATGAGAATATTGGGCAGATTATGGAGATTTGGAGGAGGAGATAATCTAGGGACCTGCTCCCTACTACAGGAGGATCAATATTAAATAATAAATCAAAAAGATATTATGGAATTATGGCACAAATTATGAAGCTCCAATGATTGAGAAAATCTAGGAATGTGTTCCCTCACATTTAATGTAGATTCCTAGTATTGGAACTAGATCCACTAATCAAGGGATTTTGGTGGGGAAATATTCCTCCTTTCATGGGGGATGATTTCTAATCATTTTTTATAAGTACCAAGTTGAATTTTCCTCTAGGTGTTGATTTTTATTAGTCTTCTTGTGGAGAGAACTCGTATTTTTGTAGCTCCACTTTCATTTCTTGCAGGGATGTAATTGTATTGATGGAAATAATGAATATTGGTGCCATGTTAAGCTTCTAAATCTTCATCTCCTTCATAGTAATCTGATTTTTCTTGGGCTTGGCCATCCTAGGAGCCTCAAAGCCCTTTTTTATCATTTACTTTTTTTCCTTTCACTTCTTATTCACATGGATCTCTTGTTCTTGTCTTCTTTATATTTCTACATTTAGTATTAATGATTTCTCGTTGTAGGATTGGGTTAAATAGTTGGAGAAAGTTATTTTATAGAATAAAAAACATCATTTTATAATTGGAACAATTTTGAAAGGTCATAGTAATCATTGAGCTACTTGGATTAGTTTGTTTATTCCCAAATCTAGATTTATGGAAGTCCCTTGTGGCAAATAACAGTAAATTTATGCTATTTTTAGAGCATGCTAACAAACTTGAATCGAGTTTCTTACACTTCCATTAGATGAAAAAAATAAATTCTAGTTGATAACAAAAATTACCCCATTGTATTTTCACTTGATTAGGTTAGATATTTACTTGCTCACTATTTTTTGAATTTCTAGAATTTAGACTAGTAATTTTTTGCTATTTTTTAACTTGGGTTAACAAAGGTCTTTTTGAGTGATTCCACTTGTAATGGAGACCTTATACATACTAGTAAATAAAAAAAATTGTCCCATCCAATTTGGATTTTATTTTCATGGTCATTCGGTGAATTGTAGTTTCTTGTAGTAAATCTGTTGCTTCCTGTAGTACTCTTCTAGCGTGTATATACTTTCCCAGATTTGCTCAAAAAGATTGGTTTTGGTCTCTTAGGGTTGAATCATGATGCCTAGGCTATAGATAAATGATTAGGGAAGACTAAATACCACTTAGGAATTGCTTTGTTACCCATGCAAAACATTTCAGTGATTTTGGCTAATGGACAAATTTATGAAATAGATAATAAAATGATGTTTGTCACATCCAATGAACTCTGTTAATGGATCTAAACTCTTTGAAATGTAATGGTTTACATTTAGTTCATAATCTTTACTTTATGCAATTAGAATAGGTTTCTTTCCTTGTATTTTCTTTCTTGCAATAGGTTAAGGTTTCCATTTCGAGCATTTCATTTTCTACAATTAGTTTAGGATTTGATTTCATTACATGCACTCCATTACATCATGATAGCAAAGGAAGGACACATTGTATGCTGCACACATAGTGCTGATACCTCTTAAGTTTGTACGAATCTCAGGTTGATAATTAAAGTCGTTATCCTTAGGAGTTGCAACATTCTTGTTGCAATACTAAGGCTCATCAACGACCAAGGTCGAGTTAATGCTGCCATCATAGGGGAATTTAACAAAGTGTGCCAAGTGTTTAAATGATGGGCTAGGTGGCCTTTTCTCCATTTAATATTTTCATGGCAGTGATAGATGTCGAGACCAAGAACCCATCATGGGGGATATGAAAAATTAATGTTATTTATATTATTGAAAGTTATTTATTTTACATGTTTCATGTGACTATACTTGAAATTGTTCTTAGGAATTTGGTTTCCATGAATTTTTTTTAATCCATACTTATTGATTTCCATATCAAATTAGTTATCACATGTATGCATGAATTTTATTTAACTCTTTTTCTCCTCAAGAGACTTAGTTGGTATTATGAACATATGGGAATTGAGGGCCAAAATATGAAAACCTTGTATCATGGCTACTCATCTCAAGAGTAGGAGTATTAGGTAGGGATGCCACATCTTAGTGTGATTAACTCTATGAAAGTACTTTTTCATAATATAATCTACATATGCCTCATGAGTCTAATGATTTTTTTGACCATATTATGGAAAATAAGGGTCATGGAAATATAGTGAGTTTCCATATCATGCGTATTTACAAATAGATGGTTTTTCAAATATGCATCTAGCTTCTTATGATGCTCAAGCTCAAATCCACAACATAGATTGATTTCCACCATAGATTTGAAACATTGAATAGTGTAAGAAACTGAAAGCAATGTATGCTAGAAAACATTTTAGTTTCCTTATTGCTCCAAAGTTCCAATTGCATGAACACATAATAAAATATTGTTGATGTCGTTGATATATTATATATTGTTTATCCTTAAGGGTATGCCAACTATAGTTTAGGAAACACATAAATGCTATGTTCTCATAGCTAGTTGTGGTGTCCATTTGTTATCGGGAAATCTAGTGTCTATGTAGAGCTGCTAGTCCCACTAAGACGGGTAGCTATCTTAGAAACAAACAGATTAAAGTTACTTTCATTTTCCTTTATGAGAAGTAGATAGGAGAGGATCAAAGAATACCAACCTCGATCTTTCGCTCGGTTCTTTGCTTGTCCCTTCTCCTCACCGACAGGTCTTCGCCGCTTCTCCCTTGACCACTCCACTTCAAAGAGTACCTGTAAAGTCAAAGCAGCATAATACCTTCAAAGTGTAGAGATCTACAATCATAAACAATATAGGACCAGATATATATTGACCACAAAAATGCATATACAATCATACATAAAAGAATATGGAGGAAAACTTGAATAGCTTTATTGATATAAAGATTAGAAGAGAGGATTACAACCCATTGATCTGACCCATCGTCATCCTCCCAGCATGAAAGACATTCTTCACCTCATGAAAAGCTTAGATCACCCAACACTATGATATTCCACCAAGAAACCAACAACACTTCCTTACAAGATACAAAATTCCAGCCTCTGGATCTTTGAGATGAGGGATCCATATATAGATGATTGTAGGGGGGTGAGTCAGCTTCTGGGATTTTTATTAGTGTCCTCTCTCTGATAGTTCTTGATTCCACTTGGAGATTGATGATCTCTTACTCATCCCTGGGCGAATTCAGAGAGGCAAGTGTCACAGGAGAAGTTTATGGAAGATTCCATGACGATCCACCTTGCAAACTGTCTCTGCCATTTGTCTACTCTCAGCCATCGCACCCTATAGAAGGGATTTCTAGTATGCATCGCACCCTCTGCATTGGACAGTCTGTATGGTCCAGCTTTGACCAGTTATGAGTAGTTTTCTGTGGAGAACTTCTCGGAGATGATGTAATCAGCTGACCTTGTTCCTTTAGGGTGTGAAGAAACACTTTTATGGAATTAGGAGCCCTTGGTTTATGGACATGTATGATTGGGGTTGCGGTGCCCAAAAATGTCTATAACAATTTCCCCCTAAAGCATGAGGTCGTTAATATTTTGATGTCGGGTGAAATGCTTTATCATGAGGATCCGAAGTTTTTTTGAGCTAGAAGGCGACTTGTAATAAGATATAATACAATACATTATCTTCATAATATTTTTCATGATCTAGCTGAGGCGGGCATTCCCATGCTCAACTTTATAAATTCATTTTCATGTACATAAGACAGACAACCGTCTATTGTGGCAGACTGATCATTTTGATAGAGCCATCATCCTTTGATTCAGATGATCATCTGTGCAGCAATGATGTACATTTGATGTCTTTATTTTCTTGAATATATCACAGCCCGGATGGATGAAACTAGATCCGAGGTCTTCAAACTCGTTCAATCTTCACTCGGAGTACAAGTTGATCCATGTGAAAGATGTTTTGGAGTCGAACATGGAAATACATCACCTGATTACTAGCCAATGATGTAAGCTGTTAACAGGTGCGAGAGGAATCCCCGATAATGATGATGACCCTCAAGGTACTACAGTACAATTCACGTGGTGTGAAAAAGGGACTTGGCATCGAACACCGCGCAAAATATTTCGGTTGAAGGCCATTGATGTAAACCTGTCGCCGGAAGTGAGAAATTTTCCATTGAGGCATGCAAGCTTCAAAGTACTGAAAGGGTTGTTCCTAAGTCGACTTCTTGGATAATGAGCTGATGTTGACAAGAAGCGACCCATCGTAGGAGGGCCTTAATGAATCCCACATCTATGACATGGAATGGAGTAAATGATTTTGGAGGTGAAAACGATCTGATGATACAGGGTTCAGGATGGCGGTCATGAAAGAATGGAGCATGAATGTATTGCAGCGGATGAGACACAGGGAATTCTCTTTTCAACTTCCCTTGAACATATCACTGACACTGACATGGATTGGTAGCGTTAACCCCAAATATGGATAGTGCGAAGGACCAATGGTGATATGACCGGTGAACGGAATAACCCAACCTGACTCAGACATGGAGTGAAAGTGTGATGTTCAAGAGCGACTTTGCTACCAATAAAGTTTCTTCAAGTTTTGTTCCCAATTTTTCCCCAGTCGTTGCTGACTAGTACCTCTTTATTTTTATCAAGCTTGAGGAGGATAACATATGCTTGTTCTATAATTTTCCCATAGGGCAAACCCGTCGCTATGTTTTAACGAGCCTAGCGACAGTGAGACTCGTTCTTGTCTATATGGACAAGTTTGTCGCTATTGGTTTTAACGAGTTTAACGACAAAGATAACTCGGTCCTTTTCAATTTTAGAGAGTCTAAAAGGGACGTATAGGAAACTCCAATAATCCTTTTTCGTCATATAATCCCTCAAGTCCGAAAAAGTATAAAATATTACGAAAGGGATGAATTTTTGATAATCTTAACGAGCCGAACAAAACAAGCGCTCGATATTTTTGTGTAATAATTCCTTAGGTCCAAAAAGATTAAAATCTAGAGGAGGGATAGCACTCTCGGTAGCTTTAACGAGCTGGAGAGGCCAACTGCTTGGCAATGTTTTCATATTTTATGAGTCAGACGAAAAGAGCTTAAAGGAGACTCGTTTTTTGAGGAATGAGTGATAATTTCAGGTAGCAGCTGATTCCAGGTAATGTTTGGAATTTTCCAATTATAGTAGTGTCACAAGGATGGCTAACAGGATCACTCTTTGCAGCTGTTCCTCAAAAGGGGTAAACAATCAAATGGAGGTGAATGATTGGTTAAGACAAGGTGGAGGTGATGATGAGAACACAACGAGGGCTCAAAAGCTGATGATAATGCATTCACAATGGTTATTTACTGGAAATTGGTTCATTTTTTAATGAGCTTAAACTCTAGGGGAAACATTTGCTCATTGCTTAGGTTTAATTTTTAACGAGCTTGAACTCCACATAAAAACTGCTCGTGCCAGTCGTATAATAAGGATGTCTCATCGATAGATTCTATTTTTATGGAGCTTGCACCTTTCGAAGCTATGCTCTGTTGCCTCTCGTATGCAAGCCAGGAACGACCAAATATGCTCCTCTGCTTAACTACCAAGATCACTACCAAGGTTAGGTAGAAATTTTTTTCCTTTACTTTGCTGGTGCCATCTAGCTCCTGCGAAGACGAACGGTCAACTCGACCACTCACCCAACTTAAGCAGTTGAAATCAGCGGAACCATAGAGTTAGCGTTATGTTGGTCGCTTTTCACTTGCTCACAAAAGGTTTGTATGCCCCCAGGTATAGTGAAGTAAAGTTTCCAGGTTATCATTTAGAAGTTCTCGCGTTCGCAAGATGGTTTCCATCCGCACAGTAGATAGAAACACCTCCTCGGCTTAGTCCATTTGGACAAAGTCTCCAATCACCTAACCTTGACGAAGGAATCTTATCCCAGTCTAACTCCCTCTTCCTATATGGATGGGCATCAGACCAGTCATATATCCTTCGCGGAAACTTACCTTATACCTAGGGTTTCCCTGCCGAAGCAGACCAGGGTACATGCCCCCTGGGTTTTAGTCATGTCCCCCGGAATTACTCGCGTTCTTCAGGTGAATGGACCGAAGATTGATGAGACATCCCTTGCGTGAAAAGACCATTTAGGGACAGCATTTGACTATTAGCTATGTGTGAGCTGGGAAATGAAAGCTGGTCTATGAGCTGGACCATTCAGCCTTCATGCGGAAAACACATTACTCTAAAGAGTGAGGAGACAATGGCTCCCATGCTATAAATAGAGCCGCGCCCAAGGAGTAGATTATAATCTGGAGGTCCTTGGACTACCATTACGTTCATATAAATGGTTTTCCTTCTCAATGTTATAGGTACATTGGCAAGGATCCCTAACGGTCGACTAGTTCCTTTGTTGAAGCCTGTCAGATTTCTCATCTCAAGCAGAAGCGATGGCGAACCAAGCGCTTTCCAAGCAGTTGAGGAAAGGATACTCACAGAAGCCCCTTCATCTATGATGGTACCAACCATGACCATTTTGTAAGCTTGTACAATAATTTAGAATGGTACACTAGCCGGTAAACGAGGTCTGCCTAGTAGATTCCAATCAAAGGAAACGACTAGGTTGCTTGGAGGTGGGACTGAATAGACGGCCGAATATGACTCTGACGAACTTCCTTCCTACGGTAAAGGAATGGGTAGATTTCCCCCATGTTCATCGAAGTCTGTGTTTACGAAAAGAATTTGAATGGTGTCGTTCTCATTCTCTTCGATGATTGTATCATCTGAAGATGGACCTTCCGAAGACAAGACCGGTTCGACTGCTGCCTCAACCTTTTGAATTTCGTTTGGTATGGATTCGATGGGTTTATCTTCAATGATAGATGCTTCGACTGACCATAATGGCATGTTGGTCATATTTTCAACTAGTGATGGACTCGGCAAGAGTTTCTTGTATCCAAGAGGAAGCCGTAGCGGTGAAGCAGGACGGTTATCCAAGACTCTTTTAGCTTTGTCTAGGAAGGGACAACGATGGACGACGTGATTGCCTTCACACAATTTACAAGGAAATTTACATTTCCTTTTTTGTCCAAATGCTTCGCTTTCACTAGTTGACGGTGTACTTTCAACATGATCTTTAGAGGTTGATGACATCGGATTGTGCAAACAAGGAGACCAGTCCCTTAAGATCCGAGGGATGCAAGGGAAATCTCGATGATAGTGGTCTCCTTTGCAAATGACACATGGAGATTTAGGCTTGGACGGTGCAGTGTGTGGATTTTCACTAGACGATGCCCGGTTACCCCTTTTTGCCTTTGGATCCTTCTTCTTCTTCTCTTTCTTTTCCTTCCCCTTCTTCTCCTTCTTAGTTACTTGTTTATTGGCTTTACCAGCTTCATCAAGCGAAGAGGAAGGAGGAGAGGGAGAATCAGATGAAGTAGAAGGTTGGGGGGAAACTTTAGTATCATCTAGTTGCTGACTTGATTGTTCAGGAATCACGGTGTTCTGAATGACAGAGGTCGAGAAGAGCCATATTGGAAAGCCAATCATCAATCCTGGAAGTGACAATGTGGCCATATGAGGTGCACCAACATCTCCCCAAGAGGAGAAAGGACTAGGATTTCCTCCAAGGGGAAATCCTTGGTTGGTGGACTCCATTTTTCTCAACCTAAGACCAACGTGGGAATGGTGATATTATTCTGATTAAAATAAAGTTTAGACACTTTGACACAACTTGTTTTTTCAATTTTTAAGAGTCAAGAAAAAAAAAAAGATGACTCTAGTCGCCTTCAATTTTTAATGAGCCTAAAGTGACAAGTGCTCAGATGGAACTTTTCCTTTAAGGAGTCTGAAAAGGAACGGAAGAGACTACTTTGGAAATCTAGACAGAGGGATTACCAAACCAATCGCAAAATTGCAGAATACTTTTTACGGTACGACAGTCAATCTTCCCGAATGTTGTGTTCAGTGCATTGCGATTGATAGGGCGGCAGACATGGCTTCCTATGGATAAAGGATATAGCCTATTGTGGTCTCCCAATATATACTCGATGGTACGTGTGAGCACAAGTCTGTACTAGAACTTGTCATCTCAAAGAGGAGGAATCACCCAACCAACAATGAAAGCGATAGTTACCAGGTTTTACAACGCCAGAATATGCCTAGACTTCTAGATGTTGTGCGTTAGGTTCCAAAGCATTTTTATGTTCATTGAATTTATTTTATAGTTGATCTTTCTTAAGAAATTTTCCTTTTATGTTCACTGCATGATGTAGCTATACAATTCCTAAAATGCAATCTAAGATGATAAACAATCATTTAATCTTCTTTTTGCAATGAAAATCCTAGCTACTAAAGAAAGAGAGATGATATTCTTTCAACATAGAGCAGAGACCACACACTAGATGCACTATCCTAAATCAAACCAACAAGCAGTCTAAATGCAAATGCACATGCATGTATTTTTTTCAGCCTTCTTAATGTGTGAATGACAAGAAGAATGCTAAGTACAAATTTGAATTATCTTTTCAAAGCGACAGTACTAACAAACTTCTCTTCAAAAATGAAAGGAAGATAATGCCAACACTTTACTATTTTGAATTGAAAACTACTTTTGACACTTGAAAAACTACTAATTCAAATCAAATATAAGAGTAACTGTATAATCGACCATCTAGAACATTAGAATTCTTTTCTTTGACTAAAAACGACACTTGCGAAACTTCCAAATCAAAAGACGACAATTTGATTATGCTACTTTTTGCAAAAGAGAACTGTAAATGGCGCACAATACATAAAAACATTCACAATTATTTGTTCTATGGAGGTGGAATCATGCAAAGGAAGGGAGTTTCTACAGTGGTATACTGATCACAGAGAACAAAACTCCTGAATAAAGCTGAAGAGAGTGAACACAAAACCAAAATCTGAGAGCAGAAGAGGTCTTGTCTGATCAGTGCACCTGCAACACAGGGAAAGTGCGATGCAGCGCACCTACTGCACACAGGAGGTGCGATGCATCCAGATTCCCAATAGGAGAAAGTGCGATGGTCCAGGGACGAGACTTGAACTTGGTTCTTGGTCACAGTTTGCAGCTTAGTTCAGGGATTTAGGCCGAGCTAATGATGGTCAGTAAATAGAAATCACAGGGGTTGATTTAATGAGGCTACTAGAACCACCACTAGGGCAATTAGGATGTTTGAAAATCGATTGTTCAGTTTATAAACAAAACCCAGAGATAGACTGAAGTAGCATTGATCTACTTTGCACTTGCATAGAAAATGCAGTTCGAAGGCTAGCTGGCTTAACTTTAGGCTCCGTCTGTAAGTTTATAAAACAAACAAATATAGACAAGCAAATAATCTATTCATCTCCCCAGTGGAGTCACCATTTTTTTATCGGGAAATCTAGTGTCTATGCAGAGCTGCTAGCCCCACTAAGACGGGTAGCTATCTTAGAAACAAACAGATTAAAGTTACTTTTGTTTTCCTTTATAAGAAGTATATAGGAGAGGATCAAAGAATACCAACCTCGACCTTTCGCTCAGTTCTTTGCTTGTCCCTTCTCCTCACCGACAGGTCTTCGCCGCTTCTCCCTTGACCACTCCACTTCAAAGAGTACATGTAAATACAAAGCAGCATAATACCTTCAAAGTGCAGAGATCTACAATCATAAACAATATAGAACCAGATATATATTGACCACACAAATGCATATACAATCAGACATACAAGAATATGGAGGAAAACTTGAATAGCTTTATTGATATAAAGATTAAAAGAGAGGATTACAACCCATTGATCTGAACCATCATCATCCTCCCAGCATGAAAGCCCTTCTTCACCTCATGAAAAGCTTAGATCACCCAACACTATGATATTCCACCAAGAAACCAACAACACTTCCTTACAAGATACAAAATTCCAGCCTCTAGATCTCTGGGATGAGGGATCCATATATAGATGATTGCAAGGGGGTGAGTCAGCTTTTGGGATTTTGATTAGTGTCCTCTCTCTGATAGTTCTTGATTCCACTTGGATATTGATGATCTCTTACTCATCCCTAGGTGAATTCAGAGAGGCAAGTGTCACAGGAGAAGTTTCTGGAAGATTCCATGATGATCCACCTTGCAAACTGTCTCTGCCATTTGTCTACTCTCGCCCATCGCACCCTACAGAAGGGCTTTCCAGTATGCATCACACCCTTTACACTGAGCAGGTGAGATGCATCGCACCCTCTGCACTGGGCAGTCTGTATGGTCTAGCTTTGACCAGTTCTGAGTAGTTTTTTGTGGAGAACTTCTGGGAGATGATGTAATCAACTGACCTTGTTCCTTTAGGGTGTGAAGCAACACTTTTAGGGACTTAGGAGCCCTTGGTTTATGGACATGTATGATTGGGGTTGCAGTGCCCAAAAATTTCTATAACACCATTAGTATCACATTGGTATAAGGTAGTAGAAAATCATCTTTCAAAGATTGTACATTGACGTTGAAAAAATTAATGGGGACCAAAATTGACCTCCCACTCAATTTTTAATAACAAGTGTAATATTTGCTACCAATTTTTGATTTTTAACAGACCTTTTGAAATAGAAGAAACATTAAAACTTTTTTTTTAGAAGGGTGATTGTCCTACATGATGCAAAGTGTTTCTTTTTGGAGAAATTATTTAGAAGGCCCATAGGGCACATTACCATAGTGAATGATGGAGGTGCTACCCCTTCATGTAAAGTAATGCCAAACTATTTATTTGTGTATTGATATATGGACTAATAATGACATATCTCTTCTCAGTGATAATGGGAGAAAAAAACCAGAGCGCGTGCATCCTGACCTAGCTGCCATTGCTGCCTCCTGCGGCTCCCCTTCTTGGAAACCACCTGCTGCTAAGCTCCCCTTGGCCCTGCTCGGTCCCCTTAGTGATCTCCACTCATCTCTGTGAGTTGTTCCTCCTTCCCCCTTTACAGACTCACGTTGTTCCTTTACTTGGCAACCTCTTGCTGCTGAGACCCTGCTGCGTGCTCTCTTGACCTTCCTCAGCTCCCATGGCCCTTCTAGACTGCTCACTGAAGGGGGGCGATCCCCAGCATGCATTCTCTGCTCTCGTCAAATCTCTGCCTCCACAATGGCCTCGCCCAACAATATCAAAGTTTGTCAAAAAGCTGGACATTCTCCAAGAAGTTAATCTACCTCCAACCATTCCTTGCATGGTAGCCCTCTCTCTTGCAGAAAAAGGTCTCATCGGCCAGTTCACGGGCCCTTTGCCATCTCCAAGAACTGTGCAACATTGGGTTGAAAGAAATTGGTTCAACAAAATACAAGGTAAAATCTCCATCAGATTCTGTGGAAAGGGGTTCTTTACCTTCCACTTTGAATCTAAAGAAGACAAGGATTTAATCTTCAGGAATGGGCCTTACTTCATGGACTCCAGAGGACTTTATTTAAACAAATGGACCCCGGATTTTGATCCAGAACTGGATGTCCCCAATGCTGTCCCTGTCTGGGTCAGACTCCCTCATCTCCCTCTTCATTGCTGGGGAGATGACTCGGTTCATGCTATTGGAAATGCTGTAGGCAAGTATATAGATCGCAGTGAACCAAAGGATAATATGCAAGCATGCGCGCGCATTTGTGTGGAAGTGGATCTCGGCAAAGGCCTACCGGAAGCCATCAAACTCAAAGTGGATGATTGGAGTCATATTCAGCAGCTTGATTATGAGAAAATACCATTCAAATGTAAGGTATGTCACGAATACAGCCACTTTACCAATCGTTGTCCCTCTCTTGCTAATGTTGAAACTGACCCAAAAGAAGAGCAATGGGAAACAATAAAAAAAAAAAGTCGGCTCCCTCAGCTAAAGCACTGCCAGAAATTGAACCCCCTGCCTCTAAGATTGCCTTCCCCTCCTCATCCTCCCTTCCTTCTCTCTCCCCTCCCCTGCCCCCTTCTACCTCCAATCCCTTCTCGGTTTTATCCGATGCTCCACCCTTGGAACCCTCGCATCTTCCCTTGATTCATTTAGCTGCCTTTGATCCTTCCCCTCCTTTGGTTTTCCCTTCTCAATCTTCCCTTGAACCCCCCCCCCCCTCCGCCTCACCAGGAGCTCATCCAAAGACCATGGAGCCTCTAGCAACTCTCTTAAGAAACCTGGCCCAGGTAGAAAATTTGCAAAACAACACCAAGATGAGAATGCCCAAAAGGACATAACAATGGGCATTCAAAGCCCTATTGAATCTTACATCTTAGGACAACATGATAAGGAGAAAACTCACAAGGATCAAGGGGGGCAAGCACGTCTCCGCACACCACTATCCCAATGATTAAAATCCTATCTTGGAATTGCAGGGGTATAGGGCACCCATCCAAAGTTGCAACCCTCAAAGATCTTATTTATTGTGAAAAACCAGGGATCTTTTTGTTACAGGAAACAAAGCAAAGCCTGCAGGATATGACTAAAATCATTGAACAAAACAAGCAGTACAATGGAAGCATCAGTGAATCTAGGGGAGCTTCCGGAGGAATCGCTACAATCTGGAATCAAAACATTTGGAATTATAAGTCAGAAATTATTAACCAACATTGGATCCAAACAATGTTAGAAAACAAAGAATATCAACAGATTCTAGTTATATACAACATTTATGCGCCTAACCACTTCAGGGATAAGGAGTGCTATTGGGAGGAAATCAAAGTTAGCATGAACGCAGAGGAGAATACCAATGTCATACTAGGAGGAGATCTAAATCTTGTTCTCCATGCTAATGAGAAAATAGGAGGTATTTTCTCCCAGGATCCTTTTAGAACTCAGCTAGAAGACATTATGCATGACCACGATCTAGTCAATATCATCCCAAAAAATAGGAGATACACTTGGAGCAACCGCAGGCTAGGTATAGGCAACATAATGGAGAGACTAGACAGAATTCTCATTAACGTCATGCTTCTCTCTTCCTTCAATGTTTGGTATGTTAATATTATTCCCTGTTCAGCTTCTGACCATTATCCAATTTCTCTTAATCTGGAAAATAATTTCCCTCTCGGACCCATCCCGTTTAAGTACAGCCCGCTTTGGAATGGTATTATAGAAGTTAAAGATATTGTGGATAAATCATGGAGGCGACATGTAGAAGGATCTCTCAGATTCATTTGGGAATCCAAGCTTAGAAACACCAAACAGGCGATAAAAGAATGGGCGAAAATCAGTTATAAGGAGCCTGAAAGGATAAAAAAGGAGATCAAAAATACACTAAACAACATCCAAAAGGAGATAGAAGAGCAGGGCCTCACCCAAGAGAGAAAAATGCCAGAGAGCGAACTATATTCTCAGCTTTGCCATGTAAACATAGAGGAGGAATCTAAATGGAGGATTAAATCGAGGAAACTATGGCTGCAAGGAGGGGACTAGAATACAACTTTCTTTCACAAACAGACTACTGTGCGGAGAGTAAGCAATACTGTTAGCTCAATCTTGGACGCTGAAGGTAACCTTCAAACCACCCAAGAAGCCATCAGACAGGCTGCTACCAATCACTATGGGGACATTCTAACTGAAACAACAGATGAAGAGGATTACGATGACCTGCTACAATTCCTTCCCAAAAGCATCAGCAAGGAAATGAATGATACCTTGAATAAGGAAATTGATGAGGAGGAAGTTAGAAAAACCATATGGGCTCTTTAGCCGGATAAAGAACTAGGACCTGATGGCTTCCCCATTTGCTTTTATCGCGCTTTCTAGGGAATTATAAAAAGAAATCTGATTAAAATACTCAAATGGGTCCAGCGGAAAGCCAAAATCGGTGGTTACACCAATTCCACTCATTTAGCCCTCATTCCCAAAGAAAATCGACCTTCTTCTTTTAGTCGATTCCATCCCATCTCCCTTTGCAACTCGTCCTACAAGATTCTAACAAAAATTCTTGCTTCTCACCTCAAATCTTTTCTCCCTTCTCTCATTTCTGAAAACCAAGGGGGTTTTTTGGCCAATAAACAAATTATAGACTCTATCCTCCTCGTCCAAGAAGCTGTTCGTTCAAGCCAAATTAGGAATGAGAAAGGATTTTTCCTTAAACTTGATTTAGCCAATGCCTTTGATAGAGTAAGGCACACCTATCTTTTAGCTGTTTTAAAAAAGATGGGATTTGATGCAGCCTTTTTAAATCTCATCAAAGCTTGCATCTTCGGGCCTTGGATCTCTCCTCTTGTTAATGGACGACCTGGAACTACTTTTCAATCTTCGCGGGGTCTTAGGCAAGGTTGCCCTCTTTCACCTTACCTCTTCATTCTGATGGCTGAATCCTTCAGCAAAGCGCTAGACTTCAAGTGGAGAGTTGGTCTCATCACTGGAATAAAATTTGGGAATGGTGTAAAGAACATTAACCACTCTCAATTCACTGATGACACCCTTTTACTTGGAGGAGCATCCATGATAATAGCCCGACGATTTAAGTCTCTGCTGGACAAATACATGAGGTATTTGGGTGGTCAAGTAAATTAGTGGAAAAGTTGTATTTATGGATGGAACACTTCAGCACAGGTTCTGCATAGCATAGCCACTATCCTCGAGGTCTCCTACAATTATGAATGGTCACATTTCACTTACCTAGGCCTACAAATAAGTATAGGTCCCTTGAAGGCTGAAGTTTGGGACACAGTTATTGACAAGATGAAGAGAAAGGTGCAGTGTTGGGGTTCCATCTGGCTCAACCCAGCTGGCCGCCTCATCCTTCTCAAATCAGGTATCTCCTCCCTACCTCTATATCAATTTTCTCTTCTTCAAGCTCCAGCCTCTTTCCACTACAAAATGGAAGTCATCCTCCACCAATTCCTCTGGCAAGGAGGGAAAAATGACAAAAATAAATTCAATTTAGTTAGCTGGAAGCAGGTCATCCAATCTCAAGACAGAGGTGGTCTTGGGATTAGATCCCCCAAATTTCTTAACCTTGCCTTTGGAGGCAAGATTGTCTGGAGGCTTATCACTGGTCTCTCGGCTTGGTGGAAACGAGTGTTGGAGGTCAAATACCTAAATTTCCCAAGGCAGCGACTCCTTGATCAGGATATCCCTATCAGAGACTCTTCCAAAATTTGGCGTCTATGTAAAAAAGCAATTCTGCTCATGACCCAGAATATCTCCAAAGTTCCCAAAGGAGGTGCTAATATCAATATTGGATCAAACAAAATAATGGGCAGGCAGCCATTAAACAGCCATGCTGGAGTCATTCCCATTCTCACCTATTTTAATAATATAGGAATTCATCACCTAGACCAAATCTCTCTGTGGGATAACCACTCCAATTTATGGTCACGATGGACATTCCCATCCATTGCTATTCATCTCATGGCCAGTCTTCAAGCTCTTTAATACCATTTGTACGGTATAGCTCCAATTAAAACGAATGAACTTGATGGCTTTCACTGGGACCTGTCAGGCTCAAAGTATATTGTTCAACTTTCTCATCAGTACATTTGCAACAACCATTACCCCATGTCCACTTGGAACCATTGGAAAATGGTTTGGAAATGTGAAGCTCTGCCCAAAATTAAATTCTTTCTGTGGACCCTTCTGAAAGGGAAAATACTCACTGCTGATAACCTTCGGAAGCGGGGTATTATCGGTCCTTCACGTTGTCCTAACTGTCAATCTGACGAAGAATCTATACAACATCTTTTTATTGCCTGCCCTTTTGCTAAAGTCTGCTGGAGAAGTATATCCCATAACAATCACATCCCTTGGAGTGATCAGGGCTCCGTAGGATAGGTTATCCAACAATGGAGGAAAAATTACCATTGGAAAAAAAGAAAACACAACACAGTAAAAAGGGTCTGGGACGCCCTACCCCTCACTATTTTATGTTCTATTTGGCTTGCCAGAAACCATAAAGTTTTTAAGGACAAGGACACAATCACTAGGAATCTATGCAACAAAGCAAGGAGTCTTGCTTTGGAAACTATTTCAGTCAAAAACTGCAGAAGCATAGACATCACCGACCTTACTTTGGAAGAGCGAATTTTCATTGGCTATATACTAAACAAAAATAATAATAATCAGGTTGAGGCCACCACCAGTAGTAGGCAAAGTAAAAGGTATTACAGTTGGAAAATCCGTCTTAAGGAGGAAGAATTTGCTACATGGCCTAAAAACTGCAGCACTTATTATCTTTTTTTTGACGGTGCCTCGAAATCAAACCCTAGGATTGCTGGAGCAGGTGGAGTGATTTGCAATGCCAATGGAGATTGTATGGTCTCATATTAATGGGGGCTCGGGAACCTTTCCAACAACAGGGCTGAGGCTTTAGCCCTGTATCAAGGCCTCATTCAACTCAGCAAGATCGGTATAGACACAGCTCACATCTTTGGAGATTCAATAGTTGTTATTGGCCTCATGGCCCAAAACAAAGATTCGCCCAACGTCCTTCTCCATCAGTCCATCAGCAGGTGCAAAACTTGAGCTATTCCTTCATCACTCTGGCCTTCCATCACATCCTTCATACATTCAACAAGGATGCTGACCTTCTTGCCAACAGGGCATACAATAGAGCACTGGGCAGCCTACGTTGCAATAATGAGGAATCTCATCAATATCTGCCATGACACCGAACCTCCTCTGTTCTTTCCAAGCCCTCAAATCAGAAATCCCTGATACCTGGAACTGGTTCAAGATCCTCATGATCCATGTCCAAGACTCTATTTGCTCGATGATCCACCTCCTTTCAGAAAATACATTCCCCTCTTCTGCAAACATGAAACCCGCTGGCCGCACGCGCTGTCTCCCTCCCGTGACTCCTCCTCCCTGCTTAATCCTCTGCGCCTCCCATCTTATTCGCACTCCTCTCTTCCCCCTCTCATTCTGTCCTCAGGTCTTCCAGAGTTTTCCTCCCGCTGGTTTTTCTTCTGCCGATCTAAAGGAACAACACCTTTGGTTTCTGCAGAAAAGGAACAGTAGAAAAGGAACTGCAGAAAAGGAACAGCAGAAAAAACGGAACAATAGAAAATACAGCAGAAAAGGAACAACAGAAAAAACGGAACAGCAGAAAAGGAATAGCAGAAAAGGAACAACAGAAAAGAAACAAGTTCGTCAAGCTTGAAGCAAGTCGGCAACAAACCTGAAGATATAGATTGATATGCTTTGTAAATGCAGTTATTTATTACTGTAGTTTGTTAGGATTTACCTTTGGTCTTTGGTTTTTAGAAGCGCAAAAGGCAGGATTAAGTAGGAATTTTGTTTAAGTTGTAACTCCTTCTTCCCTAGCTATTCTTGGCACCTCAGCATGTATTTCAGGAGCTCAGTCTCCCTCTTTTTTTCAGATATATAATAGCAACCGAATTTGTCAAAAAAATAATAATGACATATCTCTTTTGAGGAGAAAGAATAAGCCTAGTTACACTATTAATGGATTAACATTATCTCTAATATTAATATCTATGGAGGTCTTAATTGTTAGTGAATTTTCCTCTTTAAAGTGGTCCAACACATAAAAATGGTTTTGGTATACACTACGAATATAGAATGCATCATGCTCTTTAGATTTACTAGAATATCTTCTAAAATTTCATAATGAGCCCTAACTAGTGATGAGGAGAAGGAAAATTTTCCTATATTATGAAAATAAACTCAAGAATGGCCTCTTTAGATTTTTCATTTCAATATGCTACGTTTCTTGGATGAGGGCATTGAAAAAGGGGTATATTTGTTAAGAACTATGTGAATAGAGCACTCCATGATAACTACCTCAAAGGAATTATTGAATTAAAGTATGAACATTTATTTCTTTGGTAAATATATGGAATGAAAGGGTCATTGTACCTAATACTAGAGTAATGATTGAACAATGAAAGGATTGGGACTCTTTCTCATGATGTGCACCTTTCATTCATTAGAAAATCACAACCCATAAAATGAGAAAGAATAAAGACAATTATTATGCAGCCAAATTTAATTAAGCATGATTATAGATGGTCATTGAATACTTTTGAACATGACTAGAATGAAAAATGTTTACCAAGATTATAGATTTCCAAGGTAAAGAATCTATAATTTACCAAAATAGTGTTTTCAAATATCCTTGTTTATATGTTAATTGTTTCTTCATCACCCTTTAAACCAATTTGACATGTTCATGTTGTTTCTCACTTGCTAATAAAAAATAATAAATGGATTTGGATAATTAGAAAATGAAAAACCCACATAGTAAATCAAAACTACAATGATCACCAACCCCAAGAATGTTTGATTTCCATACCTTATTTTAGATAAAATAATCTTCATCTTATTACTGATTAATATAAAATTGTTAATGATATATAAATTTAAGAAGAAATTAACTAAAGTAATCTAAACATCCCCATACAAAAGTGAAGAAAACAATATATGACCTCTATTCCTTGCCCTTTAAACAAGTCACACAATATTTTTTATACAAAATTTTATAAATACAAATATATGAACAAATTTATATATAACAATATAATTTAATAATTGATTAATATAAAATTAAATTTCAGATATAAATTAAATTTATTCTAAAATATCTAACCTATCCTTTTTTTTAGAATTATACCTTCAAAATATTGCAATAAAAAAATATAAAAACAATTATAACAATTATATAAAAGCATGCCATGGCTATCTATTGAAGTTTGACATGAAAATCCTAACATTATAATTTTGATTGGTTAGAATAATTTTCTTATACCAATTTTTAATTTAATTTTATAATTTTTTGAATTTTTTTTATAAAATGTATTTTTCTTTTAAGTTTTATTTTTTCAAATATAATATTTATAACATTTTTTTTTAACATATGAATGCAATGAAATGTTGAAATGTTTATTGAGTAATGACCATGAAACTTAACGAGTTTCGAGTTTACTAATGTTGAAATATTTACTAGCAAAAGGATGTTCCGAGCAAGTTTTGATCGTTGGTCTTAGGGTTTGCTTTGATTCACTCAGTATTAGGGTTTGTTTTACTTTGTGGGTTACCATAGACTCATGGAAGAGTGTCAAGGCATGGGGATTCCCCTCCTTCTAAAATGTTATGGCAGGAAAATCTATTCATTCGGGAGACAAGAGGGATCCACTAGGGGGTAATTCTTGCTCTTTGTAGTCACCTATTCTTAAAAAAAAATGTCAAGCATGTTTTAGGGGTCAATGTATCTTGAATGACTCATAAAGGCATAAATTTGTAATACCTTCTAAGTGTCTGGATGATCACCTTAAGTGTATTATGGTCATACTTTCATATGTAAATTTATTTGAGGTTGGCCTACTAAAAGAGATCTGCAGAAATGGATTCAAATGACTTGGTAGCCCAAGGGGAAAGCTGACTTGAGATTGGGGCTGAAGGGTTTTTTTTTTTTTATTTTTTTTATTTTTTTATGGTAATGTTTTTGAATTTGGAGGAAAAAGCTAAAATATTTGTATTTTTATAATAATGTTGGGCTCTATATGGAACATTAGGAATCTTTCTTTAATCTAGACAAAGAAGAATTTTTAGTGACACCAGTTTGGGTACGACTTTATTCCCTCCCTGTCAATTTTTGGACTCCAAAAATTCTGGAAGGCATTGGGCATGCTTTAGGGCATTTTGTAAAGATTTCATAGGTCACTAAATGAGGCAAGAACATGTCTTAAGCTTGTTTATGTGTGTACATTAATATTTCACAGCTGTTGCCAAAATCTATAGAGATGGATTACCAGGGAGACATATGGAATCAACCACTTGATTATGAACATGTATCCTTCCGGTGCCACCACTGTCATGAGCGTGGTCACTTGTTTAGAGATTTACCATTGTGAAGGAAGGAGAAAGTTGCTGGGGAAGCACCGGGATTGAGGGTTTCCCTAAGGTTGTAGCACGATGATGTAACCAAAGGGGTTGAAATTTTCAACCCTTACAACAAATGGGGACAAGAATTCCTTCTTAGCCTTGGAGGAGATGGAGGAAGACCCTAACATCTAGGAAGATACTCCAATGACTAACCATTCTCTGACATCATCATAACACAAACAACCCTAGAAGAGAAAATTGTCGGAAGTGGTAATTCAAGATGAAGACTTTGATTATTTTCAATTACCTGGAATTGAAGAAGTAACCCTGATGACAAAGAAAGATCTGAATGATATTTTAGGAGAAGAGCGACCTTGGTCAATATTTTGAATGAGTGGGTGAAGCAGGACCTAGTGGAATTATATAAAGAGAACCAGGAACAATATTCAATTTCCTATATAAACTGGAATACCAAGAAGGGCATGGGGTTTGTTCTATTCAAGATTTGAAGGAGAAAGGGAAATATATCCTGATGACTTGATGAAAGACCTCAAAATGAAATGGAATAAAATGAAAAAGGAGTTGTTACAGAGTATAAGGGAGGATTTAGTTAACTTTGGTCAAGTAACTACTATTCCAGAGTTCTTTCACCCTCTCAAAAACCTTCATCATGAATATTTTATCATGGAATATTAGGGGGTTAAATAGTAAAGGGAAGAAACGATACCTCAGAGATAGGATTAGGGTGGAGAAACCAACAATTATAATTTTGCAAGAAACTAAACTTATGGGGGATACATTTCTCAAGATAGGATTAGGGTGGAGAAACCAACAATTGTAATTTTGTAGGAAACTAAACTTATGGGGGATAAATTTCTCACAATTTGTGATAAATGTTGGAAGGGTTGTCAAGCAATGATTCTTGATGCGAGGGGTAGCACCAATGGCTTGGAAATTTTGTGGAATACTTTAGAAGTGTTTTCCAAAGACTAGATGGCTAGTCTAAGAATTTTGACAGGGACTTTTTGTTATCTTGGGATGAAAGAACTTGTCTCTTTGACAATTGTATATGGTCCTTCTATGACGAGAGACAAACTTCATTTTTTGGAGAAAATTTTGGAAACTAAGAAGTTGGTCAGAGATTCATTATGGATTGTTGGTGGGGATTTCAATCTGATAAGGTCACTGAAGGAAAAAATCCGAGGAGTTCAAAAATTAGATCCATAATTGACCTCCTTTAACAGTTATATAAAGCAACTACAACTGGTAGATATTCCAACTATTAATGGTATTCATACTTGGAATAAATGACAGGGAGGAAGACACCAAATAACAAGCTAGTTGGATCATTTTATCCTCTCTGAGGAGGTATTTCATAAGGAAATTTTTATAGAATCTTTAATATTAACATGCCTTGGGTCAAATCACTGGTTGATTAGACTAGAGTTGGACTTGAAGTATGCTCCACATAATCGATCCTTTCATTTTGAAATTTTTTGGTTGCAAGTGCTTGGATTTGTGGAACTTTTAAATAAATGGTGTTTGAAAATTAAGGTGAGAGGTAATACCAAAATGCACACATTTCAATTAAATCTTAAGGCCTTAAAAATTTATATAAAATTTAGGAATAAGCAAGATTTTGATAACATTTTTGAAGATAAGGCTATATTAGAAGACCATATGTGAAGGGTTCAATAACACATGATCTTAGAGGGTAGATCACTTGAACTAATAATAGAGGAAGGTATGACTCTCCATAAATTGGAACAATGATGAAAACATGAAGAAATCCTTTGGAAACATAAATCTAGGGTTCAGTGGCTTAAGGAGGGAGAAAGGAATTCCAAATTATTTCACAACTCTATGCTTCAATGTCATCATTTTATCCATTCTTGGAGCCAATGGGAATAGGAAGATACTCCGTTCAGAAATAGAATATGAATTGGTGTAGTATTATCAGGGTATTTTGTTTAAGAGCTCTCTTAGGAGGAAAATTGTTATTAATTTTATCCTTCAAAATATCCCTTGGCTTATTAGTATGGATTAAATGTTGCTTTGATGAGATCAATCTCATTCTAGGAAGTGGATATGGTTATTATGAATATGCCCATGAATAAGTCACTAGGTCTTGATGCTTTTTCCTTGGACTTTTTTAAAGAATGTTAGGGTTTTCTTGGTATGTAGATATATGAACTAGTGGAAGAATTAGGACAAACTTAGTCGATATGTGAGGGTCTTAATGCAATGTTCTTAACCCTTATTTTGAAAGGTGGACATTCAAAGGAGCTAAGTGGTTTTTGCCCTATTGCATTGTGTAACATAATCTATAAAATTATCTCTATGATAATAGTGAACCACATGAAGCCTCTACTTCTAGGTTTAATATCCCTAGAACATACTAGTTTTGTTGAGGGTCAACAAATTACTGATGACATAATTGCATCTTCAGAAATCATTCACTCCTTACAGGTTTTGAAATGACCAGGTATGATGATCAAACTGGATTTGTATAATGCATTCGAGAAATTTTGAGGTCTAAAATGTGCATCCTAAGGAATATTATAAAATAACAGTGGAAATTAAAATAATATTAGGTTACATCATCAAATTTTAGAGGGAAAACATAAAAAAAACTATGTTTTCAACTCATATTTTTAACTTATCTCCCTTCGGTTTTACTCAGATTTCGAGCGAGAGGACTCATTGGATGCATAATTCAATTCCTCATCCAAGGAGTACCCATGTTGCATACTTTCAATGGACCCTGCTACACGAAAAATGAGAAATACATGAAAAAACATGATTGCAATCACATTTTTCATGTATTTCTAATTTATTGTGTAGTAGGGTCCATTGAAAGTATCCAACATGGGTACTCCTTGGAAGAGGAAATAAATTCTGCATCCAATGAGTCCTCTCGCTCGAAATCTGAGTAAAACTGAAGGGAGTTAAGTTGAAAATATGAGTTGAAAAAGTAGTTTTTTTATTTTTTTACTCCAAAAATGGTGAATCATTCCCCATGGTTGACATCATCATCTTGAATCCTATTGGTTCTTATAAAGTTGATTTTGGTTGTACTTTTTTGTTTTGAGGCCCATTTTAGAGCTCAAAATTTCTCTAATGGCCTATGATTAGATAAGTTGGGATTATTTGTTATAGGTTTTAGCGACGATTGCTTTTTCAAGAAAATAGATTTCATGGGTAGGCTCTCTTATTTCATCTACCTTCGTCTCTATATTGATTAATGGATCACCTTCCTCAACCTTCAATTAATTAAGAGATTTGATGCAACATGATCCTCTCTCTCTGTTTCTTTTCATATTGGCTATGGAAGGCCTTGGGAGTTTGTATAATAAATCCTATTCATTAGGTCATATCTCTAGATTACGTTTTATTGGTGAAAATCTATTTGTTACTCATGAAAAAGTTATTGACGATGTTGTTCTCTTTGGCCTGCCCACTTTAAAAGAAGTGAAGGGAATAAGGAACATTCTTCAGAATTTTATGGAGTCCTCAGGAACACTAGTAAATAATGATAACACCAATATATTCCTTTTTAACTTATAAGAAGCTATTCAAGGTTATTTGCATTGAATATTGGTATTTCATCGTGCTCAATTTTCTCCTAAATATTTGTGAGTGTCTCTAGTCTTATATTACAATCGGGTAGAAAGTTGGGAATACCTCTTAGATAGAGTTCACTTGAAGGTCAGTAATTGGACATTTCAGGCCGTTAACTTCGCAGGAAGACTAATGCTCACTAAATCAGTTTTGCAGGTGCCACCAAACTATCAAATGTCGGTTATGCCAATTTCAAAAAAAGTTTGTAATTGATTTTGATCTTTGTGGTGCGACTTCCTTTAGAGGGGCTCGTTTAAAGCATGATGTTGGTCTCTTGTAGGATGGGATAAATTTATCAGACCCAAATCAATTGGTGGATTGGGTTTACGCAATCCAAAATTGATTAGTAACTTAGCTTATGGGAAACTCTGGTGGCTTTGGGTTAAGGGAGGTCTTGAATTATGGAAGCACATTTGGCTCAGGAATTATGTACCCTTGAAAACATAGGAGAAGCGCTTGCACTATGAAGGTTACATTTTAGGATTGGGTATTTGGAACTAGGAATTAGAGTTGCAAAGAGATAGTGAGTACGTATGCGTTATGGGACATAAAAGGAGGGAAAACAACTTATTTTTGCGAGGATGCCTGGCAGAAGTTACCCTGTTTGGAAGAGAAAGAGAGTTTTTTTCATATTAAACTCTTCACTAAAGATTTAGGTGTAGAAAAGGTTGTTGACTATTGGAAACCTCTAGATGATCATCAATTATGGAAATGATGGAAAGATAAAATTGATTGGCCTCCTACTGAATCCACCTACCCTTAGGAGGAGTTTCAAAAGGCACTAGAATATAGGTGAATTAGAAGTTCCCAAAAGGATGATGTTTTACGATGGGGTCAACAATCACTTGGCTATTTCTCTCTTAAAGAAGCCTATTCCTTGATTGTAGACTTTTCGTCCATGCAAAATCCAATTTTGGGGACTAGGATATGGGTAGGTACATGGTGGCCAAAAATTTCAACTTTCTTATGGTTAATTGTTTAGGGTCACCTTCTCACTTGGGATCATATTTGTAGAAAGGGATATGAGGGACCATATTTATGTCACCTTTTTTTTAGGTAGAAGAGTCAGAAAATAATATTTTTCTTTCCCGTTCATTTGTGGCTGGGATTTGGGACCTTCTTCCTCATATTTTTGTCTTGATTCGACCATTCTTGGGAGATTTGAAGGTGCTATTGGATCAATGGTCTCATTGTTGGAAATAATACTAAGAGGGGGGGCGGTGAATCAGTATTATTAAGTTCTTTTCAATAAACCATCCAGATTTATGCTTTAAATTATTCTTCCGATATTGGTAATTAACTTGTATGTCAGTACCATATAATAATGAACAAGAACAGTGAAAAAACAGATAGTCACACAAAGGAACACCAGATATAAGGTGGAAACCCAATGTGGGTGAAAACCACCTGCTGCAATATGTCTCTATCTTCTTTCAAATAGAACTTCTTTTACAATGAATTTGTACTGGTGCAGTCCTTTACCAGTACGCAGGCTGCAACCTGCAGAGAGCTACAACTCTCTCTCTCGTTCTCCAGTCTCTCCTGGAAGGGAGCTGCAACCCCCTACTTCGTTCAAGGACCACGTTTCATTAATTTTCAGACTGGATCCAAGAAGATCAAATGGTCATCAAGTATAAAAAAATCTTCAGAATTACCCAAGCACCAGATCAATATACATATAAGTATATTATGACAGTTATCACCCGATCTAGTCAACCATTAATACAGAGGCTGATTATGCCGAAATCAAAACCCAATACAGAGGATTTACATACTGCTGTGCACTCGGAGGCTAAACATTATCACTACACAGGAAAAACTTAATATTGCGCACCCAGAACCCTTTTAGTAAACAACAGAGGCGGCTAGAGCATATTTAAGAAATGAATGCAGCTTCTTTAAAGGAAACCTGCGGGTGACCACTCCTACACCACCTTCTGTTCTGTGATTATCCACACCCGAAGAGGCTTCTGTCCTGTGCGTGTCTGTGGCTGCACAGTTTTCTTCTCGGAGAGTATCTGCACTTACGGCTGCGGGTTGCCCATCTCTAGCCTGCGATCCTTCGCTCTGATCTCTGATCTGCGCGCTTTCTCCTTGTAATCACTCCTCAACTGATCACAAGAATTTCCGATCTATTCTTCCTTAAGATCTTCAATCTTCATTAATCGACTGCCAAAGGATCTCTTTTCCTCTTATATAGTCAAACTCTTGATAAAACAATGAATTGAAACCATAGATTATCAATACAGGGGATCCGAAAACCTGGGGCTTGCTTGCTTTGACCGATCACTTAAGGAATGACTTAAGTGATAAAACAACGAAAAAATGATGAAAAAGGTCCAAACAGCAAAAAGGTGGACTTCAAGCTTACAACACCCGTAACTATAATGTATCAGGTTTGCTCCTTATCGCTATCGGCGCATGCACATAACATCGTCTATTGCCGATGGTCGATCCAATGGATCGGATGCGATATGGCAATTAACCTTGCTTTATAAATATGTCGGGTCCACATGCTTTCATCGCTGTCAGCGATTGGATGTGGGAAGCCTTTATAATATGAGCGATTGCCGCGGATGCGATATTATTATAGACTGCCTTTAATACCTCCATCGGGTCCGCCTCCTCTTATTGCAATCGACATTCGGGTGAGGCAGGGCTTTTAAGCACCGGATGCGATATTATTATACACCAAGTTTAATGCCACCATCGGGTCCGCTCGCAATCGGAGGTTTCAGCGGTGTCACATAGGAGAACCACCGATCAGCGATGCGGCGATATCCATATATGCCGAACTATATATTAACACATATAACTGTGTTTTTCCGTCGAAAGGGGAAATGCCTTTGATTATTGTAAAATGCATATATATGGGTTTTAAGCGTTCAACAACTCCCGATAGTGTTAATGCATGCATATATGGCCTGATGACTCCGATAATAATTAAGCATGCATCCAAGGGTTTTATAGGCCCAATACCTCTCGATAAGCTCTTTATATATGAGAATGAGCCTCTATTGCTCCAATAGGCTCCCGATGGCTCAATGGCTCCCGATAACTGCTTCTTTGGCATATATATGTGATATATACATATGTATATGGCTCCTCTTGTCTCCTCTTGGCTCCTCTTGGATCTTCTTGTCCCCATCTTACTCCGAGATGCCCTATTTTCTCTGATTATCTCCTTTGTAGATGTATATAAGTGAGATGTTCGTCTATGAGAGGGTTGCCATCAAGTACAACGCATGCATCACAATGCCAACAATCTCCCCCTTTGGACTTGATGGCAACAACACCAAAATCACTCTCCCCCTTTGACATCAAGGGCAAAGGGCGGATCAAGACATACTTTGTCCTGGATATACATTCGGCTGCCCAAACCTGCTTCTCCTGACTATATCTCCCCCTGAGAACCTGCTCCTCCTGATTGTGAACCGGATTATGAAAGCGATATCAACTTCAGATTTTTCAGGCAACCATTCCACTCCACAGCAGTTGGCGACACCATTTTCTTCATGTCAGTAAATCGAGCTATTCTGGCTACGTATAATACAGAGACGGCCTTGTTTGCTCCTACGGAGATCGAATATGGTGCACGCTCTTGTTTACAGCTCATCTATAGACTTATTACTCCTTCTGCACTACTATAATGCCAACAATGGATTAGATATGCTCCCCCTGAGCCTTGTACGCGTATACCCCATACGAACGTCGCGTACAAGCACCAATCTGAGAATTAACAACAGGATGATGCATCAACAACCCCCAGCTTTTGCCTGAGGTATTCAAAGGTCTCCCTGGGCAATGGTTTGGTGAATATATCAACAACTTGTTCCTTAGAAGGAACATACTCCAACTTGACCTTTTGTTCAAGCACTTGTTCCCTGAGAAAATGATACTTGATCGGTATGTGCTTGGTCTTTGAATGCATGATTGGGTTCTTTGAAATGTTGATTGCACTTATATTATCATAGAAGATGGAGATAGGTGGTGTACAAGTGATTTGAAAATCCTGCAAGGTTTGCATCATCCAAAGAAGTTGAGTGCAACAAGATGCAGCAGCCACATATTCTGCCTCAGCTGTAGATAAAGAAATCGAACTCTGTTTCTTGCTGAACCAAGATACTAATCTGGAACCCATAAAGAAAGCACCACCGCTTGTGCTTTTCCTGTCATCCACACTTCCGGCCCAATCTGCATCTGTGTAAGCATGAAGTGTGAGATCTGTATCTCTAGGATACCATAAACCATAGTTTTGAGTTCCTTGAAGATACTTGAAAATTCTTTTCACTGCCTGAAGATGAGTTTCCTTTGGATTTTCCTGAAATCTTCCAACTATTCCCACTGCATGCATGATGTCTGGTCGGGTACCTGTCAAATAAAGAAGACTTCGAATCATAGATCTGTAGGTTGGTTGATGCACTGCTGCTGACTCATCATTTGCATTAAGGCTACATCCTGTGACCATGGGGGTACATACTGGTTTTGCATCTTCCATGCGATATTTATTCAAAATTTGCTTGAGATACTTGGTTTGAGACAAAAAGATACCATCTTCATTTTTTTGGATTTGCAAACCAAGAAAATATGTCAGTTCTCCAAGCAAAGACATTTCGAATTCTTTCTGCATCACCAAGGAAAAGCTTTGACTCATAGCTTCTTCATTGCTGCCAAAGATAATATCATATACATACACAACAAGTATTAGCAATTTGTCATTTTCAACTTTTATATAGAGATTGCTATCTGCTGAACCTTTTGAAAAACCTTGTTGATGAAGATATTTGTCCAAGAGGTAGTACCAAGCTCTTGGAGCCTGTTTAAGACCATAGAGAGCCTTTTTCAGTTTGCATACAAGATTTGGATCGTTCCCAAGAATGAAACCATCTGGATGCTCAATGTATACTTCTTCTTCTAAGTCTCCATTCAGAAAGGTTGATTTCACATCCATTTGAAATACTTTGAACTTCTGATAGCTTGAGAGAGCAAGGAACATTCGGATGGCCTCTAGTCTTGCAAAAAGCGCAAAAGTTTCTTCAAAATCTATTCCTTCTTGTTGAGCATACCCTTTTCAAACAAGTCTGGCCTTGTTTCTAATTACTTCCCCGTTTTCATTCAACTTATTTTTGAAGACCCATTTTGTCCCTATGACATTCTTATCTTTTGGTCTAGGAACCAACTCCCAAGTGTTGTTCTTTTCGATTTGCTCAAGTTCTTCTTCCATTGCCTTGACCCAACATTCATCTTTGCATGCCTCTTTTACATTTTGTGGTTCATTGGAAGAGAGTAATGCCAAATAGCTTGAGGCTTCTGCAATAGTTCTTCTTGTTTGTACGCCTGCTTCTTTCTGCCCCAAAATCTGAGATTCTGGATGATTCTTCTGAACGTACCTGGATGGAGTCTTCTCTTCTATCCTTATATGTTCCTCTGGTGCCTCTTGAGGTTCTTCTTCATCATCTGTTTGATTTGGAGAGTAGTCTTCATTCTCTTCGATATTTTCACGATTTACTTGTCTAGGGATATATCCTTTTTCATCAACCACTACATCAATGCTGTCAACAATTCTGTTGGACACCTAATCCTAAAGGGTTAGTGTGGAAGCCGAAAAGACTAAGCAGTCCAAGAGACCTTGGGATCTGAAACCCAAGAGTCACAACATTGTATTATAAATGTACATCTCCTGTTAATAAAAAATGTACTCACATGATTTATCTTTCACATTGTCTTGCTATCCATGTGTGTTTAACATGGTATCAGAGCAGGCGTATTCCTGCCCTGCAAAATTAATGTGAGCCATTTGTCTTATGGCCTGTCTGTGCAGTGATTTCTGCCATCAATTCTGCATCCCAGGAATATTTTCTTACGAATATTTCTTCAGCTAAATGTTAGCTGCTCCTGGCGCTGTCCAGCACTGTCCTTGTACCTGCTCTTCTGTTGTGCTGTCATCCTGGCATTGAAACGCCTGAGCGTTGTCATCCCCTCTCTGCGCTGCCTCTGACCTGACAACGCATCTGCCTGAATTGTCCTCTGACCTGACAACGCATCTGCCTGAATTGTCCATATGCCAACGCATCTAACGTTCTTTGCCTCTGTCGCTGCCCAGAGATGCATGTAACGTTTTTTGCCTGAATACACCGTTCACGCTGCCCTCTCTGCGCATACACTGCCAACGCTGTAACGCATCGCGAAATTGGCGAAAGCTCGGTAATCAGTTAAATGGAATGTATGCAATGTGCTTCAAGGATTTCTAGGAAATCCGTTTTACCCTAAGAGATTCTGGAGCTGTTCATAGGAAGTGCTTTATCTCTCTCTGTATAGAAGCTGAAAATACTTTACCGGGGTCTTGGCAAGAGAAATATATCTGCTTTATTATTTTTTATATTCAAAAAAATGTATCATTGATTTGTCTGCCGTGGACTCTGATATTAATTTATCATCTTCTTTGCTCTCACGGAAAATTTCTTGGCCTGAACCACCACTGTGACAATGCCTGAAATTGAGTCGCGTGATCAGAGCATTTTCTAACATGCGCAAATAGACAGCCTTGCGTGATGAGTCCAGCATCTATTTCAGAGATAATCTTGAGAGGAGTGCGCCCAGTCCTCCATAGCGTTTGACGGTTGCATCCAACAGAATTTACCGAAGGTACATTCATATTACGGAACGATGGCACGGGTTTATAATAAAAAATGAAGGGAGATGGATTCATGGTCACTCCGACCTCTCCACAATTTCTTGCCAATGACAACGTGAACATATGATTTATTCTGTACCGACTCCAACTGCACTTCCATGTCCACTTACGCAACATAAGCCTACGCTTCGTTTTTTGTTTATGCGATCACCTTATAAACGGTATCGATAATAATCTTCAGAGTATGCATTGAGAGTTCGTGATCAGATTCATCAAGCTGGTTATTATGTTGATGTTGATACGTCAGACAGAAAGATTCAGAAGAAGGTCCGGGAGGCACAGCTAGCACAATACAACTATATTTTAGTTGTTGGTGAAGAGGAAGCAAACACTGGACAGGTTAGTGTTCGCATCCGAGATAAATCAACACATGAAGTAAGGAGTATGGATGAACTTCTTAAATTGTTTAGAGAGGAGATTGAAGCGTTTCATTAGCTCAAGGCAGGCTAAGCTGCTTAGAAAATTATAAAATTTCAGAGTTAAAATTCTCCTCGGTCTTTATTTCTCAGCTAATTTTTTTGCCCTGAACTGGAAAGAAATTTTATATCATATTTGGAAGTGAAGAAATGCACAATGTAGTGTAAAAACCTGTGTTCTCTGATTAGGAAATGTATATCAAGGTTCAGGGTTTGACTTGAACCAAGTCAAAGTTCTTATTGATGAAATTTTGTGTATTGATGAGTAAAGTGACCACAGAAATATAAAAAAAAAAAATTTCCGATATTTTTTCTTGAATTGGCTAATAAGGGACGCCATTCTTGTTTAGTCTCCGATATTGATGCATCTTTGAGCTGCTGCTACAGTCCAGTCCCTTCTTTCTGAGGAACTGCCATGGAAGATTTACAACTGAAGAAAAACCAGAGATTCGTTTGATACTGAGCGTTATTATTGTTGTTGCAAGAGAAAGCAGGAGCGCAGAACTAAAGAACCTGAACAACACTTTTGAGGTAGCATGGTTACACAATGATATGTGAAACGTTTTAAATATTGAATGTGCGCTGTTTTTTAAATATTGAAATGCGCGTTGTCTAGTGATATTTGAAACTATCATATGATCCTGCCATTAGTTTTTGCTTCTCGATTTTTGCACATTTGCCAAGCACTTGGGTGTGTATAAACTACATATCATTGTCAGCTTTAGTAGAGGAGGAAAAGTGATATTTACCCATGCCTTCCACAAGGATTCTGGAGAGACTACTTTACTTATAAATGAATAATATGCAGTACGGCACACAGACAGTTTTTTGAGGACCCACAGAGTTTTTTGGATGCGTGGATCTATAAAAGATTTTGGTGAGTTGATTGTAATCTTTTATACTACACACTGATCATTTGCTGACATTTATAAAGGATATTGCTGTGTACTGTGAGTAGATATTATTTTTCTGCATTAAGACAGATGGCCAGAACCAGTGAAGTATTACAGTTCCTTAAAACTTTGATATTATCTACTGTTGATGACACATTACAAATAAGCAAAGGATCTCTCTCAGAAATTCAGACATGTTTACAAAATGCACAGGAAAAGATTGATTTTTTGCAGCTTGAATCAAAGCTACAGCAAGAAGAATTACAGCAGTGGAGTCATCATTCTGAACCTGTTTCTGTTCAGAAGATTGAAACAGATTCCCATAAACAGCAAAACAATAATGTTATAGTTCATTCAGATTTAGTACCCCATAAAGCAGCAGTGGTACATGCAGATGCAAAAACTCAGTCTGCTATTTCCAAGCACATTATCAGACCTTGGGAACAGCTTGTCCACAACAAGCACAGAACTGGTCTTGGATATGACAAGGACTTGTCCTTTCATATTCCAGACTACTCAAAGCCCATTCAGTTTCAGAGTGCTGGATTCATTGATGACAGTTCACCTGCTTCTCATGACAGTTCAGCTTCAGTTGTTCCAGACTCTGCCCCTCTTCCACAACAGCAACAACAACAACAACAACAGATCATAAAATGCCAACACTGTGATCGAGTTGGCCATCTGAAAGATCACTGTTTTGATCTTCATCCATGTGAGCACTGTCATAAAACCAACCATTCTTCACACAAATGCTTCAGAAATAAACGTCCTGCAAGAACAAAGATTCATCTTGGATGGATCGCTTCTTGGCAATGGGCATCAACAGCCAAGAAGATATTCCAAACACATGTCAGAACTTGTTCCAGAGTATTGAACAGTCTTGCAGTTGAGTTTCCTCCATCATCTCACCTTGTATCTGACAGGGGGGGAAATGATGGTCATCTACAAGCTTCAAAGTCACATCAAGCGAGTCTGAGCCACAACCTGCCACACCAGTTTCAGAGTTGTAGCCAGAGACAAAGATGCCCGTGAACATGCCTTCAGTTGGCAATTTGGGACACTTCCTCTAGCAGAAGACTTCAGCTTCTTGCCAGTTTTGGAAGAGTTCCAGGAACAAAATTGAGAACACTTCCTCTAGCAGAAGACACCAGCTTCTTGCCAGCTTTGGAAGAGTTCCAGGAATTGCATTAAGCATTCCAGAGTTGTTGGTTATCCTTAAACCATCACAGGTTGAGACTTCCCTTTTTAGGTTGAAGTTTTACCTTTTATGCGGGGTGAGACCTCCCTTTTATGGTTGAAGGTTTCCCTCTTTAAAACAATAGGATCACTACCTCTAGCAGAAGACTTCAATTTCTTGCCAGTATTGGAAGAGTTCCGGGAACTGCACTAAGCGTTCCAGTGTTGGTGGTCATCCTTAAAACACCGCCCTTTATACCAACATTTCATAGAGCACATTCAGCCTAGTGCTGCCATGTATTTTTTGCACATTTTGTATTACAGCTCTTTTCTTGGACTCAAACATAACCCTTCGGATTAAGGGGGGGAATGTTGGACACCTAATCCTAAAGGGTTAGTGTGGAAGCCGAAAAGACTAAGCAGTCCAAGAGACCTTGGGCTCTGAAACCCAAGAGTCACAACATTGTATTATAAATGTACATCTCCTGTTAATAAAAAATGTACTCACATGATTTATCTTTCACATTGTCTTGCTATCCATGTGTGTTTAACATATTCTTCCGAGCCTTTTATTGTAATGTACTTATATGCTTTGCTGTGGGGAGAATAACCAAGGAGAATGCCTTCGTCTACTCTAGGTTCAATTTTGCCATGCTGTTCATCAGTATTCTTAATATAGAATTTGCTCCCAAAAATTTTGAAGTGCTTTACCGAAGGAGTCTCACCATACCAGAGCTTATGCGGAGTTTGAGTGCCATTCACTCAGACATTTGTTTTGTTGAGAATAACAACCGCCGCAAATGCAGCTTCACCCCAGAAGGTTGCGGGAGTTCCAGACTCATCAAGCATAGCACAAGCCATTTGTTGGACCGTTCTGTTCATCCTTTCCACAACTCCATTCTACTGAGGAGTCCTAGCTGTAGAGAATTCCCTTCTTATTCCATGTTCTTCACAGAAATCGAAAAATTCATTTGAGGTAAATTCCCCACCTCTGTCAGGCCTGAGGCACTTAATTTTGTAATCTGATTCATTTTCAACCACGGCTTTGAAAGACTTGAACTTTTCGAATGCTTCATCCTTGTGTTTCATAAGTCCTAGCCAAACCATCCTGGAGAAGTCATCAATGAATAATATAAAGTATTCTTCTCCTCGAGGTGACCTTGTCCTAAATGGACCACATACATCTGTATGGACTAGTTCAAGAGGCCTGCTGGCTGAACCTTCCTTCTCAGGGAAGTTGGTTCTGGTTTGCTTACCAAACTGACATGATTTGCATATGGTGTTGTCTGGAATTTTGATATCTGGGAGACCACGAACTGCTTGATATTTACATGCTTTCCTTATTTGTGAAAAGCTTAGATGCCCCAACCTCCGGTGCCATAACCAGTGTTCATCATCCTTGCTCAAATAGCATTGTTGTTGTCCTTCTTCAAATATGTATAGGTTATTTGGAGTTCTTCTGCCTTTGATCACTGTTTTTACTGTATCAAGATCACGAACACTACATCCATTTGATCGAAATACTACCTCGGTTCCTTGATCACACATCTGACGTACACTCAGTAGATTATGCTTTAGGCCATCAACATACAAAACATTTCCAGCTTTGACCCTTTCTTTCAAATGAGCAGTGCCTTTTCCTTTTATGACTGCAGGGGTATCATTTCCAAAGGAGACTTTCTTTCCCTTTTCTAAAACACTATATGATTCAAGTTTCTCTTTATCACCTATCATATGTTTCGAACATCCACTGTCTATGTACCATAGATTTTCTTGTCCTTCAGCATAAAAGGCTATCCCACATCTTTCTGGTTGTGGTTCCTTCATTCTCCATGTTCTGGCACTTGGGGTTTGTTCCTTCTGAGCTGTCTTCCGAAACCTGCTCCTGCATTCAGATTCTTCATGACCGAAGTTATTACAAATAGAACATTCGATTTCACTTTCAAGGGCAGAGAAATTGTTATAGGTCCTCTTCGTGATTCCAGACATACTTCTTTGTTTTTGAGCTTCTCTAGTCATGATTGTCTTATAGGCAACACATTGAGCTGCTTTGTGACCAAAATTATGGCAAGAGAAACATTGGCCATTGAAGAAACTTCTGTGATTATCAAATCTATCATCCAACCGATTGTAGTTTCTACCAACATCCATTCTTGAGGCGAATTGGGAAGATTTTACCTGTGGCTGGTTGTAGCTTTTGTTTACCCTTGAGATGGATTGCCCCTGATTTACCTGGTAGTCTTTGTTTGTTCTTGATGAAATTCGTCCCTGCTTTACCTGGTGATCTCCATTGGGCTTTTGCTCATTCCTCCTTGCTGCATCAAGATAACTCTTTGAGGTGATTGCTTGAGATGTTTCTCCATTATAACCAGAACCTATCTTGATTAGTGGAGAACGCTGTACATTGATAATCTCATCCAGAGTTTCTGATCCTTTAACAAATTTAAGATTAAGAGCCTTTGTTTTCTCAATTTCTTTTCTAAGGCCAACAATCTCACATTCTAACTTCTCAAGACATTTTTCTTTTTCATCAAGTTGAAATTGTAGAGTATCAATGATCACATTCTTTTCTTCTAAACATGTCTTGAGTCTGGAAATCTCTTCATAAAAGCTATCCACATCTATAGCATCCATGTAATAATCATCTTCAAAAGCCATTAAAAGTTTATAGTCATTACCTCGTTCATCTTCATCACTATTTGATAGTCCATCACTGTCTTCATGAGTGTAATAGCTTTTCTTATTTGCATTATGTTTCTTGCTCCATCTAACAGGTTCCTTTCCCTTGTCGATCTTATCCTTATGAGGACATTTGGCAGCATAGTGACCTATTCTTCCACAAGCAAAGAATTTGAAAGGTAACTTACCTCTGAATCTTCTAGTACCCCGTTGAAGATTTCTGAAAAAATTTGATTCTTCTTCTTCTTCTTCTGACACGTGTCCTGATTCATAGTATTCTCCTTTGCCTGAAGCCTTGAAGGTAGCTTCTCTCCTATCTGATGGACCTCCTTTCCTCATTTCATAAGCAGTTAGAATTCCGTGCAGCTGTGACATTTTAAGACTTTGTAGATTCTCCTTTTCTTCTATTGCAGAAACTTTAGATTCAAACCTAGGTGACAAAGATCTTAGAACTTTTTCAACCACAACAGCCTCTTTTATTTCTTCACCCAAGTTTTTCATACAATTAACAATCTCATCTACACGAAGAAAATAGTTAGCCACACTTTCATCATTATACATCTTGAGATTTTCATACTGAATCCTGAGGGTTTGAAGTTTTGCTCGTTTTACCTGATCATCTCCTTCATAGCTTAGGACAATCTTGTCCCATATTTCTTTTGCGGATTTATACTGCATAACTTTCACAAATTCTGATTGAGATAGACATCTTAGAAGAGTATTGACGCCTTTGCATTTGTTTCATATTTCTTCTTCTAAGCTAGATCTGTAGGAGTAGCTGATGGAAAAGTATACCCTGTTTCTATGATGTCCCAGACTTCTGTACCCAGAGATTGAAGATAGGCAGTAACTCTTACCTTCCAATATACGAAGTTTGTCCCATCAAAAATCGATGGCCTGATTGATGCTTCTCTCTCGTAGTTGCTCATGATGATGGATCTTCCTTCAAGCGATCAAGCTTCTTCAGAAGGACCTGCTCTGATACCAATTGTTGGAAATAATACTGAGGGGGGGGGGTGAATCAGTATTATTAAGTTCTTTTCAATAAACCATCCAGATTTATGCTTTAAATTATTCTTCTGATATTGATAATTAACTTGTATGTCAGTACCATATAATAATGAACAAGAACAGTGAAAAAATAGATAGTCACACAAAGGAACACCAGATATAAGGTGGAAACCCAATGTGGGTGAAAACCACCTGCTGCAATATGTCTCTATCTTCTTTCAAATAGAACTTCTTTTACAATGAATTTGTACTGGTGCAGTCCTTTACCAGTACGCAGGCTGCAACCTGCAGAGAGCTACAACTCTCTCTCTCGTTCTCCAGTCTCTCCTGGAAGGGAGCTGCAACCCCCTACTTCGTTCAAGGACCACGTTTCATTAATTTTCAGATTGGATCCAAGAAGATCAAATGGTCATCAAGTATAAACAAATCTTCAGAATTACCCAAGCACCAGATCAATATACATATAAGTATATTATGATAGTTATCACCCGATCTAGTCAACCATTAATACAGAGGTTGATTATGCCGAAATCAAAACCCAATACAGAGGATTTACATACTGCTGCGCACCCGGAGGCTAAACATTATCACTACACAGGAAAAACTTAATATTGCGCACCCAGAACTCTTTTAGTAAACAACAGAGGCGTCTAGAGCATATTTAAGAAAGGAATGCAGCTTCTTTAAAGGAAAGGGTGACCGCTCCTACACCACCTTCTGTTCTCCGATTATCCACACCTGAAGAGGCTTCTGTCCTGTGTGTGTCTGTGGCTGCACAATTTTCTTCTCAGAGAGTATCTGCACTTACGGCTGCGGGTTGCCCATCTCTAGCCTGTGGCCCTTTGCTCTGATCTCTGATCTGCGCGCTTTCTCCTTGTAATCACTCCTCAACTGATCACAAGAATTTCCGATCTATCTTCCTTCAAATCTTCAAACTTCATTAATCGACTGCCAAAGGATCTCTTTTCCTCTTATATAGTCAAACTCTTGATAAAAAAATGAATTGAAACCATAGATTATCAATACAGGGGATCCGAAAACCTGGGGCTTGCTTGCTTTGACCGATCACTTAAGGAATGACTTAAGTGATAAAATAGCGAAAAAATGATGAAAAAGGTCCAAACAGCAAAAAGGCGGACTTCAAGCTTACAACACCCGTAACTATAATGTATCGGGTCCGCTCCTTATCGCTATCGGCGCATGCACATAACATCGTCTATTGCCGATGGCCGATCCGATGGATCGGATGCGATATGGCAATTAACCTTGCTTTATAAATTTGTCAGGTCCGCATGCTTTCATCGTTGTCGACAATTGGATGTGGGAAGCCTTTATAATATGAGCGATTGCCGCGGATGCGATATTATTATAGACTGCCTTTAATACCTCCATCGGGTCCGCCTCCTCTTATTGCAATCAGCATTCGGGTGAGGCAGGGCTTTTAAGCACCAGATGCGATATTATTATACACCAAGTTTAATGCCACCATCGGGTCTGCTCGCAATCGGAGGTTTCAGCGGTGTCACATAGGAGAACCACCGATCAACGATGCGGCGATATCCATATATGCCGAACTATATATTAACACATATAACTGTGTTTTTCCGTCGAAAGGGGAAATGCCTTTGATTATTGTAAAATGCATATATATGGGTTTTAAGCGTTCAACAACTCCCGATAGTGTTAATGCATGCATATATGGCCTGATGACTCTGATAATAATTAAGCATGCATCCAAGGGTTTTATAGGCCCGATACCTCCCGTTAAGCTCTTTATATATGAGAATGACATCTATTGCTCCGTTAGGCTCCCGATGGCTCAATGGCTCCCGATAACTGCTTCTTTGGCATATATATGTGATATATACATATGTATATGGCTCCTCTTGTCTCCTCTTGGCTCCTCTTGGCTCTTCTTGTCCCCATCTTACTCCGAGATGCCCTGTTTTCTCTGATTATCTCCTCTGTAGATGTATATAAGTGAGATGTTCGTCTATGAGAGGGTTGCCATCAAGTACAACGCATGCATCACAATGCCAACAATCTCCCCCTTTGGACTTGATGGCAACAACACCAAAACCACTCTCCCCCTTTGACATCAAGGGCAAAGGGCGGATCAAGACATACTCTGTCCTGGATATACATTCGGCTGCCCAAACCTGCTTCTCCTGACTATATCTCCCCCTGAGAACCTGCTCCTCCTGATTGTGAACCAGATTATGAAAGCGATATCAACTTCAGATTTTTCAGGCAACCATTCCACTCCACAGCAGTTGGCGACACCATTTTCTTCATGTCAGTAAATCGAGCTATTCTGGCTACTTATAATACAGAGACGGCCCTGTTTGCTCCTACGTAGATCGAATATGGTGCACGCTCTTGTTTACAGCTCATCTATAGACTTATTACTCCTTCTGCAATACTATAATGCCAAAAATGGATTAGATATGCTTCCCCTGAGCCTTGTACATGTATACCCCATACGAACGTCGCGTACAAGCACCAATATGAGAATTAACAACAGGATGATGCATCAACAACCCCCAGCTTTTGCTTGAGGTATTCAAAGGTCTCCCTGGGCAATGGTTTGGTGAATCTATCAGCAACTTGTTCCTTAGAAGGAACATACTCCAACTTGACCTTTTGTTCAAGCACTTGTTCCCTGAGAAAATGATACTTGATCGGTATGTGCTTGGTCTTTGAATGCATGACTGGGTTCTTTGAAATGCTGATTGTTGTATTATGACAGAAGATGGAGATAGGTGGTGTACAAGTGATTTGAAAATCCTGCAAGGTCTGCATCATCCAAAGAAGTTGATTGCAACAAGATGCAGCAGCCACATATTCTGCCTCAGCTGTAGATAAAGCAATCGAACTCTGTTTCTTGCTGAGCCAAGATACTAATATGGAACCCATAAATAAAGCACCACCGCTTGTGCTTTTCTTGTCATCCACACTTCCAACCCAATCTGCATCTGTGTAAGCATGAAGTGTGAGATCTGTGTCTCTAGGATACAATAAGCCATAGTTTTAAGTTCCTTGAAGATACTTGAAAATTCTCTTCACTGCCTGAAGATGAGTTTCCTTTGGATTTGCCTGAAATCTTCCAACTATTCCCACTGCATGCATGATGTCTGGTCGGGTACCTGTCAAATAAAGAAGACTTCCAATCATAGATCTATAGGTTGGTTGATGCACTGCTGCTGACTCATCATTTGCATTAAGGCTACATCCTGTGACCATGGGGGTACATACTGGTTTTGCATCTTCCATGCCATATTTCTTCAAAATCTGCTTGAGATACTTGGTTTGAGACAAAAAGATACCATCTTCATTTTGTTGGATTTGCAAACCAAGAAAATATGTTAGTTCTCCAAGCAAAGGCATTTTGAATTCTTTTTGCATCACCAAGGCAAAGCTTTGACTCATAGCTTCTTCATTGCTGCCAAAGATAATATCATCTACATACACAACAAGTATTAGCAATTTGTCATTTTCAACTTTTATATAGAGATTGCTATCTGTTGAACCTTTTGAAAAACCTTGTTGATGAAGATATTTGTCCAAGCGGTAGTACCAAGCTCTTGGAGCTTGTTTAAGACCATAGAGAGCCTTTTTCAGTTTGCACACAAGATTTGGATCGTTCCCAAGAATGAAACCATCTGGCTGCTCAATGTATACTTCTTCTTCTAAGTCTCCATTCAGAAAGGCTGATTTCACATCCATTTGAAATACTTTGAACTTCTGATAGCTTGAGAGAGCAAGGAACATTCGGATGGCCTCTAGTCTTGCAACAGGAGCAAAAGTTTCTTCAAAATCTATTCCTTCTTGTTGAGCATACCCTTTGCAAACAAGTTTGGCCTTGTTTCTAATTACTTCCCCGTTTTCATTCAAATTATTTTTGAAGACCCATTTTGTCCCTATGACATTCTTATCTTTTGGTCTAGGAACCAACTCCCAAGTGTTGTTCTTTTCGATTTGCTCAAGTTCTTCTTCCATTGCCTTGACCCAAAATTCATCTTTGCATGCCTCTTTTACATTTTGTGGTTCAGTGGAAGAGAGTAATGCCAAATAGCTTGAGGCTTCTGCAATAGTTCTTCTTGTTTGTACGCCTGCTTCTTTCTGCCCCAAAATCTGAGATTCTGGATGATTCTTATGAACGTACCTGGATGGAGTCTTCTCTCCTATCCTTATCTGTTCCTCCGGTGCCTCTTGAGGTTCTTCTTCATCATCTATCTGATTTGGAGAGTAGTCTTCATTCTCTTCGATATTTTCATAATTTACTTGTCTAGGGATATATCCTTTTTCATCAACCACTACATCAATGCTGTCAACAATTCTTCCAAGCCTTTTATTGTAACACTTATATGCTTTGCTGTGGGGAGAATAACCAAGGAGAATGCCTTCGTTTGCTCTAGGTTCAAGTTTGCCAAGCTGTTCATCAGTATTCTTAATATAGCATTTGCTCCCAAAAATTTTGAAGTGCTTTACCGAAGGAGTCTCACCATACCAGAGCTTATGCAGAGTTTGAGTGCTGTTCACTTGGACATTTGTTTTGTTGAGAATAACAACCGCATCAAATGCAGCTTCACCTCAGAAGGTTGCGGGAGTTCCAGACTCATCAAGCATAGCACAAGCCATTTATTGGACCGTTCTGTTCATCCTTTCCACAACTCCATTCTACTGAGGAGTCCTAGCTGTAGAGAATTCCCTTCTTATTCTATGTTCTTCACAGAAATCAAAAAATTCATTTGAGGTAAATTCCCCACCTCTGTCAGACCTGAGGCACTTAATTTTGTAATCTGATTCATTTTCAACCAAGGCTTTGAAAGACTTGAACTTTTCGAATGCTTCGTCCTTGTTTTTCATAAGTCCTAGCCAAACCATCCTGGAGAATTCGTCAATGAATAATATAAAGTATTCTTCTCCTTGAGGTGGCCTTGTCCTAAATGGACCACATACATCTGTATGGACTAGTTCAAGAGGCTTGTTGGTTGAACCTTCCTTCTCAGGGAAGTTGGTTCTGGTTTGCTTACCAAACTGACATGATTTGCATATGGTGTTGTCTGGAATTTTGATATCTGGGAGACCACGAATTGCTTGATATTTACATGCTTTCCTTATTTGTGAAAAGCTTAGATGCCCCAACCTTCGGTGCCATAACCAGTGTTCATCATCCTTGCTCAAATAGCATTGTTGTTGTCCTTCTTCAAATATGTATAGGTTATTTGGAGTTCTTCTGCCTTTGATCACCGTTTTTCCTGTATCAAGATCACGAACACTACATCCATTTGATCGAAATACTACCTCGGTTCCTTGATCACACATCTAACTGACACTCAGTATATTATGCTATAGGCCATCAACATACAAAACATTTCCAGCTTTGACCCTTTCTTTCAAATGAGCAGTGCATTTTCCTTTTATGACTGCAGGGGTATCATTTCCAAATGAGACTTTCTTTCCCTTTTCTAAAACACTATATGATTCAAGTTTCTCTTTATCACCTGTCATATGTTTTGAACATCCACTATTTATGTACCATAGATTTTCTTGTCCTTCAGCATAAAAGGCTATCCCACATCTTTCTGGTTGTGGTTCCTTCATTCTCCATGTTCTGGCACTTGGGGTTTGTTCCTTCTGAGCTGTCTTCCGAAACCTACTCCTGCATTCATATTCTTCATGACCGAAGTTATTACAAATAGAACATTCGATTTCACTTTCAAGGGCAGAGAAATTGTTATAGGCCCTCTTCGTGATTCCAGACATACTTCTTTGTTTTTGAGCTTCTCTAGTCATGATTGTCTTATAGGAAACAAATTGAGCTACTTTGTGACCAAAATTATGGCAAGAGAAACATTGGCCATTGAAGAAACTTCTGCGATTATCAAATCTATCATCCAACCGATTGTAGTTTCTACCAACATCCATACTTGAGGCGAATTGGGAAGATTTTACTTGTGGCTAGTTGTAGCTTTTGTTTACCCTTGAGATGGATTGCCCCTGATTTACCTGGTAGTCTTTGTTTGTTCTTGATGAAATTCGTCCCTGCTTTACCTGGTGATCTCCATTTGGCTTTTGCTCATTCCTCCTTGCTGCATCAAGATAACTCTTTGAGGTGATTGCTTGAGATGTTTCTCCATTATAACCCAGACCTGTCTTGATTAGTGGAGAACGCTGTACATTGATAATCTCATCCAGAGTTTCAAATCCTTTAACAAATTTAAGATTAAGAGCCTTTGTTTTCTCAATTTCTTTTCTAAGGCCAACAATCTCACATTCTAACTTCTCAAGACATTTTTCTTTTTCATCAAGTTGAAATTGTAGAGTATCAATGATCACATTCTTTTCTTCTAAACATGTCTTGAGTCTGGAAATCTCTTCATAAAAGCTATCCACATCTATAGCATCCATGTAATAATCATCTTCAAAAGCCATTAAAATTTTATAGTCATTACCTCGTTCATCTTCATCACTATTTGATAGTCCATCACTGTCTTCATGAGTGTAATAGCTTTTCTTATTTGCATTCTATTTCTTGCTCCATCTAACAGGTTCCTTTCCCTTGTCAATCTTATCCTTTTGAGGACATTTGGTAGCATAGTGACCTATTTTTCCACAAGCAAAGCATTTGAAAGGTAACTTACCTCTGAATCTTCTAGTACCCCGTTGAAGATTTCTGACAAAATTTGATTCTTCTTCTTCTTCTTCTGACACGTGTCCTGATTCATAGTATTCTCCTTTGCCTGAAGCCTTGAAGGCAGCTTCTCTCTTGTCTGATGGACCTCCTTTCCTCATTTCATAAGCAGTTAGAATTCCGTGCAGCTGTGACATTTTAAGACTTTGTAGATTCTCCTTTTCTTCTATTGCAGAAACTTTAGATTCAAACCTAGGTGACAAAGATCTTAGAACTTTTTCAACCACAACAACCTCTTTTATTTCTTCACCCAAGTTTTTCATACAATTAACAATCTCATCTACACGAAGAAAATAGTTAGCCACACTTTCATCATTATACATCTTGAGATTTTCATACTGAATCCTGAGGGTTTGAAGTTTTGCTCGTTTTACTTGATCATCTCCTTCATATCTTAGGACAATCTTGTCCCATATTTCTTTTGCGGATTTATACTGCATAACTTTCACGAATTCTGATTGAGATAGACATCCTAGAAGAGTATTGACTGACTTTGCATTTGTTTCATATTTCTTCTTCTCAGCTGGATCTGTAGGAGTAGCTGATAGAAAAGTATGCCCTGTTTCTATGATGTCCCAGACTTCTGTACCCAGAGATTGAAGATAGGCAGTAACTCTTACCTTCCAATATACGAAGTTTGTCCCATCAAAAATCGGTGGCCTGATTGATGCTTCTCTCTTGTAGTTGCTCATGATGATGGATCTTCCTTCAAGCGATCAAGTTTCTTCAGAAGGACCTGCTCTGATACCAATTGTTGGAAATAATACTGAGAGGGGGGGGGGGGGTGAATCAGTATTATTAAGTTCTTTTGAATAAACCATCCAGATTTATGCTTTAAATTATTCTTCTGATATTGATAATTAACTTGTATGTCAGTACCATATAATAATGAACAAGAACAGTGAAAAAACAGATAGTCACACAAAGGAACACCAGATATAAGGTGGAAACCCAATGTGGGTGAAACCCACCTGCTGCAATATGTCTCTATCTTCTTTCAAATAGAACTTCTTTTACAATGAATTTGTACTGGTGCAGTCCTTTACCAGTACGCAGGCTGCAACCTGCAGAGAGCTACAAATCTCTCTCTCATTCTCCAGTCTCTCCTAGAAGGGAGCTGCAACCCCCGACTTCGTTCAAGGACCACGTTTCATTAATTTTCAAATTGGATCCAAGAAGATCAAATGGTCATCAAGTATAAACAAATCTTCAGAATTACCCAAGCACCAGATCAATATACATATAAGTATATTATGACAGTTATCACCTGATCTAGTCAACCATTAATACAGAGGTTGATTATGCCGAAATCAAAACCCAAATCACTACACAGGAAAAACTTAATATTGCGCACCTAGAACCCTTTTAGTAAACAACAGAGGCGGCTAGAGCATATTTAAGAAATGAATGCAACTTCTTTAAAGGAAACCTGCGGGTGACCGCTCCTACACCACCTTTTGTTCTTCGATTATCCACACCTGAAGAGGCTTCTGTCCTGTGCGTGTCTATGGCTGCAAAATTTTCTTCTCGGAGAGTATCTGCACTTACGGTTGCGGGTTGCCCATCTCTAGCCTGCGGCCCTTCACTCTGATCTCTGATCTATACGCTTTCTCCTTGTAATCACTCCTCAACTGATCACAAGAATTTCCGATCTATTCTTCCTTCAGATCTTCAAACTTCATTAATCGACTGCCAAAGGATCTCTTTTCCTCTTATATAGTCAAACTCTTGATAAAACAATGAATTGAAACCATAGATTATCAATACAGGGGATCCGAAAACCTGGGGCTTGCTTGCTTTGACCGATCACTTAAGGAATGACTTAAGTGATAAAATAGCGAAAAAATGATGAAAAAGGTCCAAACAGCAAAAAGGCGGACTTCAAGCTTACAACACCCGTAACTATAATGTATCGGGTCCACTTCTTATCGCTATTGGCGCATGCACATAACATTGTCTATTACCGATGGCCGATCTGATGGATCGTATGCGATATGGCAATTAACCTTGCTTTATAAATTTTTCAGGTTCGCATGCTTTCATCGCTGTCGGCGATTGGATGTGGGAAGCCTTTATAATATGAGCGATTTCCGCGGATGCGATATTATTATAGATTGCCTTTAATACCTCCATCGGGTCCGCCTCCTCTTATCGCAATCAGCATTCGGGTGAGGCAGGGCTTTTAAGCACCGGATGCGATATTATTATACACCAAGTTTAATGCCACCATTGGGTCCACTCGCAATCGGAGGTTTTAGCGGTGTCACATAGCGGAACCACCGATCAGCGATGCGCCGATATCCATATATGCCGAACTATATATTAACACATATAACTGTGTTTTTCTGTCGAAAGGGGAAATGCCTTTGATTATTGTAAAATGCATATATATGGGTTTTAAGCATTCAACAACTCCCAATAGTGTTAATGCATGCATATATGGCCTGATGACTCCGATAATAATTAAGCATGCATCCAAGGGTTTTATAGGCCTGATACCTCCCGATAAGCTCTTTATATATGAGAATGAGCCTCTATTGCTCCGATAGGCTCCCGATGTCTCAATGGCTCCTGATAACTGCTTCTTTGGCATATATATGTGATATCTACATATGTATATGGCTCCTCTTGTCTCCTCTTGGCTCTTCTTGTCCCCATCTTACTCTGAGATGCCTTGTTTTCTCTGATTATCTCCTTTGTAGATGTATATAAGTGAGATGTTCATCTATGAGAGGGTTTCCATCAAGTACAATGCATGCATCACAATGCCAACACTTATATGAAATTCAAAAATCTTATCATTTCTCATGCTTAGCAGTTGGCTTTAGTTTTATCCTCTAGAATATATGGAAAGAACAAAATTTCCAAAATTTTGGTACAAATAATAGAACAGTTTCAATCCTAAAAGCCCACGATTGTTTTGAATAGTCGATAAAGTATCCTTGCATCTCCTTCGATTACTGATAATCCGCAGGTGGGAGAGTTTGAATCGGCTATTCTGAAGAACCTTAATTTGGATCCTTCTATGACCACTTCCTCTTCACCTTTAGCACAAGTTTCACATCATTATGTTTCAAACTCATATTCTCTGCCCCCAGTATCCTTTATTAAGTTGAGTTTTAATGGAGCCTCTAAAGGAAACCCCAGAGCTGTTGGATGTGGAGGGATTTTTCTAGATGAAAAGTGCTTGTCATTATGAATCTACGCGATCTCGTGTGGGATGGAAAGTAATAATTTAGCTAAATTCCTGGTAGTTGAGAGAGGTTTACATATTGCAATTAGGGAAAGTTATCAGTTACTATAGGTTTATGGAGACTCACAGGTTGTGATTCATTGTATCCGAAAGCTGTTAATTGGGCCACCCCTTCATAAAATGGTGTGTAGTTGGCATCTATAGGATGTGGTTTATAATATTAATTCTCAGTTACCCAAGTTTGAGTATATTATTGCTCAACATACATGTCATGAAGGGAATAGAGTGGCAAACTCATTATCTAATTTAGGGTGAAAATGTAAGAACCTTATTTTGGATGAAGCATAGCCAATTTCTTAAATGAATGAAGATATTCTTCATATACAATAGTGGGTGTATTTTTACAATATGGGGGTTTCATTAATGTCTCTTGTAATGATAAATATTAATCAATTAACATGCTAAGGGTGCAAGTGGAGAGAGGGTTGACGACCTTTAAAATGTGTGCCATACTCTACACCTATCTATTCCACGTCATTGTGTGTCATGAACACCATTCCTAGGGTTGGGGTCACCAATTCATGTCCCCTCATGTTAAATGCTCAGAGGTAGTTGCAATTGGGAGGAAGTATGATGTAATTTTCCACATTGTTACTTATCATTTTGTAGCTGATATGAACTAGGTATCTCAGGGAAGATTGACTGTTGTCATGGGAGAACTTGACAAATGATTATGTGATATCATTGATGAGTGCATGAACTATGGGAGGAATGTGTGTTTTAAAACATGTGTTGGGCCTTACCCATGTCCATTCCTGGACCTAGGGTATTATGGTATATGCTTTCAAGTGTTGGGTCCTAAAACATTGTCCTCCCATTATAAATGCATGGGTTTGTTAGCAGGGTGGCAATAATGCAAAATTATCTGGGGTGGTGGAGAGGAACTCTCTTCACCGTGCTATTATTGGTCCTTACTTGTGGTATTCTTTGGATGTGGGAGACGTTTGTTTCTTCTCCTTGGTCAATTTCCCATTAGCTCATGTTCTGGTTCCAAGACGACATACATTCGATCCTTTTTCTTCAATTTTGGGAGCATCATCGTGGGTCAATGTTTTTCATATTATTTTTTCATAAAACAAACACTGGTTCAACTTTTGAATTGGTGGCAATTCTACCCATCGATGCTCCAAGGCATTGATTCCGCATGTATTTCTTTTAAGTCTCCAGTCTTGGTTTGTGGGGTATGGTATCCAAGAAATTTCTCTATATGATTTTAAAGGCTGTAATTTCCCTTCTAGTTTGGTAAGGTGTTATGGGTTTTGGGTTTCCTTTGCCACTGGTATTTTATAATTCGACGTTCTTTATGTGTTTGGAATTAGGGATGTATTAGGGTTTTGGGCTCATTCCTTATATTGTATCCCTCGAAAGTTACCAGGCATTGTGTCTGTGGTTTGTTTGACCTTTGGTTGGGTGTTCCAATGTTTAATGCCACTGGTAGTAGTCTATATAAAAGGGAGCCTATTCGTAGTCAGTTGGGTCAGTCTTTAACGCTCTCTAAAGTACTTCAATTGTATAGTTTCAGAGACAACATTATTTTGGTTGGACCAAGATTTTTTGAGTTTGGGGTTCATCTCCTTGTTTTTACTATTGGTTTTTATGTCAATCTATTGTCTTTGTTTTACTCATTCCCCTTTGTAACTATGGCCCCTCGACAAAGAATGCCAAGTCATAGCGGGTGTGCAAGCAGTTTATCATCTCGTTGTCATTGGTTGTTTGGGTGGGAGTCTGTGGAAAATTATTTTGATTTTGTTCCTCCTGAAGTCGGGAAGGAAATTCTCCACTTGGAATCAAAGGAGTTTGGAGACCGGTCATACTTCTATGATGCTAAGGTGGGAGGAGAGGGCCTCAAATGGATCCTTGGCCCTGGGAAATTTAGAAAACGAAGACTTCACTTTCATCATTCACTAGTAGTGTACCAACAGATGGATACCCTCTTCCGCATGGTCCTTAGAGATAAGTAGGCAGATAATTATAAACTGTTTTAAGGGCAAGAGGATATCAAAAGAATTCTATGGAACATTCATTTATGCTTGGATGATATTGTGTCAAGATTAACTAGGGTGGAGAAGTATGTGGTCTCCGACTCAGAGTCTGAGATGGAGGAGCTCAATGACTCCCCTGCAGTCATAAATCCCCCTCATGTTAGTGTGTATCCTCCTACTATTACCTCTCCACTCGCTAATTCCTCACCTACTTCTCCAGTCATTATATTAGATTGATGTGGGTTCAGATGGTTCAATTTTTGTATTTTTCAAGTGGTCGCATATATTGGAACTCTTGGAGGCGTCCTTGACATCCTCTCTAGAATCTTGGTGGTCAACATTTGGTATTTTATTTTCGCATGAACTTTGGTCTTGTTATACACAGGGATGGGTTATGATGGTTCCCCATTGTCTCTGTAACTTTCCAAAGTATTTAGTGTGTTCCAAATCTGGAAGTGTTTAGCCTATATCTGCTTATGGACTACCTCATGGTTTTTCTTTTGTTATCGTCATTTGAATTTTGTAATGTACACTAGCAGTAACCAATAGATATATCTTGTTGTTATGGTTAGGTCTTCTTTTTGTTCCCTGTCTCTGTAGCACCTCAGTGTTCAAGCATGATGAGGGAGAAATGGTGCTCTTCTTGTTTCACTTGGTTGAAGACATGCTCTCCTAGGTCTGTCCTTTTGGAGCATTGAAGGCTATATGAACTTAATGTAATACTTTCTTTTATTAATAGAAATATTTTACATAGGTTTACAAAATAAAAATAAAAATGACCATGAAACTTCACTATTATGTATAGATTTTTTTTTTCCTTTTGTATTTTTGGATAAACATATATTGAGTTCGAATCTTGAAACTCACAATTTATCTAATACTTCATATCACAACCATAGTCAATTAAACTACCCAACTTAAAATACTAATAAAATCATTATAGAAATGGAAAGTTAAAATTAACCTATCATACCAACAAAGAATATTTACTGATTTTAATTTAATAATAAAATTAAACATTAATATAGATTTATAAATTTTATAATAATATTTTTATTTTTGTTATTAATCAAACATTTAAGTTATTAAACCATTATTATATTTAATTATAATTATATAAATATTATTAACTTTAATTGTAATTATTTCATTATAAAATAACCTATATTATACCTATATTTTTTCGCATTTTTTAAATTTCACAAATTACAATATTTAGGAGTAATCTCTGACTATCGACATTATTTTATCACATACTACTCTAGCCTTTGCCTATGAGGTTATCAGCTGCTAAGCTGCATGCATCTACCCACTGCACATATGCTAGTTAACTGCTCTGTTAGAAGTAATGAGGATATAAGCTTCATGTATCCCCTACAAGTTAACTGCTTTGTTAGAAGTAGTTCTGTATGGGCGAGGGAAGTGAAAACCCTCTTCCCACACCTTTATCTAAATCTGCTCCTTTCCGCAGCAGGAATTCCACAACTTCTAATCGATTTTCTAAGATAGCTACGTGCAGAGCAGTTACACCATATTTGTTATGTGCGTTTATATCTGCGCCATAGTTTAACAAAGCATACAATAATTCAATATTTGATCGTTGTATAGCCATGCACAGAAGCTCCCCCTCGTCTAACGGGCTCCTTTATCCCATAACAATTTAGCAATTCCATCGTACCTTCCAAGTATTGCTTCCCACAACGGAACATGTCCAAGTCTGCCAATTTATAATTTAGAAAGTTGTTATCATTAGGAATTGCAGTAATCAATCTTGAAAATTGAAATAAACTTGGCTTGCTGCAATTCTGTCTTTTTTTGGAAGCTGGCTGTTATTTGTCTTATTGGCACTAGTAATTACCTCTAATGTTCACGTTCGCTCCATGCTGCAATAATGTCTCTACACACCTGGTATGGCCCTTGGCCACTGCAATGTGCTGTTTATAATAATTTATAGCATCCATATTAGTTCTGATCCCATTCCTTTAAATCTAAAAAAATAAATAATTTACAGTATGATAGGGCATTCCATACAATCTCTAGCATACATTTAAAATTTCATTCTTGTATGGAAATCCAATTTAGCAGATATTGTGTATTTTGTTGAACTTGTTCAGTGACAGGGATAAAGTCGAAATATGAAAATTGTTGGATAAAAACTGTTCCAAAGGGTTTTTTTAGTTTAATGGAACCTCTTACAATTTTGGTGTATTTTTATCAGTGAACAAATATCTTACCAATGGAAAAAATAAAGTTGTTTTTTCATTTAATATTGAAAGAATTTTAACTTAATCAATTGAGGTTATTTTGGATGGTTTAATAGAATGATTGTTGTTATCTATTCATCAATTTCAATTTTGTAATGGTAACATGAATATTGTTTTATTGACTATTAGAGAAAATGATTTCAATTAAAAAAACACCTCAACCTAAATTCAGTCTAATTGATTTTTTTAAATTAGAGTGAAAAATATGATGTATATATAATTTATAGCAGTGCAGTTTGACCATTAGAATCTCGTTCATTTGGATCCCTTCCCGCTTCAAGTAACTCATCCACTAGTTTCTCGTTTCCCTGGAAGACAACATAAGGAAGAGATACATTTGCATCCATGATAGCCACAACCAGGAAATTGTGATCAATTTCTTGCAAATCCCTCCACAACCTTGACTTCTCCTGGACTGAAGTAATTCAGAATATATAATCAGAATGTGTATACATACACTTGCTCGATTTCCCACTCGTTCCCACTCTCGTTCCCATCAGTAACGGAAGGAAGGAGATTGATTATTGACAGAACCATTGCCCGTCTACCAGTCTTATGCCCGTCATCTAATGTCCGTTAGTGCCCGTCATCTAGTGCCCGTCAAGGTGATAGATAGGAGACCGAGCGTACGTGCGTGTATCTGGATACGCTTCCTGTGTGAAAGGGTGGATAAGGGTATTCTTGTCCCCGCTATGCTCCGTCTTGTTCCACTATGCCGGGAGAAACAAGAATATGTATGATGACTTATCAGTATAGTTGCTTTAAAACTATAGTGTTTATAAAATTTCTAATGTTTCTATTCGACTCACACTCATCATCTGGATAATGATTTTTTTTAAGAAGAGATGTTTTATTAGCATTACATAGTTTTTCCAGAGACAACAATATTGATGATGACTGTTTATTACCCACCTGTGAAAGATTAGTCATAACTATACGACGATCTTCAACATTTGATTTCAAAGCTTCCATTAATGAGTTGTTGCTGAGCCATACCAATTGTGAGAGCTTCTTTGTTGTTGCCTTAAACCTATGTGGCTTATTATACAATACCTCGAATTCTCCAAAAATTAGCCTTTTTGTTCTTTTTCAAGCTTGTGAAATCCAAAAACAATTAGAAAAATTAAGTTCTTACAAGATTGTATTCAAATCATAACCTGTATTGAAATGAAAGGAATGTAGGAAGTTGTTGCTTGGAAAATGATTAAACGCTATACAATATTTTTCTGAGGAAGTTGTTGCTTGGAAAATGATTAAACGCTATACAATATTTTTCTGTAGGAAGTTGTTCCTTGGAAATTGATTAAACCTAGTAATTGCTATTGGAAGCATTGTAAAGATATCGCTGGTTGATGAGGTCATGGCTACTTTACTCTTAAAATATGTGAGGTGGAAAGGTTACAAATCCACCAATCCACCATTGAGATGTTGGCTATTCATGGAAGATTGAAGGATACATGAAAGAATATATAAAAGGGTGGATCTAAATCTAGTGGGGACATAAATCTCTTGAAAAGTACAAGGAAGAGTATTGGAACTATGACAAGGTTGGGAATTTTAGAAGAGGCAAAAGAAAAAGAATAATAAGAAGGAAAATAATTATTCAAATGACAATTTTGATAATTCTTCTTAAAAGGAGGGTGGAGATTCCTTTGTTATAGTTTTGGCAGCTCATGCATGCTACAATGCATGGTTGATAGACATTGGAGCTTCCTTTCATATGACTTCCCATGAACATTGGTTTTCAACATATGAGAAATATGATGGTTGGATGATCTAACTTGGTAATGCCTCTTCTTTTAGCATAGTTGGTCATGGTAGAGTCTTAAATTGATTCTCTAATGGTAGAGTATAGGCAATTAATAGAGTTTTGCACATGCTAGGTATGTCATTAAAATTACTGTCAATAGGCACACGTCATGATGTAGAGGTGTAGATTATTTTATCTAAAAAGGGTGTAAGATGATTTGAGGAACCATAGTGCTCATTAAGAGTGCTAGATTAGGAACATTAAGGTGAGAGGGTGTAATATTAAAATGCACTATAATATTATAATGTAATTCCCAAGTTTTTTATTATAATGCAAAACTCTATACTAAGTTTTATATAAAAGAGAAAGGGGTTTGCATGGGTTCCATTGGTCAAAAGGCACCTTATATATATATATATATATATATATATATATATATATATATATATGGTAAGAGGGTAGTAGACGATTCTACCACTATGTTTCTAGAGCCAAAAAGTGTATAAGTATTGTACCGTGAGGACCTGACTTGGGTTTGGGTGTGAGTTAAATTCTCCTCTTATTTCCTTTCGAAAGGATTGGATGGAGCCTTAAAAGGAGAAGTGTAGGGATAGGTATCCCTAGAGAAGGCCTAAAGGGTACCTAGAAAATCAAAGGGTGGTTGGAACTCCTGGAAGCTATAGAGCTTTGAGACCATACAAAGAAATCCAACCATATAAAGAATGCGGAGTCCAATTGATGTAATACATAGATATGTAGAAGATGGAGGACACAATTTGACGTAGTGACAAACCCATGAACCCATGGAAGAACATAGAGCCAAAATTGAGCTGCAATACACTTAAATTTTTTTGGTAAAGTTTATTATTATTAATTTTTGATAGCAAACCCTAAAGCCATTTTTTGTGGGGACAAATATCTTAAAGTAATATAATTTGAAACCATTTTTGTGGGACAAATGTTTGAGAGTAATCTATTCTGAAACAGTTTTTTGAAAATGGTGTTTCTTAAAATTTGAGAAACTAGGGTTTGAAAAACAAAGTTGAGTGGGGTTTATAAAACCGGGTTTGAAAACATTTCAAGAACAAATTTTTCTATGAAAAAAGGGGGTTTTTGAATAAATATGTGAAAAACAAGGTTCTAGACACATTTAAAATATTTCTTTGGAAAATGAGTCTGTGTAAAGAATAATGGTAAATGCAAAATTTGAAGTTGAAAAATTTAATGGGAAGAATAATTTTGAACTCTCGAAATTAAAAACATTGGATCTACTAGTACAATAGGGTTTGCATAAGGCATTAAATGGTAGAGGAAAGCAACTTTTGATGATGAGTGATGATGAATGGAGGGACCTAGATGCCAAATCCCTCAATACATTTTGGTTGTGCCTTACTAATGATGTTTTATTCAACATTGTTGGAGAAGTGATAGTAGCAGGCTTGTAGATTAAGTTGGAAGGTCTATACATGATGAAATATTTGAAAAAATATATCTACTTAAAGAGACACTTGTACAAATTGAATATGGAATAAGGTATGAAAATTGTAGATCAATTGAATGTGTTCAATACTCATATTTTCTAGTTAAATAATCTGGATGTCAATTTGCATGGAAAAGATAAGGAAATTACAGTGTTGTGTTCACTAAATGAACAATGGGACCAATTTGTAACCTCCATCAACTTAAGAACAATGGAGACTCTTGAGTTTGATGTTGTTGTAGGAGCTCTATTGTCTGAAAAGGTGAGGAGGAAATCAAGAATTAAAACCTCAATGCCAAAATCAATGGTGGTTAGAGGCTGCTTTAGAGAGAAAGGAGATAAATCAAGAGGTACATCGAGTTTAAAATAAAAGAGCAAGTAAAATGAAATTTTATCACCATTTATGGAATAACTTCCTTCATTCACCTATAAAAGACCACTCATCTAAATGACCAGGGGCTAGAAATCATTGAATTAAATGGAGATGCTATTAGTATGAGACTTGAGTTGGTTTCAAGTATTGTAATGATGTCAAAATGTCTTGCTTGTTATGAGGAGAGGATGGGATTGAACTGGAGGAGTGACACTGAATCAAGCAAATTGGATTGTAACTCTTCCTTTTACTAATAAAGTGTTCAAAGCTTTTTCCATATGTTTGTATTGTTCATTGATGCTTTCATATGTGTATTATGAACTTGATTCCATTCTATGTTTAATCAATAGATCATTATCATATGCTTTGATCGGTTTTTGTCTTTTGTCTGTGTGCAGGTACTTTTCAAGCGGATTAAGTATGGAAAGGAGCGACAAAATTGGTCAAGGGAGATAAGGAGTAAGCCAAAGCTACAGGTAGGATTCTTTACTATCTTATTTAATCTATTGGTTATAGAAAAGGTAGAGAATGCTTTTCACTTTTGTTCTAGACTTAGCTACTGGTTTAGGGATTTAAGCATAGAGTGGGGTTACTTGCACCCCTCAAACCCCCTGTGACTCCCCCCGCTACGGAATCAGCGCAACGAAGGGGGGCTCCGCCCCCCTTCTAACCCCCCTGTTAAATACGTGGGCTAGTCGTGGAAAGAATATAACACAAACCAACATTTTTCATATAAACAGTTCATAGAATTGTTTATTCATTTAGCCATTAATCTTGTGAGTAGCACTCCAATACCAAGAATTAGTGATGAAATTGTGAAAGTGCTGTAGTTGGTTGATCAAGCCACAACAGGAGATTGGTATATTTACCAAAATTATATAGAGATCAAAGTTTATGGCTATGAGCTTCCACCCTACAAGCTTCCCAAGTACCTCCCTATCATAATTTTTGCATTAGAATATATTACGCAGAGGCTAAATGCAGATGAAGTACATTTTGTGGCTACAAAAAAGAAATCATAGTTTAAGCTAAAGGCTCAGGTTGGTCCATTCATCTGTAATACTAGAGCAAAAGGAGAAAAAGCAAACAGGTTATTGAAGGAGTTGAAGTTTGGCCTCAACTTCACTTGGTCTTATGACTCAATGGGAGTGATTTCTAGACTCTAAGTTTACTCCATACCATCACACAACCATGCCTTATATAGAGAAGTACAAAATCAGTGAGAATGGAAGGAGAACACCCTTCAAGAAGCTTAGGAATAGGTAGTCTCTACTTCGAATGTACAAACTCCACTTGCACAGGAAAAGAAAGCTAAACGAGGAAGGGAAGAGCAATCATCCCCTACAACTGAAGCATCAAGTCAAGGTTTTAGGATTGTACATAGAAAGAAAAGACCTAGGATTTTTGTGAAGGTTAGTGCAACTAATGAATCACAGAAAACAACATTTGATGGACTTGGAGAGACATTTCTTTTCACACAGTCTGGTGGACAGTCTACTCAGTCTCCCACTCATTCCACCACATCTCAGGAACAACAGGTGATTCAAACCAGTGAAGGTAGTTAGAAGGATAAAGAATATGACATCTTTCATGTCTTCGGTGAAATTAAGAAGAAGAATGAGGAGTTGAAATTGAACACTTATACTCAATTTTGGAAACATTCTTCCAGTTCTCAAGCTAGACTTCTTTCAATATTTGAATCTGAAAAGGGTAAGATGCAGATGGCTTTCTTACAAGCTCAAATTCCATAGCCCAGGACTACTGCACATTACCAGAAGCAAACCTTCTTTGAGTTTAATGTTAAAGATGTACACCCAATTGACAAAATTGAGATGCACAAACATACTGGAAAAATCATTTCTTCTACTTTAACTAACACTGCCATGAGCTTGTCAAAGTTGTAGGTCACCTTGGCCAATACACAGTCACAGCTCAAGTTGGAAAAAGTTTCCTCATTAGCAAATGACACCAAGATCAAATCTTTGGAATATCTAGTGCTAAATATGGGATATGATCCCTCCAATATAAATGTTGCAGAAGAACTTGTCAGGAAGAAAAATGATGAGGTTTCAGCACTAAGGAAGCAACTAAAATTTCCAGCTTCAGAGGACCTAATGAATAAAGATATTGAAGAAACTCAGACTAAGAAATCTAACATCATGAAGCTCATCATGGAACAAAATCTCTAAATAAAACAGATGGAGGATAAGATGGAAAAACTTGTCAAAGAGAAAGAGGAAGTTGTGAAGAAGGCCAATATTCCAATAGATGTAGTTCCTCTTACAACAGTCTCTATAACTACAACAACAACCAAAAGTATAGCAGAAGGAGTTGAACAACTTGCTGATGTTGTTCAGAACCTGTCTATTCAGACAAAAGAAATCAAGAAATTGCAGGATCAGCTGAAGACACTTCAACACATGAAAGAAGTTTCAGACAGTTCACATGCAGCTGAGTTGCAAAGGGCAAAAGGAAAAATTGAGGTATTGCAGAAAGAATTCAAAGACTCTTACCTTGGAAATAAAATGGGTTTGGTAAAGGAAATTTTATGGGGAGAGATTACTGTATCACTCAAAGATATCTGGCCTTATATCAAGATAATCTTTCATCAAAAGGACTTATTGGAAAAATCTTAGGAAGCTATTGAAACTATCTCAAAGGAACTTGAGGACATGCCAGAAGTTGCCACTGAAATAATCAAGTTTCTCAATTCTAAAGACAACTATAAGCTTGAAGAATTAGGTATTAATGACAAGACAACAACCATACTGGAGGTGAAGAAGATTATTACAAAGAAAAATCTCATTCTTCAGTTGGAGGGAAAATGCAGCAGCGTTAATGTCATAGTTCAACGTTTTTTCGACAGCTTAGAACCCTTGACTAGCAAGGGTTTTCCCTCTATGCTTGTGATAAATGATAAGTTAATTCCCGTTGAAGACTATGTCCGAAAGATTACAAAGGTCAGTACCAATACAACCACAGTTTCAAACATAAAAGGTTCAGCAACACCAAGGGTTGTGCTGAATGCACTCAGAGATACCTTTTTCATTCTAAATGAAATCAGACATATGTTTTTAGTAAAACCCACTTTTACTAAATATACAAAAATGGATGAGGTTTTTTTAGGAACAATCATCAAAAACTTAGCATCATTCATCATTTTTAGGAACAGTCATCAATAGTTCAACACCAAAATAGTGACAGATCCACTATCAGTTCATTTTCCTGATTTTGTATTAATCTATTTTTGTAAATCTATTTCAGATATTTTCCTAGCTCTAAGATTGTATAAATAACTCTCTTTCACAACTTATTAAGGGTTTCACCCTTGAAGAAACATTTGTAAGCACTAAATGTACTCAACTTTTTTCTAAATCATTAATAGCAAAGCAAAGGATTCTGAATTTTGATTCATACAATTTCGTATTCCTTGTAAGTTTTTCCAGCTTTCATTCACTGCGTTTTATTCATATTCTTAAGTTTTACAAAGATAACTAGGTAGGAGTAGTTTTTAATCAATTTACTCGTATAAGATTTTTGAAGTGATCATCGTTAAAGATAATGAATGATATAAACTGTTTGTTTGACTAATTCCCTCTAAATCATAAAATCATTAGTATTTTTGTAATCTTGGGCATATTCTGTTAAACTTTCTGAACATTGTTCGAAGGTTTCCTGACTTATGGCTATTTAATTTTCTATTTGAAAACTGTAATAGTCATATCATCTTTCTATTTCTGCTCATCACGAGACAAGCTAAATCACTATGTGGATTTTAATAGTAGCCCTTTGTTTAAATATTTGTATTATTCAAAAAGGTTAGGCATCACTGTTTAAATCTATTTCTTACATTGTCCTCCAAAATTTAAAAAAAACCCCCCAAAACAAATATCTTAGATGCCCTCGCATGATAGCTAAAGCATCAAGTCAAGGCTTTAAGATTGTACATAGAAAGAAGAGACTTAGGATTTCTGTGAAGGTTAGTGCAACTAATGAATGACATAAAACAACATTTTATGGACTTGGAGAGACATTTCTTTTCACACAATCTGGTGACAGTCTACTCTGTCTCCCACTCATTCCACCACATCTCAGGAACAACACGTGATTCAGACCAGTGAAGGTAGTTAGAAGGATAAAGAAGATGACATCTTTCATGTCTTTGGTAAAATTAAGAAGAAGAATGAGTAGTTGAAATTGAACACTTATACTCAATTTTGGAAACATTCTTCCAATTCTCAAGCTAGACTTCTTTCAGTATTTGACTTTGAAAAGGGTAAGATGTAGATGGCTTTCTTACAAGCTCAAATTCCACAACACAGGACTGTTGCACATTACTAGAAGCAAACCTCCTTTGAGTTTAATGTTAAAGATGTACATCCAATAGACGAAATTGAGATGCACAAACATACTGGCCAAATGATTTCTTCTACTTTAACTAACACTGCCATGAGTTTGTCAAAGTTGCAGGTCACCTTGGCCAATACACAGTCACAACTCAAGTTGGAAAAAGTTTCCTCATTGGCAAAGGACACCAAGATCAAATCTTTGGAAGATTTGGTGCTAAAGATGGGATATGATCCCTCCAATATAAATGCTGCAAAAGAAATTGTCAGGAAGAAAAATGCTAAGGTTTCATCACTAAGGAAGCAACTAAAATTGCCAGCTTTAGAGGACCCAATGACTAAAGAGATTGAAGAAACTAAGACTGTGAATTCTGACATGATGAAGCTCATCATGGAGCAAAATATTCAAATAAAACAGATGGAGGAGCAAATGGAGAAACTTGTCAGAGAGAAGAGGAAGCTGTGAAGAAGGCCAATATTCCAATATATGTAGCTCCTCTTACAACAGTCTCTATAACGTACAACGGAAACCACAAGTACAACAGAAGGATCTAAACAGCTTGCTGATGCTGTTCAGAACCTGTCTATTCAGACAAAAGAAATCAAGAAATTGTAGGATCAACTGAAGACACTTCAACACATGAAAGTAGTTTCAAACAGTTCATGTGCAGCTGAGTTATAGAGGGAAAAAGGAAAAATTGAGGTACTGCAGAAAGAATTCAAAGACTCTTGGCTTGGAAATAAACTAGGCTTGGTAAAGGAAATTTTATGGGGAGATATTACTGAACCAATCAAAGATATCTAGCCTTATATCAGGATAATCTTTGATCAAAATGACTTATTGGAAAAAGATAAGGAAGCTATTGAAACTATCTCAAAGGAACTTGAGGACATGCCAGAAGTTGCCACTGAAATAATCAAGTTTCTCAATTCTAAAGACAACTATGAGCTTGAAGAATTAGGTATTAATGACAAGACAACAACCATACTGGAGGTGAAGAATATTATTACAAAGAAAAATCTCATTCTTCAGTTGGAGGAAAAATGCAACAGTGTTAATGTCATAGTTCAACGTTTTTTCAGCAGGTTAGAACCCTTGACTAGCAAGGGTTTGCCCTCTATGCTTGTGATAAATGATAAGTTAATGCCCATTGAAGACTATGTTCGAAAGCTTACAGAGGTCAGTACCAGTGCAACCACAGTTTCAAACATAAAAGGTTCAACAACACCAAGGGTTGTGCTGAATGCACTCAGAGATACCTTTTTCATTCTAAATGAAATCAAACATATATTTTTAGTAAAACCCACTTTTACTAAAAATACAGAAACGGATGAGGTTTATTGAAGGGTAACTAAGTTATCTACCCTAGATAAGAAATGTTGGGAACAATTAACTGATTTACTTGACTGAAAGGAGGATCAACAACATTCAGCATTTTTAGGAACAATCATCAACAACTCAACAACATTCAGCATTTTCAGGAACAGTCATCAACAGTTCAACACCAAAATAGTGACAGATCCACTATCATTTCATTTTCTTGATTTTGTATTAATCTATTTTTGTAACTTTGTTTAAGATATTTTCCTAGCTCTAAGATTGTATAAATAACTCTCTTTCACGAGTTATTAAGGGTTGCATCCTTGAAGAAACATTTGTAAGCACTAAATGTACTTAGTTTTTTCTAAATCATTAATAGCAAAGAAAAGGATTCTAAATTTTGATTCATATAGTTTCATATTCCTTGTAAGTTTTTCCAATTTTCATTCACTGCATTTTCTTCATATTCTTAATTTTTACAAAGATAACCAGGTAGGAGTAGTTGTTTCTCAATTTATTCCTATAAGCTTTCTGAAGTGATCATCTTTAAAGAGAATGAATTATATAAACTGTTTTTTTGACTAATTCCCTCTAAATCATAAAACCATTAGCATCTTTGTAATCTTGGGCATATTATGTTAAACTTTCTGAACATTTTTTGAAGGTTTTCTAACTTATGGTTATTTAATTTTCTATTTGAAAACTGTAATAGTCATATCATATTTCTATTTCTGCTCATCACCGGACAAGCTAAAACACTGTGTGGATTTTAATAGCAGCCCTTTTTTTAAATATTTGTATTATTCAAAAAGGTTAGGCATAATTGTTTTAAATCTGTTTCATATATTGGTCCTCCAAAATTAAAACAAAACCCCCCAAAACAAATATTGTAGATTCCCTCACATGATAGCTGACCATTATCATCTCAAAGATACAACATGTGCAAATGCTAGAACCTTATTTTGGATGAAGCATGGCCAATTTCTTGTATGAATGATGATGTTCTTCATATACAATAGTGGGTGGAGTTTGAAAAATCTTCCTGGGATGGAGGTATCCCTGATGGGGGTGTCATTAATGGCTCCTGTAATGAAAAATATTAATCAATTAACATGCTAAGGGTGAAAGTGGAGAGCGGGTTGGAAGCCTTTGAAATGTGTAACATAATCTACACCTATCTATTCCATGTCATCGCGTGTCATGAACACCATTCCCAAGGTTGGGGTCACCAACTCATGTCCCCTCATGTTAAATTCTCGGAGGTAGTTGCAATTAGGAGGAGGTACGATGTAATTTTTCACATTGTTACTTATCATTTTCTAGCTGATATGAACTAGGTATCTTAGGGCAGATTGGGTCTTGTCTTGGGAGAACCTGACAGATGGTTCTGTGAGATCATTGATGAGCGCATGAACTATGGGAGGAATGTGTGTTTTAAAACATGTGTCAGGCCTTACACATGTCCATTCCTGGACCTAGTGTATTCTGGTATATGCTTTCAAGCATTGGGTCATAAAACATCGTCCTCCCATTATAAATGCATGGGTTTATTAGCAAGGTGGCGACGATGTAACGTTATTTGAGGTGGTGAAGAGGGACACTCTTCACCTTGCTTTTCTTGGTCCTTACTTGTGGTATTCTTTGGATGTGGGGGATGTTTGTTTCTTCCCCTTGGTCAAATTCCCATTAGCTCATGTTCTGGTGTCAAGACGACATACATTCAATCCTTTTCCTTCAGTTTTGGGAGCATTGACGTGGGTCAATGTTTTTCATATTGTTTTTACATAACACAGAGACTGCTCCGGCCTTTGAATTGGTGGAAATTCTACCCACCTTGATGCTCCAAGGTACTGATTCAACAAGTATTTCTTTTAACTGTCCGGTCTTGGTTTGTGGGGTATGGTATCTAGGAAATTTCTCTATATGGTTTTAAAGGATGTAATTTCCCTTCCAGTTTGGTAAGGTGTTATAGGTTTTGGGTTTCCTTTGCCACTTGTATCTTACAATTCAGGGTTCTTTCTGTGTTTGGAATTGGGGGTGTATTAGGGTTTTGGGGTCATTCCTTATATCATATCCCTCAAAAGTTTCCAAACATTGTGTGTGTGGTTTGTTTGACCTTCAGTTGGGTGTTCCAATGTTTAATGCCATTGGCAGTAGTCGACAAAAAAGGGACCCTATTCATATTCAGTTGGGCTAGTCTTCAATACTCTCTAAAGTACTCCAATTGTATAGTTTTAGAGATGAAGTTATTTTGGTTGAACCAAGATTTGTTGAGTCTGGGGTTTGTCTCCTTGATTTTACTGTTGGCTTCTGTGTCAATCTATTGGCTATGTTTTACTCGTTCCCCTCTATAATTGTGGCCCCTCGGTAGAGAATGCTAAGTCATAGAGGGGATGCAAGTGGTTTATCATCTCGTTGTCATCAGTTGTTTGGGTGGGAGTCCATGGCAAATTATTTTGATTATGTTCCTCCCATAGTCACGAAGGAAATTCTCCACTTAGAATCAAAGGAGTTTGGAGACCATACATACTTATCTAATTCTGAGGTGGGAGGAGAGGGCCTCAAATGGATCCTAGACCGAGGGAAATTCAGAAAATGAAGACTTCACTTTATTCATTCACCAATAGTGCACCAACAGATGGATACCCTCTTCAGCATGGTCCTAAGAGATAAGGAAGTAGATAATTATAAATTGTTTGAAGGGGAAGAGGATATCAAAAGAATTCTCCAGAACATTCATTTATGCTTGGATGATATTGTGTCAAGATTAACTAGGATGGAGAAGTATGTGGTCTTTGACTCGAAGTCTGAGATGAAGGAGCTCAATGAATCCCATGCAGTCATAAATCCTCCTCTTGCTATTGCATATGCTCTTGCCATTACCTCTCCACTCGCTAATTCCTCACCTCTTTCTCTAGTCATTATATTAGATTGATGTGGGTTCAGATGGTTCAATTATTGTATTTTTTAGGTGGCCGCATATACTAGAACTCTTGGAGGCACCCTTGGCATCCTCTCTAGCATCTCAGTGGTCATCATTTTGGTGTTTTCTTTTAGCATGAACTTTGGTGTTGTTATACACACGGATGTGTTATGATGGTTCCTCACTGTCTTTGTGACTTTCCAAAGTATTTAGTGTGTTCCAAATATGGAAGTGTTTAGTCTATGTCTACTTATGGACTACCTCATGGTTCTGCTTTTGTTATTGTCATTTAAATTTTGTAATGTACACTAGCAGTGGCCAATGGATATATCCTGTCATTATGGTTCAATATTCTTTTTGTCCTCTATCTCTATAGCACCTCAATCTTCAAGTATGATTAGGGAGAAATGGTGCTCTTCTTGTTTCACTTGGTTGAAGGCATGCTCTCCCAAGTCCTTTAGGAGTATTGAAGGCTATATGTACACAATACTTTCTTTTATTAATCGAAATCTTTTACATAAGCTTACAAAATAAAAATAAAAATGACCATGAAACTTCACTATTATACATAGTTTTTTTTTCCTTTTGTTTTTTTGGGTAAACATATATTGTGTTTGAATCTTGAAACTCACAAATTATCTAATACTTCATATCACAACCATGGTCAATTAAACTACCCAACTTAAAATACTAATAAAATCATTATAAAAAGGTATCATACCAATAAAAAATATTTACTGATTTTATTCTAATAATAAAATTAAACATTAATATGGATTTATAATTTTTATAATAATATTTTTATTTTTGTTATTAATCAAACATTTAAGTTATTAAGCCATTATTATCTTTAATTATAATTATATAAATATTATTAACTTTAATTATAATTATTTCATTATAAAATAACCATGTAATTGTACCTATATTTTTTTAAATGTGACAAATTACAATATTTAGTAGTAATCTCTGACTATCGACATTATTTTATCAAATATTACTCTAGCCTTTGCCTATGAGGTTATCAGCTGCTAAGCTGCATGCATCTACCCACTGCACGTATGCTAGTAATTAACTGCTCTGTTGGAAGTCATGAGGATATAAGCTTCATGTGTCCCCTACAAGTTAACTGCTTTGTTAGAAGTATTTCTGTATAGGCAAGGGAAGTGCAAACCCTCTTCCCACACCTTTATCTAAATCTGCTCCTTTCCGCAGCAGGAATTCCACAACTTCTAATCGATTTTCTAAGATAGCTACGTGCAGAGCAGTTACACCATATTTGTTATGTGCGTTTATATCTGCGCCATAGTTTAACAAAGTATACAATAATTCAATATTTGATCGTTGTATAGCCATGCACAGAAGCTCCCCCTCATCTCCATTGCTCAAACGGGCTCCTTTATCGCATAACAATTTAGCAATTCCATCGTACCTTCCGAGTATTGCTTCCCACAACGGAACATGTCCATCCAAGTCTGCCAATTTATAACTTAGAAAGTTGTTATCATTAGGAAATGCAGTAATCAATCTTGAAAATTGAAATAAACTTGGCTTGCTGCAATTCTGTCTTTTTTTGGAAGCTGGCTGTTATTTGTCTTATCGGCACTAGTAATTACCTCTAATGTTCACGTTCGCTCCATGCTGCAATAATGTCTCTACACACCTGGTATGGCCCTTGGCAACTGCAATGTGCTGTTTATAATAATTTATAGCATCCACATTAGTTCTGATCCATTCCTTTAAATCTAAAAAAAATAAATAATTTACAGTATGATAGGGCATTCCATAAAATTTTTAGCATACATTTAAAATTTCATTTTTGTATGGAAATTCAATTTAGCAGATATTGTGTATTTTGTTCAACTTGAAAACATTCCAGTGACAGGGATAAAGTCGAAATATGAAAATTGTGGGATAAAAACTGTTCCAGAGGGGTTTTTAGTTGAAGGGAACCTCTTACAATTTTGGTGTATTTTTATCAGTGAACAAATATCTTAGGATCAAATCAATTTGTTTTTTATTTAATATTGAAAGAATTTTAACTTAATCAATTGGGGTTATTTTGGATGGTTCAATAGAATGATCGTTATCTATTTATCAAGTTCAATTTTCTAACAGTAATATAAATATAAATATTGTTGTATTGACTCTCATTTCAATTAAAAAAAACAACTTAACTCTAGTTGCTTCTTCTTGTTGTTTTTTTTTTTTAAATTAGAGTGAAAAATATGATGTATATATAATTTATACCAGTGCAGTTTGACCATTATAATTTCGTTCATTTGGATCCCTTCCCGCTTCAAGTAACTCATCCACTAGTTTCTCGTTTCCCTGGAAGACAACATAAGGAAGAGATACATTTGCATCCATGATTGCCACATCGACGAAATTGTGATCAATTTCTTGCAAATCCCTCCACAATCTTGACTTCTCCTGGATTGAAGTAATTCAGAATATATAATCAGAATGTGTATACATAAACTTGGGAGAAACAAGAATATGAATGATGAGTTATCAATATAGTTGCTTTAAAACTACAGTGTTTATAAAATTTCTTATGTTTCTATTTGTTTCTACACTCATCATCTGGATAACGATTTTTTTTTAAGAAGAGATGTCTTGTTAGCATTACATAGTTTTCGAGAAACAACAATATTGGTATGAATTTAAATTTAACAACCTACACTCTCACATGTATGATGACTGTTTATTACCCACCTGTGAAAGATTAGTCATAACTATTCGACGATCTTCAACATTTGATTTCAAAGCTTCCATTAATGAGTTGCTGCTGAGCCATACAAGTTGTGAGAGCTTCTTTGTTGTTGCCTTAAACCTATGTGGCTTATTATACAATACCTCGAATTCTCCAAAAATGTCTCCTTTTTGTTCTTTTTCAAGCTTCTGAAATCCAAAAGCAATGAGAAAAATTAAGTTCTTACAAGATTGCACTCAAATCATAACCTGTATTGAAATGAAAGAATGTAGGACGTTGTTGCTTGGAAAATGATTAGATGCTATACAATATTTTTCTTAGGAACATAGGATGGCATTTCTATACCTGACTAAAACCTTCTTTGTAAAAGGCTAATTCCTGTCAAATGAAATTAAAGGTAATGAGAATTAATTATTAAGGCTATACTTAAGAGGCAAAGTGGTTCTAAAGTTTTATAAGCTATTATGATACCACTGCTCCCGAGACAATAATATAGAGGTATGTGGGTGCTTCGTCTTGCAAGAGAATGTCTTGCCCACCAGGGAAATACCCAGCTTGAATCTTTGATACCTAGATCAAGTAGATCAAAGCATAAGGCTTACTTCCATGCATGCAAAGAAAGTGGTTTTTTGGAAAATTAATGCCAAACTTACCAATTGTAGCAAGAAGTTGTATGAAACTCCTTGGAATAAATAAACTTTATCAAGTACATGGATAAATAAATACTGAAGAACTTTCAGACGAATTCCATTTGGAAGGGAGTTGAATATGCATCTCTGCTGCAATCCTTCAGTTCTGCATTTCAGAGACAAATAATTTGTGATTTGATTTTTCAATGTATATGGAAGCTGGTTTCTAGTGGAAAAATTTGAAGCTGTTGCTGTCATGTTTCTCTGCATTGATTATAACCAGAAAAAGGCATTAGGAATTAGAATTGCACTTAGATTGTTCTAATTGTCACTGGTAAATACTAAGTATACATACAACAAACATGACTCTTACAAATCTTCTGGTCTGGCATGACTCTTTGACGAGGAGATCTGTCATGTTTCCAATCAAGTAAGCAGTGAGACCCAAATTCAACGTCATGTAAAGAATATCAAACATCATCTCCTCTGTATTCTCAGGGTGCAGGTCTCCATAGCCAACACTCGATAGAGTTGTGATTGACCAGTAAACGGAAGTTATGTAACGATTCCACAGACTGTTTCTACTGAAATTAGAGCTAGCACCTATCCATGTTTGTCTGCGATTTTTATAACGTGATGCAATGAGATAGAAGAAGCAACCAGCACAATGTGTTGAAAACAAGGTAGTCTGCGCAACAAAACACTTCATCAATGCTCATAAGTTGGTATACATCATTCTAAATTATCGATCAATCGATACTAATTTCAAAGGAATATTGATCTTAGGGAAGTAGAAATTAGTCTTTTATACAATTTGTTAGATGCCTTACACAAATGAGCCTCATACATCGCAACCAGAAATAATTTATCCTGATGTCCTTTTCAAGTCTGCAATACAAGAGCCTTAATGATAAGTAATTATCTGAAGAGTGTTATACATTATTCTATTTTAGATTGTAGATTTTGGAGATATTTTTGAATCTGACTGAACAGGAGACTGAAAAAAGTTTGATGAAACAATTAACTTTAACCTCCCTCCTATCCCTTAGATTCGCCAATATTTCCAAAATCTGTTACAATGTTGCTTGGTATCTATTTGGAACATCTTTTCACCTCATTTCGACCACATCTAACTTCAAAAGATAACGAACATCAACAACCATTTTTCAAAGAATCAACGCTGTACCTGGCAAAGAGAGCACTAACTTTTCGCAGTCTCCACAGCCTGAGGATGTGAAGTAAACTGAAAGTTAAGCCTGAACCAAATTTCCCAGTGAATATTAAGGCAACTATCTGAAATGGAAATGTGGAGGACACATCCAGAATGAACCATGTTGATAGATAGCTGCCATCCAAACCCATTAATAAATTAAGATACACATCTTAGTAGATGAGTTTTACAATAAGACATACAGATGGTTAAAGGGAATATATATATATATATATATATATATATATATATATATAAAGTTGTGTAGGGATGTGCTTACTTGAAGGCGATTTTCCTTGGATTGTACACAAGCAGATGTGTGTGCTTGTCCTTATAAGCAACGAAGAAGGTTAAAGCAATATCAATGGCAAAGAATATATGGATGATGTTACCCACAATGAACAAATAAGAAGGAATGGGTTCATGCAAAAATGCTGTTTCAAATGGTGAAAGCCATGCCGAGTACACTACAAGAGGGATCAGAAAATTTTGCCACCACCTGCACCGACATAGACGACCAGTCTAGTTAAGACAGTGAGGAAAACTTGAAAGAGAAACATAATTCAAATTTTAAAAATAAAAACCCTTAGTAATAGCCATAAGATTCTTATTGTATAGAGATGAAATGAGTGCACTGTAGACATTGACATGACATGTAGACTTGACATGACATATAACGATTGACATGGCATGTAAATGTTTTACAGATACACAATATGTATATATTGTACGTATTAATATGCCAGCAAAGCAAGAGTAAGGTTGTTGTTCAATATCAAACCGTGATAAATATATATTTTTTTAAATATTGAATTGTTTCTGTAAAATTTAGTGTAGAAATTGTCAGGAAAACGGTTTACATGAATCTTTTTAATCGGAAAAATGGTTCCCTAGCTAAACAGGTCATCACTACCCGCATTGAGGATTGAAAGGTTTTAGAGGTTAATTAAAATAACTACTCAAAGGATAGGGTACCAAAATATCAATCCACAATCCAAAATGGATGGTTTTAATTAATATTTAAAATATTATTTAATGGGGTAGAATATCATTCTATTTAATATAGAAGTAAATAAAAACATTATAAATTTAAAATATAAAAGTATAGTTAGAAATTGCACTGTGTAATGATTTGTCTAATATTTTGGATCGTGATTCCATCTATTATCATCAGAGATCAAAGAAAGTCTTGTGAAATATCTGACAATATAATTAATTGTGAAATCTCCAATTATTAATATAAAAATAAATAAATAAAATTATAAATTTAAAATATCAAAAAATTAATAGTTAAAATTTAATTTATTTAATTTAATTTTTAATTAAATATGAATTAATTTAAAGTTAATAAACATAATTAAATAACAATTTACAATTAAATTTTTAATTAAATATGAATTGATTTAGAGCTAATAAATATAATTAAATAACAATTTACCATTAAAGTGAAATTAAATTATTAAGTTAAATTTTTTTTTGGTCAAAATCAACAAGTTAATGTGAAGTTGACTTTTCTCTTAACCAATTTTTATAGTGAATGCGAATGAGATTTTTCTAATTTTTTTTTATCAACTATTCATATTAGTTTCTAATCATTGCTTCACACTAATTTCTAATCCTTGCTTTTTACAGATTTTCCCAAAAACTATATTTCATAATTATTTTTCATATCCATCTATTCACAAAACTTCACTCATTATATAAACAACTAATTTTAATGATATAATTTTCTCTTTATTTATTTTTCATTAAATATTTATTATTTATTATTATTTAATTCAAAATATTAATTAGCAAATAAAACTTAATTTTTTTTTTTTTTTTTATATCTTTTTCCACATGAACAGCAACCTAATAGGAAGATAACTTTTTCTGTTAACCAATTTTTATTAAATACAAATGAAAATTCAATATATCCACTATATCTATATTAGTTTATAATCATGGCTTCTTAAAATTTAATTAAATAATACTAATTATATAATAAAAAATAAATTAATTAAAATACTCATTTTAATGAAAAACAAGTATATTTTAGAAATTAGTTTTATTTAAAATGCATAAATAAAATATTTTTTTAATAACAATAATTAATGCTATTTTCGCTGAAATAGTGTTTAATGTAAAAATGTAAGTTACTATCTATTTGCTACCAAACAAAACCTTGAGTGAAGGGATACAAACTGGTTGGTTAAATAAGATAGATGAATTCAAGGAGTTGCTAGGATGATTGGGTTTCAATTGGAACAATGAGAAGAAAGGAGAATAAGAAGTTTTGAAAAAAGATAGCTGAAAGTGATTTTTTAATATAATTGTTTATATATATGTGTGTGTGGGGTGGGGCAGGGGGTTGAAAGGGATTTCCTTAGATAGAACACCAAAGGAAACTGTTCACAAACAAGACACGACTCACAAATAGATCACAAACATGACACCACTCACAAACAAATCACAAATATGATACCACTCATAAACAAATCACAGATCAATACACCAGTATTCTTGACATAGTTAAAACTCTCAAAGAGGGAAACGGTCTACGACCTGAGCCAACATGACCACTTCATGCAATTTATTGGGGGCGGGCGGGGGGGGGTGAAAGGGATTTCCTTAGATAGAACACCAAAGAACACCGTTTACAAACAGGACACCACTCACAAATAGATCACGAACATGACACCACTCACAAACAAATCACAAACATGATACCACTCATAAACAGATCACAGATCAGTACACTAGTATTCTTGACATAGTTAAAACTCTCAAAGAGGGAAACGGTCTACGACCTGAGCCAACACGACCACTTCATGCAATTTATTAATGTAAAAGAAAATTTTTTTGCATAAGCTTTTCTCATGAACGGTCACAAGACAAATGACCCTCCATGCTCTTTGAATAGAGATCATGGACCAATCGGGTGTTAAGCCATAGATCAAGTGTCGGTAATACCAAGGAGAGAATGAACCATCAAATCGCTTCATGTCTAGAACATATAGTGATCGTCAGATTGTAAGTTACAAAAAATACATACTAAAAAAACATACTTTACCTAACTATACACTAGACCAAATTATATCTAATTATTTCCTATGTATCAGAATATCCTAACATTCCTCCTTAAGAACAACTTGAGATAAGATTGAAGAATGTACAAAGATGTACAATAGGACATCCCATATCCTAACATCCCTCCTTAAGAACAATTCGAAATAAGATTGAAAAATATACAAAAATGACACAATAAGAGAAGAAAAGAAACATTAAAACTTATTTCTACAAACAATAACAAACACTATATTTAAAACTTTATCTCTAAAGATTTTAATGATAATTAAAGTTTTTGCTTATCCTATTACTTCAATAAATTCATTAAGTTTTCGCACAAACAAAACTGACTGACTAACACCTCTCAAGCCTCTTAGCTTCAAATATCATATTTGCATGAAAGAAATCTTGTCAGTTAGACTCCATTAGCATTAATCCAGCAAAATATACCCAATTATTCATTATTCATGAAAAATATATGCAAGGCGACTCTATTGGGAGACAATGCTTTCTTTAGATTCTATCCATCAAAAAAACACTTTAACAGCATAACTTTCTAGCCTTTTGAATGTAGTATTCAGAATAAAAGAATTATGAGAAATTTACATGCAATAGGCATACAGAAAAAAGATGCAAATGTAACCAACATTCTTTTGAACTTATATGGTCGTTTTGTCGTTCACTAGTGGTTGCCTTGACTTCCCAAATTTACATGCAATAGGCATGCACAGGAAAGATGCAAATGTAAAAAACATATAGGGTCGTTCTTTTCAACATATATTGGGTAGTTCTATCGTTAACTAGTGCTTGCTTTAACTTCTTATGATTTTTGGGAGTAGTTCTAAGAGCTTGGTGATGAAACTGTTGTTAACTCGTGGTTGCTTTTAACTTGTGATTTTTGGAAGTAGTATTAAGCTAAGTGACAGTGTTCCAATTTACATGCAATAGGCATGCAAAAGAAAGATGCAACTGTTAAAAACATATAGGGTCGTTCTTTTCAACATATATAGGGTAGTTCTGTCGTTAACTAGTGGTTGCTTTAACTACTTATGATTTTTGGGAGTAGTTCTAAGAGCTTGGTGATGAAATTGTAAGAGTTTGGTGATGAAAAATTTGTTGTTAATTTGTGGTTGTTTTTAATTTGTGATTTTGGGAGTAGTACGAAACTAAGTTATAGTGTTTTTATTGTGTTCAAGTTTAAACTGGTGTATGAGACCTTCTTATTTGTGGGACAAAAGACCTACTTATCTACAAAGACATATATACTCTTACCTTTCTGGTTTTGAATCCTTAACACGGTGACTTAGGATAGTACCAGGAGACCGGGGGAGGGCGCATCTCAGTTTTACAATCAACACTGGTCAAAAGACGAGGGATCTTATAGGGATTCTGAATGAATAGGAGATCACAGAGGCCTTGGAGTGAGTGTTTGTTAACTCACAGCTATTCAATGTATGGTAAAGGTAGCCGCATATCCATGGTTGAAGCCACAAATCAAAGGAAGCACCATGGGCTAAAGGTGCCGCAATAGTTAGTCTCTGCCGCAAGGATTTGAGGATCAAAGCTATAAATTAGCACCAGACAAATTAGTAGAGGTTTTGAGAAGCCGTAAAACGCCAAATATATTTCTGAAGGCGTGGAATATTATTTTAAAAGGTTATGAAATTATTTTTTTTTAAGGGTTGAATATTTTATTTTTATAAATTTCAAAGGGCCAATTATTATTAAAAATGGCCGAGAGTTGAATATTTTTTTTTGAAAGGAGAGCGAATATATTTTCTTTGGGCCCAAATTATTCCAGCCAAATTAGCCGAATTTATAAAGTCAAGGGGCTGACTATTATATTATTGAGGGAGGCCCCAGACCCCATACTGTTGCATGCATATGCTTGGTGGAAGAAATCGCTTAGGATGAGGGCGTACTTCTCTATTGGTTGTTCTATATTTGTTTCAAAATAATTTGTAATCACAACAGCCTTTATTCTATATTTGTTTCAAAATAATTTGTGAGCACAACAACCTTTATTCTAGGCGACAGGACCCAACGTGTCACGCCCCTACACCTACGGTGATCTTCCAACCGCTTGTGGCGAGGTGCGGCACTACCGAGCGCTTTCTTTTCACTAATACTAACGTTCGTGGACTACGCCTACTTACTCATTAACATACTTAGTTTGTGTTTCGCAACCAAGTAAAAACATTTATTCTTTATACTTAATGAAGCCCATACTCATTCATTATCCATATGCAATTAACCGAGAACATCAACAATTGCAAACAAGTATAAAGGGGAGGGGCAACTCCCCGTAATGTGAGTCTGCCCGACAATTTTATTGAGAATATCAGTTTACAATACAACAGTGTGTCTTGGCCGAACCAAGTCTCACACTTAACCGAATTTTACAATAAAAGCAACCTGCTTTACAACCATGTGCACCCTTGCACAAGAAGAAGTGCTCACCCGAGCCACTCGACCTTCTTACCAAGTCCTGCACCCATATCTCGAACCCTGGCACGCTTGCCACACTCCAATCGGCATAAAATCCAAAACCGCACCTTAGAAGACCTACGCATGAGATATGCGTAGTCTCTTTTACCCTTGCGTAGTTTTTACTCTTCTTATGCGTAGATATGAAGATGAAAGTTCGATGCCCCAAATGTACCGCAGGTCTCACCAATATATACGCACCAATGGACGTGCGTTCACCTTGGCCGACCTCATAAATTATAACATGAGCGCCCCTCACCTTTGGTTTATCCATCGTCGGCTTGGGTATGCTCATCGCCTTTCATCCATCGCATATATACTCCCTTCCGCACGCTTATTACCACGCACGCTCATGCGATGGCAGCCACACTTAGTCAATTTCGCGAGATGGAGGTGCGCGCACCTGTGCCCAAGAGCGCAGGGCGTTACATTCTCCCTCACAGAAAATCGTTGTCGTCCTCGACAACATACCATCCCGGTAGCCATCTACCAAGATCGTCGTCATCCACGATGTCGACCTTTCCATACAAGGCAAACATCTCTGCAACATATGTAGAGACTCTTTCTCCACTATGTCTCGGCCTAGTGACCACTGTCACCAAGCTCACCATACCAAAGTATGTATCTCCATAATCCATGCTCAGGTCCATGGAAACTCCATCCATCTCATCTGCGACATGTTGTCCATATGTGTGTCTCCTCCATGTGAAGAGACCATCTCCTCAAACCAACTCTCGATGTGCCCCATTCAGGTCCATGAAGCCTCTTCATCATCTGCAATGTGCCATCCTCAAGTCTCCATAGAAACAAGTATGCACTTGTCTCACCTATCCATGTGCTACCCATGATCCTCGATCAAATCAGCTCCCATGTGTAGAAAGTAGTTGAGTCTCGGCTCAACCCATGCTCACGTGTATCACCAAAGCATCGTCATCATCATCGTTGTAACTCCATCACTCCAAAGTGCCTCATACCGATCCTCTACATCAAGTCACTCTTCCAAGCCATGCCCATACATGTACTTTGAAAGTATGCATCCCATACTGCATCAAAGTCACCTGACCTCAGCTCCTCAATGCATTAGATCCTCTAAGTCCACCATATATGAAGTCCCTAAAAGTCACAACAATCTCATGTCATCATGAGCTCCATAAGCCATTCCCAACCAACACCTCAGCAAGCATACAAGATGCCTCAGCTCCCCATGTAGTAGGAATGCTCCATAGCTGCTCACAAGTCCATTCAAGTCTTCAATCTTACCAACTCTCGATGTGCCCCATTCAGGTCCATGAAGTCCTCTTCATCATCTGCAATGTGCCATCCTCAAGTTCCCATGTCACACTAGCAAGTCCTCCTGCATAACATTCATGCCTTAGCACTCCTCTTTGGATGTCCCTTGACATCTCTACAAGTGCTTCCACACAATGTCCTTGCATAGGTCTGCCATGATTCATGTCTTCAAGTCTTCAACCTGATGTCCATGACTAAGCTGCCCATGTAGTCCAACCAAGTAAACACATCACAACATCTGGCCATCTCATCCAAGTCTTCGATCTTCGGTTTAGTGAACTCGGTCACCCAACCATCTCATCATCATGTCATGAGTCCCTTCATCATAGCTCCTCCACCAAAGTGTCCATCAAGACTTACTCTTGGTCTCGGCCATGACAAGTCCACCCAAAACATCACAAGTGTGTGCCCTCCTCATCTGTCCATGAGTCATGCTGGGCACTTAGCCAATTCTCCATGTGGCTAAAGCATGACCCAATCCTCCACAACGATCATCAAGTTCCACCCTTGTCACGGGTCCTTGCACCTTTCATCACAAGGTCACAAGCAACCCCAACAAGCCCTGCAACAATCGACAATCCTTGCTTCTCCATACAAGGTTCCATCCTAGCCATCCATGGTGAGATCCTCCCTAGCATTGGCAAACTGGCTTTGCCCTTTCCTGCACACGGTCCATCTCCCAAATGCCCAAATGAAACACAAGTATCATCACTTACTTCATCATCATGAGGCTCCTCCATGTGAGTGACCTCATCCATACATGTTGACAAACTGTACGATCCTGATTCAACTTGATCAGCCTCAAGTTCTTCCTCCATCGTAATCATGTCTGCAACATCTTCATCTACCATGGCTTCCTCTTCCTTGTTAGCACAATCTGCAACTTCATCTTGCTCTATTGTCCAACCAAGTTGAAGAAGTTCTTCCTCAGCTTCAACCTTCCTCTTCAAGGCTAGGAGATGCCTCACTTCCTTTTGGTTCAATTCCTTTCTTATCTTGAGCTCCTTGAGTTCTGCTTCAATCAAGTCTACTTCCTTTGCAAGTCGAAGAGCTTCCCCTCTATCAGAAATCCCTTCCTTAACCAAGGCACGAAGAGCATTCTTTGTTTCAAACAACCTTTTGGCACATTCTACAAACCCTTGTTTTACTCTTTCTAACTCTTCAAGTAGACTCCCTTCGAATTCTTCGAAGGATGCATAACCCAATTTTTGCAAGATAGACATCTTTACCAAGTCACCTGCAACCTGAACCAGCCCTTGTTCCACTTTGTGTGAAACAGTTTCCTTCACCTGCAAGTACCCTTGTCACTGTCACGAGCAACCTTTGCTCACCAGCTCCGACCGAGCTCTGATACCAACTGTCACGCCCCTACACCTACGGTGATCTTCCAACCGCTTGTAGCGAGGTGCGGCACCACCGAGCGCTTTCTTTTCACCAATACTAACGTTCGTGGACTACGCCTACTTACTCATTAACATACTTAGTTTGTGTTTCGCAACCAAGTAAAAACATTTATCCTTTATACTTAATGAAGCCCATACTCATTCATTATCCATATGCAATTAACCGAGAACATCAACAATTGCAAACAAGTATAAAGGGGAGGGGCAACTCCCCGTAATGTGAGTCTGCCCGACAATTTTATTGAGAATATCAGTTTACAATACAACAGTGTGTCTTGGCCGAACCAAGTCTCACACTTAACCGAATTTTACAATAGAAGCAACCTGCTTTACAACCATGTGCACCCTTGCACAAGAAGAAGTGCTCACCCGAGCCACTCGACCTTCTTACCAAGTCCTGCACACATATCTCGAACCCTGCACGCTTGCCACACTCCAACCGGCATAAAATCCAAAACCGCACCTTAGAAGACCTACGCATGAGATATGCGTAGTCTCTTTTACCCCTGCGCAGTTTTTACTCTTCTTATGCATAGATATGAAGATGAAAGTTCGATGCCCCAAATGTACCGCAGGTCTCACCAATATATACGCACCAATGGACGTGCGTTCACCTTGGCCGACCTCATAAATTATAACATGAGCACCCCTCACCTTTGGTTTATCCATCGTCGGCTTGGGTATGCTCATCACCTTTCATCCATCGCATATATACTCCCTTCCGCACGCTTATTACCACGCGCCCTCATGCGATGGCGACCACACTTAGTCAATTTCGCGAGATGGAGGTGCGCGTGCCTGTGCCCAAGAACGCAGGGCGTTACACAAGGCTTCGAGAAAACTAATCGAAGGTTATAGTTTATGGTGGAGCGGTTTATCAAGTATGTACATCTGCCTCATATGAATGGATCCACTCTTTAGTCAGATTTGCTCCCATTTTATATTCATGTGTTTGGAAAGATACATGTTTTTCTTGCAAGGCTGGGAAGTTATTTGCTAGTGAAGCTTCAGCGGGGCCAAAATTTGAGGAGGCATAATAATGTTTGATGTAATTTTGCATATTTTATTGTTTTGGTATAGGAGAAGATGGGTCGTCTTGAAGAAACTTTGGAAAACACCCAGAAAATTCTTGATGAACAAGTAAGGATATATGGTCCTTACGCAGCAATACCTCTATAGACAAAAATGATGGTCAAATCAGTAGACCATTCTAAAAAAGGGTCCATGTCATTCTGTAGCAGAAGCAACCATGGGAGGTGAAGGAAGGTCAAGTAAGAGGAGCTAAGCTCTTCGCACTTGGCTCTGAATTGTAACAAACAAAGTCAGTCATAGACCTTCATAAGTTGGAGGAATTAGACACATGTCTATCCAAGGTGGGGCAACCTGAATGGAAGAAACTCAGTAGGGTTCTCAAGACATCCATGCTTGCATTAATACAACCCAAACTTTGGGAGCATCCTTATGAAGAGGTCAGGCTCACAATTATTTCTTGCCTCAGCAGGGTCATATCCTTAATGTCGCCACTATTGCCTTACAATAATGATATCATGAGAGATATTTTGCAGTTGATAGTAGAAGTCGTTCAAGGATTGGATAACATCATGCTTCCTACCTTTCAAAAGCAATGCAAAATTTTAGAACTCATGGCATAGTTTAGCTTTGGAACCTTCATTTTGAATATGGAATGTGGTGATTTAATCCTTCAGGTGTTCTAGAACTTTTACACCAGCAACACCACAACTCATCCAGACCATGTCAAAACAAGCATGCAAAAGAATGTGTCCTTGTTCCTAGAAGGATATATTGACATCTGCAAGATACTAAGATCCAAATTGTTGACCATTTGGAGGAAGGAACTAATTGTATCACCCATTGCCTATGATCTAATCGAGAAGTTGATAATGCAAAACATAAAATTGCTCATAAGGGTGTTTCCTGAGAATGAGCTTAAAAGGATTGATGGAGGAAGCAAGAACAAAGGTAGTAAAACCTGCAACAAGAATGAACTAAGCAGGAGAGGACTATTTTTTATCTGTAAGGAACCATGGGCACTCAACCATTCATGTCTAGATGATAAGGAGGCAGCAAAGGTAGAACAAATGAAGACTCCTTCAGATCATAGGGATTCATCCATAGTCAGGTTCATCTGTTTTCAGGAGAGCACCCATGAAGGATCCAAGCAGTCAAGTATAGATGGTGAGCAACAACACCATGCTTTTCAGAGAAACTTGCAGGACAAGCTGATGATAATCAGTCAGCTTGACAAAGTACATGGGGAAAGGAAGGAGGTAATTCCTCCTAATGATGTGGTAGTTGAGTCTATAAATATCCAAGAGAACATCCATAAAGAGTATGGGCCATTAGGTGTAGATAAAAGTCCACTAGTACATCCATGTTTGACAACTAGAGAGGGTGGACAACTTATCCCCACATGTGGAGAAGGCCAGGAAGAAGACATTCAAGGAAAATAAAATGAGGAGTCAACAATAATAAACCGACATGATGAGCATGATCATGCGGGGAATTATGACATATATAGTATGCCAGATGAGCCATTTCTGGAGGGTCAGTAAAAGGTTCAAGATGAAGCTATGGTCATGAGGCATCTGGTGAAGATAGATACAAAGGCATTCAATAGGGAACCAGAATTGTTAGTAGAGGAATTTCGTGAGAGGATCATGCATCTCAAGAAAAATCTTATGATGTTGAAGCGGAGAGTCTGGATAGTCCAAGACAGTGTCTTACAAGAGAATAGAAAATTTGAGGAGCTGATAGGGGTGTGTGCCGAATCAATGACCAAGTTGTCTAGTGTTGAGGAACAATTCATGTTCCTCACAAGGAAGCAAGAGGAGTACAGTTGGGAGTTCCAAAGTAGCCCTCTACAAGAGTAGATAGATAAGGCATGCAACACTACCAACCCACCTTTATACATTGGGAAGAGCAGGGAAGGGTTCTCCAAATGCATCATGTTGGGTGACCGAGTGGAGCAGCATGAGTTGAGTGTTGAGAAACATCAACATAGTAGATTTGTAGGTATTCACCCTTCCCAAGGCATGGATTAGCAAGAGATTATGAGTTGGTACTCTATTGATGGGTTGATTTCTAGGAAGATGCTCATAGCCAAGAGAATATTGCAGCTTGGGCCCTTTGTCATGGGAAGTGGTGGAAGGCTGAGATGGTCTCATAACCCATAGGTCCCAAGACTTAGGTGGCATTGGGATCTAAGAGAATCCATTGGGGGCAGGATTGGCTAGAGGATTGTTTGGGAACCAGGTGAATCTATCGAGGGAAGGATTGACCAAAGGATTGTTCGGGATCCAGGTATGGGAGGATCCATTTTGGATCAATTAACATGGAGGCATAGAATATCACATTGGGTTGTAGGGGATCCTGGTGTTAAAGTCCAGATGCTTTTGTTGTGGACAACAACAAGTTTCTTGAGGGAAAGCAATCTTTGTGCAGGAGGATTTGTAATATTCAGTTTTCTAGATATGGTAAAAATAAACAAAATTTACCCATGATATTTGCCCATAGTATTCCCCTTCATTTTCCGAATGAAAATAATAAAATAAAGATTCTAGAGAGTCCATCAAGCCTATAAAAGGGGATGGGAGCTAGGCATTGAGATCAACCTGAGTTATTTATATATTTTGCCGCTGTTGAGAGCTTGGCAAGGCTAAGTCTTAGTTTGATCTCAGGGATGAAAACCCCGTGGGAGTAATTTTTCCGGTGGATCCATCCAAGGTCTACGATTTTCCTTTAGTATCATTTGATGAACAACCTTGCATGCCATTAGTGAGGGTTTCTTATGTTAATTATTCAAGCATGTATTATTTGTAGTAATGAATTAAATAAAGTGGTTGTAGTTCATATCTCTTATGTGTTCTCGTTCTTGTTAAAGGCTTATGTTAATTAGAACACTAGAGTGTGCTAGATCAATGAAATTTTTTAAGGTTTAGGATCTTATAGGTTGAGGATTGGAGCTACCTTTAGTTGAATTAAACTATCCCAAGGGGTGTCGAATCTTGACCATCCTCATACCACTCATGAAAAAAATAAAAAATAAAAAAGAATGAAAAATAAAAAAGAATAAATGAAATTGAATGAATGCGATAAAATTATAAAACAAAGTTAGTAGAATTACATGACATGTATATAAATTTGTTCATTAACAAATTGGTTAATATTTTAATGACTAGCTATTTTGATGACGTCATATGAGAGAAGAACTCAAACATAGAGCAGGGCAGTCACCTCTTAAATTATAGTTTTAGAGAAACAGATCTCCTTTATTATGACATGATAAAAACACCTAATTTTTCTAATATACAAATTATGTCTCTCTCTATGTGAAAGAGATAGGTATATAATCCGTGTTACATAAAGTGACACATTCAATTTGATGATGTTAAGAAATAATACTTGTAATTATAAAATAAATCCATACAACTAAGTAATACTAAATGAGAATTGTGAACTAGAGAACCACATGTCATTTTTTTTTATAAATCAACTTTCCAAAAAAGCATTATTTCTTTGAATTGGAGAAGAATGAAGAATCACAATTGTGCCTTCTGGGAGAAATCATTAATGGAGATAATATGAGAGAAACCTTGTTCTAGGATGCACATCCACCCTCAACTTTCACCTCTAATATGGAATTGGAGAAGAATGAAGAATCTCACTTGTGCCTTTTGGGAGAAATCATTAATGGAGATATTATGAGAGAAACCTTGTTCTAGGATGCACATCCACCCTCAACTTTCACCTCTAATATGGAAGACAACGAGAAAGACTTTTAAATTTAATACAATTAAGAAGTACAAATATTCCTTTTGAGTGAGTAGCATAAATGCTTATAGGTTGCTCAAACTACATGAATCTTAGTTAATAGAATTATGTTCATGATCACTTAGAGGAAAAATGAAGCTTGTAGATTCCTCATAGATACATGTAAAGTAATTTGAGATGGATAAATATTTTCACTCATTCTATCCACTTACAAATGTGATAGTATACATGCCACATCATGGAAGGGGTTGGGATGATATCGATATTGTACCATCCACTCATATTAGCCACTTACCAATGAGTTGGTTTACATATATTTTTTGGGAGGGGTAGTTGGGAATGTTGAATATTTATTTCCCTTACTTCTCGTTTGTTGGGAAAGGTGTTATAGTACTTTAGTGGAGTAGGTAATGATTGTTGAGCATTAATAGGGAATAAGTATGGAAGAAAATATATATATCACTAGTAGGAAATGAATGCTAATTAGCAAAAAATGACCAATTAATTACTAGTGGTTTCCATTAAGTACAATTGGAAAATATATTATGGTTTATCATTTTTATATGCCTATGGTTTATCATTTTTATATGCCTATTTATTGAGGGCCAAGGTTAGAGGAAAATAGTGTGTGAGTTTTACCTTACTATTACACTACCAAAATTTCTTCAAATCCTTATGTTGCTACTAAACACTCTTGTCAAGAGCATAAAGACTATGTAATGTATTGTAATCATTTAGTTTTGGATTAATAGATTGAGTACACTTTAGACTCTATTTATTTTCTCTTAGAATGGTTTTCCCTAGGAAATTGTTGTCTAATGGTTATGTGTTTATGTTTTTTTTTTATAATTACAACTAAGTTTATTTGATCTCTACACATTATTCTCTCATTAATTAGTGTAGGAAGCATATTATCCACCTCTATTTCCTTTCATTTACTATTAGAGCCTAATCATATCATATCCAAGGTGTCAAGGACAAGATATTTTGATCTAATATTGGTTTGAGTGGGAGATTTCTTTGAAAGAAATCTCGTTGTAGGGAAATTGAAAACATGTCTATATTAGAAATGAAGAACTTTAATGGCACTAACTCTGAGCTATAGAAGGAAGAGACAAAGCTTCTTCTCATAGATTTCAATTTATGGGATGTATTAGATGGAATTAAGCCCATTGGTATGAAAGATGAATATTGGGCAGTGGTGGAGAGAATGGAAAGAATCCTTATTAGGTTATATTTGGCTAATTCAATATTATTGAATTTTTCTAAACGAAAAAAAAAACAACTCTTTGTAAGAAATTGAGGAATTTGCATTAGGATAAATACTCGGTTTATAAACTTTTCCATAAGAATAGTTGTCTTCCTTGAGAACATGCAATGGTGATCTTGTAGTTGAGTACATGAATGTACTTAATACTATTATAACCTAGTGGATCTTAGTTGTAGTGAAGATAAATGAAGAGGGTGATTGTATAACCCTTTTTTATTCATTTCTACATTCATGGGACAACCTAGTAATGGCCATTGGAAGCATTGTAAGGATATTGGTGGTTGATGAGGTCATGGCTACTTTACTCTTAAAAGATGTGAGTTGGAAAGCTTATGAATCCACCAATGAGACCTTGGCTATTCATGGAAGATTGTAGAATACATGAAAGAATATATAAACGGGTGGATCTAAATCTCATGGGGGACATAATTCTCTTGGAAAGTATAAGGAAGAGTATTGGTGATATGACAAGGTTGGGAATTTTACAAGAGGTTACAAGGAAAAGAAAAAGAATAATAAGAAGGAAAATAATTATTCAAATGACAATTTTGATAATTCTTCTTAAAAGGAGGGTGGATATTCCTTTGTTATAGCTTTGGCAGCTCATGCATGCTAGAATGCATGGTTGATAGACTTTGGAGCTGCCTTTCATATGACTTCCCATGAACATTGGTTTTCAACATATGAGAAATATGATGGTTGGATGATCTAACTTGGTAATGTCTCTTCTTTTAGCATAGTTGGTCATGGTAGAGTCTTAAATTGATTTTCTAATGGTAGAGTATAGATAATTAATAGAGTTTTGCACATGCTAGGTATGTCATTAAAACTATTGTCAATAAGCACACGTAATGATGTAAAGGTGTAGATTATATTCTCTAAAAAGGGTGTAAGATTATTTGAGGAACCATAGTGTTAATTAAGAGTGCTAGATTGGGAACATTAAGCTGAGAGGGCGTAATATTAAAATGCACTATAATATTATAATGTAATTCCCAAGTTTTTTTATTATAATGCAAAACTCTATACTAAATTTTATATAAAAGAGAAAGGGGTTTGCATTGGTTCCATTTATCAAAAGGCACCTTATCTATCTATATATATATATATATATAGTAAGAGGGTAGTAGACGATTCTACCACTATGTTGCTAGAGCCAAAAAATGTATAGGTATTGTATTGTGAGGACCTGAGTTGGGTTTGGGTGTGAGTGAAGTTCTTTTATTTCCTTTGGAAAGGATGGGATGGAGCCTTGAAGGGATAATTGTAGGGATAGGTATGCCTAAATAAGGCCTAAAGGGTACCTAGAAAACCTGAAGGGCGGTTAGAACTCCTGGAAGCTGTAGAGCTTTGAGACCATACACAGAAATCCAACCATATAAAGAAAGAAAAGTCCAATTGATGTAATGCATAGATATGTTGAAGATGGAGGACACAAGTTGAAATAGTGACAAACCCATGAAACCATGGAAGAACATAGAGCCAAAATTGAGCCACAATTAGGTACACTTAATTTTTTTTGGTAAAGTTTATTATTATTAATTTTTGATAGCAAACCCTAAAGGAATTTTTTGTGGGGAAAAATATCTTAAAGTAATATAATCTGAAACCATTTTTGTGGGGACAAATGTTTGAGACTAATCTATTCTGAAACATTTGTTTGAAAATGGTGTTTCTTAAAATTTGAGAAACTAGGGTTTGAAAAACAAAGTTGAGTGGGGTTTATAAAACTGGGTTTGAAAACATTTCAAGAACAATTTTTTCAATGAAAAAGGGGTTTTTACATAAATCAATGGAAAACAAGGTTCTAGACACATTTAAAATATTTCTTTGGAAAATGAGTCTGTGTAAATAATAATGGTAAATGCAAAATTTGAAGTTGAAAAATTTAATGGGAAGAATAATTTTGAACTCTGGAAATTAAAAACATGGGATCTACTAGTACAATAGGGTTTGAACAAAGCATTAAATGGTAGGGGAAAGAATCTTTTGATGACAAGCGATGATGAATGGAGGGACCTAGATGCCAAATCCCTTAATGCATTTTGGTTGTGTCTTACTAATGATGTTTTATTCAACATTGTTGGAGAAGTTATAGTAGCAGGCTTGTTGATCAAGTTGGAAGGTCTATACATGATGAAATATTTGAAAAACCAGATCTACTTAAAGAGGCTCTTGTACAACTTGAATATGGAAGAAGGTATGAAAATTGTAGATCAATTGAATGTGTTTAATACTCATATTTTCAACTAAATAACCTAGATGTCAATTTGGATGGAAAAGATAAGGAAATTACAGTGTTGTGTTCACTAAATGAACAATGTGACCATTTTGTAGCCTCCATCAACTTAAGCATAATGGAGACTCTTGACTTTGATGTTGTTGTAGGAGATCTATTGTTTGAAAAGGTGAGGAGGAAATTAAGAATTAAAACCTCAATGCCAAAATCAATGGTGGTTAGAGGCTAATTTAGAGAGAAAGGAGATAAATCAAGAGGTACATCCAGGTTAAAATAAAAGAGAAATTAAAATGAGATGTTGGTTTTGCAATAAATCAAGGAATCTGAAGAAATACTGGCGTGGAGCACAAGAATCCAAGGAATATTTAAAAAAGGAGGCAAATTTAGTTGAATTAGGTTCATGTATGATCGATGAAGTATTGTCAATTTTTAATGTTATTAAATATTATGAATATTGGCTATTAGAGTTTGGTGAATATCATCATATGTGCGCACATAAAAATTGGTTTTCAACATATGACATTATTGATGGTGGATTTGTCCTTATTGGTAACAATTCATCTTGTAATATTGTTGGGGTTAAGAGTGTCTAAATCAAGATGTTTTATGGTATTGTGAGAACATCAATATATGTGAAACATTTGCCTAAGTTAAAGAAAAAATTATTTCTTTGGGAGCACTGGATTTTGGTGGTTATAAGTGGACAAGTCAAGTTAGAGCACTAACATTGTTTGAGGGTGCTTTATTGGTCATATGATCAGGAACCTTTACAAATTGGATGGAAACGTTCAAATCAATGAAGTAGCAATGGCATTTGAGGAGGAAAATAATCCATTCATTTATAGCATTAGCATCTGGGTCATATAAGTGAGAAGGGACTACGAGTATTGATAAATAAAAAGCTACTTCCAAGCTTGAAATCTTTGATTTTAAGTTCCTACAAACATTATACATATGGAAAACAATGTAAACATAGATTGGAAGTAGGAATCCATAGTAGTAAAGGTACTCTGGATTACATTAATTCATATGTTTGGGGGCCATCCCCCATTGTTTATTTTGTAGGATTTTCGTATTTTTTTCATTTATAAATGGTTTCTCTAGAAAACTGTGGGTCTACGTGTTACAGAGAAATGCTAATGTGTTTAAAACCTTTAAACAATTTATAAATATGGTAGAGAAGAGAACTAATAGATTAATCAAATGTTTAAGAAAAAATAATAGAGTTGAGTTCACTTCTTTAGAGATTAAAGATTACTGCAGGGAGGCTAGGATCATGATATGAAAAACCATAGTTAATACTCCTCAACAAAATGATGTGGTAGAACACATGAACATGACTCTTCTAGAATGATCAAGGAGCATTCTAATCAATGCCAATTTGTAGCAAGGGTTGTGGGGAAAATTAGCTAGTACTACCTGTTATATGCTGATCAATCATGGTTTGACGCAATAAATTGCAAAATCCTTGAAGAGGTTTGGGAAGCTCATCTCTATGACTATTTGAATTTAATTTTTTTTGGTTGTGATGTGTACACTCTTATTGGTAAGAATCAACCTTCAAAATTAGTCTCTAAATAAAAAAAGACATCGTTATAGGTTATGATGATTTTTCTAAGGGATATAAGTCGTGGGATTCTATTTCCCACATACTTGATGGATTTTATCTTATTAAATTAGATCATGCAAAAGATTTTTTGAAATAGGAACAAGTATAGGAACATGAACCAAACCAACAAATTCAATTTGAGACTAAACCATATATAGACACATGGAAATAAGAATACACTTCTTATGATAAAGAAGTCATAGATGTTGAAGACATTCGAGAAAATTTTGAAAGTCCAAAACCAACACTGAGAAGATTTACACAAGAAAGAAAATCTCTTATGAGCTGTAATTATTTCACTTCATATGTTGCTTTGATTACTAATGATGGGGAAATTTATTGTTATTAAGAAGCAGTAGAAGATCTCAATAATTCAAAATAGATGGAAGCAATGAAAGAATAAATAGATTACTTGGAGAGGAATAGAACTTGGGATCTAGTAGAACTTTTGAAAGATAGAAAGGTTGTTGGGCCTAAATGGGTTTTCAAATTGAAAATAGACATTCATGGTAATATTGAAAGGTATAAGGCCAGACTGGTCACAAAAATTTATTCTCAGTTGGGAGGTATAGGTTCCCACGAAATATTTCCACTTTTTGTTAAGTTTGTATCTATCCATATTGTATTAGAACTAGTTTCTTTGTTTGATTTGGAGTTAGAGTAATTAGATCTTAAAATAACGTTCTTGCATTGAGATTTGGATGAGGATATGTATATGGAAAAAATAGAAGGTTTTTTCCAACATTACAGTGGAATATTAGTTTACAAATGCAAGAAGTTGTTGTATGGCCTGAAACAGTTGCCTAGGTAGTAGTTCAAAAAGTTCGATTCCTTCATGATGAGCCAGAATTATAGTAGAAGTGAGTATGTTCATTCTGTGTACTTTAAAAGTTTGAATAAAATATTCATTATATCATTATTTTGTATTGATTATATGCTCATTGCAAGTAAAATCATGAAAGAGACCAACATGTTGAAGGCTTAGATAGATAGGACATTTGATATGAAGGATTTAGCAGCTAGAAAACAAATCTTGGGCATTGAAATACATAGAGAAAGGAAAAATGGTAAGTTGGTGTTCACAATAGAAGCATGTAGAGAAAATACTTGAGAAGTGCAAGAAAAAAAATTTGAAATTAGTAAACATCCATTTTGCTTCCCATTTTAACTTTCTTTAGGATTATGTCCTAGTAATGAAGAAGAAAAAAATTATATCTCTTTACCATATGCTAATGCAATAGGAAGTATGATGTATGTGATGGTTTGTACTAGAAAAAATATTTCACATGCATTGGGTGTTATTAGCAGGTTCATGGCAAGTCTAGGAAAAGATAATTGGGTTGCAATGAAATGGGTGCTTCTATACCTGAGAGGCACTAATGATTATTGTATCACCTTTAATACTTGTAACGATTATGCCTATGGATATTTTGATTCATATTTTGCAAGTAATTTGGAAAAGAGAAGGTCTATTTCAGGATATGTCTTTATTCTTGTAGATGGATCCATTAGTTGGATGTTGAAGCTTTAAGAGATAGTTTCTTTATCCACTATAGAGGGAGAATACAATTCTTACAAAGAGGCAATTTGGTTGAAGGGTATTCTACGTGAACTTTGGAGAGTTCAGAACAACATAATTATATTATGTGATAGTCAAAGCACTCTACATTTGGATACAAATCCATATCATCATAGAAAAATCATATATATTGATGCAAAGTACCATTTTTTAAGACAAGTCATTGATGGAAGTGGAGTATGTCTAAAAAAGGTCCACATTCGAGAAAAATGTGCAGACGTATTTACAAAACTAGTGTTAATAGAGAAGCCATGGTGGTGTCAAGCTTCTCTTGACTTCTAGACAAGGTGATAGGTCTTTGGTAGGACATTAGGAAAATCATTGTCATGGTGGAGATAGTTAGTATATGACAACAATGATTAAAATAATATGTAAAACTAATTTACGATGTATATATTGTTGTAGTTATTCTAATGGATATAGCTTACGAATGAGAAGATAATTACTAAAGATATTGTAATGGTTCCTACTTCATATGTTGATTGTGAGAGATGTGGGGTTTGTGTGAGTAAGCCCAATTGTAACATTTCTTCTGCAATAAAATCCTATTTTCATTTCCTGTGGATGGTTCCTTGACAGATCATCAGGGTTTTACCATGTAAATTACATGTACTGGTATATATTTTGCTTGTCATGGTTTTTATGAATAAATTGTGTAGACTCTAAAAATAGTAGTAGAGAGAAGAGGGCACACTACCTTGGGTTGTGTAAGTTGATGGTAGATGAGATTGTAAGTTGGAGTGTTGTTGGAGTTCAATATCTTAGCCATGTTGGCACTAATTATGTACCATAGTCGACTTTAGGTAAGCCTTTTCCATTACCCAGTTCTAAGGGAGCTAAAATAGTGGAGTCTATGGTTGGGAAAAATGTTTAGAGTGTATTGCTAGTTGGTAGACTTTTAAAAGATAAGTACTTTGTTCATGAACTCTATTAAATGCAATGTTTTTATGTTGTAATACTGTTGGGACACTAATTTGTTCTTATTATTATCACTTTTTTGATGCCTATTTCACCCATTTCTACCATTCTTTATGACGTCATTTATCATAATTTATCATATAATTCCATTTTATAATTATTTATGCTCTTATGGATAAATACTATTTTTATCCTTTATTTTTAATACATTGATGATTATTATGCATGATTTTACCAATGATGGTTTATTAATGAATTTGTTGAAACATCAATCATGATTTTAGCCTCCAAGATCTTTTCCAGATTGCAAATTTGATCTCCAGCTCATAATTAAATATTCTAACTCAGAAATTTGCTGGAATAAGAAGTGACATTTTTGCATTGGATGTTTCAGACAAATGAAGGAGAATCTAGAAAATCTAAACCATGGGTTTTGTCCAAAACAGATCGAATTAATTTGGTAATGAGCGTTTTCCAAAATTCGCTTTGTATCAAGAGAAATAGAAGGTTCTTCGAAGACGATTTTCTGAGATTTGTTGTTGCGGTCATTTTCCAAATTCTTCCAATTGCAATACCAACTTCAACTTGTTCCTACTGAATGTTGATGGGAAGATATTTCAGATATGATCTTGTTGATCAATTTGTTTTGTACAATCCAAATTTTTAATAGAAATCATTTTGTAATCAACTTTTTTGTAACTTCTCTTTGCTCTCTATATATTTAAATGAAAACAGATATCAAAGAGAGGAGGAAGGATGGGGAGAATAGGAGGAGAATTAGGGGATAATGGAAGGATAATTAGGAGATAGGAGATGGACAATTGTTAGATAGGATGTAGGAGAAGAGATAAGAGGTGAGAGGTGAGAGGATGAACAGTTGTTGAACTTGAAGCAAAGCTAAGAGCTTCATTATGCTTTAAATATTTCTCTCATATGTTTTAATGAAGGAAGTTATCCATTGAGTTCTACATCTATTATTTGTAATCTGATCTGAGTTATTTCTCAAGGCGGAACTGAAACTTGGTTAGTTGGGCCCACTACCTTGGATGAGGTGCTTCCTTGAACATGTAAATTAGTGTAGTTATGTATTTGTTTATTTGAATTTCAATTGTCATTTCTTAAAGTAGATTTCATTTCTTTTAACTAATTTGTTGTTTGCTGCATTTTCCAGATTTGTTATTTCATCCAATTTCTAGATTTCATTTAATTTGCTGCTCTAGATTAGCATTTGAATTATGTTGAGTGCAATAGATTAAATTTCCAATTCAGCAATGTGTGGTTTAATCTAGCAATGATTCAAGTTGTGTGATTAGAATAATTGTTTTTCTTGTCATTTACTTTCTTCTTTTTAATTTTAGTTTTATTATTCAAGTCTTACATTTTATTTCTTATTGAATGAGCTTGATAGTATAGAATACAATCATATAGAACTAGTGTTAGTTGTTGGTATTGTTATGCATATATTTTGCTGATTGCCTTGAAATAAAAAGATGCTCCTCGGGTTGATAATTAATGTCTAGGAGATTAGTTGTTTTATTCATTTATTAAGCAATTAATTTTACCCAAAAAATACTATGAATCACAGGGTTGTGGTTCTCTATATTACTCTGTATGCTTGATTTAAATGATATTTTGTGGGTATATATATTATATAGAACAAAATCTAGCTGGCATCATTTACAAGGCATATTATTAATATAATGTGGTTTCTATTGTGAGTTTAGAGGGAATTTGGGTAACTTATTAGTACCCACCACTCCAAGAGGTGTTCAAGTACATTAAAAAATGGTATAAAAAACAAGTTGCATTGTCTTGTATAGGCAAAAAACAAGGCTAAAATCTAAGCACAAAGGTGAAATGGTTAATAGATTTACAAACTATTTGAAAAAATGCCTAAAAGAAATGATGACATGAAATATTATAGGTTTTAACCTTGATTTTGAAAATCCTGAAAGCAGGCAATGTATTCTAGATTCCGGCCCTTGGTTTTGGGAAAAATCAGGCCTATTCATGAAGCCATGGAACCCATCATTTGATCCCTCTACAGCAGTAATAACCTCAACACCAGTTTGGGTGAGATTGCCAAGCCTACCCTTGCATCTCTGGAATCTCTCCTCGCTAAAGGCCATTGGAAATGCAATTGGGAAATTTTACTGCAGGTGCCCAGAAACAGAGGAATATGCCAGAACCACTTATGCATGCATCTGTGTGGAAATGGACTTCAGCGCAGGATTCCCAGCTGAAATAAACCTAACAAGTAAAGACTATGTGTGGAACCAGAAACTCGATTATGAAAGTTTCCTCTTCAGATGTCGATCCTGCTTCGACACAGGCCATCTAGCCAAAAATTGCCCAAAAGCCTCCTAGAAAAATTCTGTTAGAAAAAACCACCACAAATCTACATGGTGGGAAGGAGCTCAAAAAGAACACTACACTGTCATCAAAGAAGAATACTCTACAAAAAACTCTGAATCACAAGAAAGTGGGCAAGAAAGAAACAACTCTCAAGACAAGCAGGGAGAAAGCCCCGCCCAACAAATCAACAGTTATGAGGATTCGAATACTGCACAAAATAAATCTTCATTTAACAACAAAGCAAATCTCCTACACCAAACTTCTTCTTCGACTATCTTAAAAAGGACGAACATAATAGATCGCGAAGCTAAGATGCCAATGCCCCTAGAACCATAATAGATGAAGGAGATCCAAGATAAAGGAAGTTGGAAGACCGTAGAGAAAAAAAAGAAAGCTACAGCACCAATCTCGCCAAGAAAGACGAGGAGCCAGATAATTAAAGACTAAGAACATTATAGGTCCGATAGACCAATTTGGTCTCAGTGGACGTTAACCACCATCATCATCATCATTATAAATTACCTACAAACGAATTCTTAAAACTAGAAAAATATACAATAGCGAGAACATAAAAAATATACACAAAGATTTTCTCCTAGAACTCAAAATCAGGAGACCAGATTGGTTTTTCATTATATTCCTTTCAATGCTACAATACATTATATATATGCCAATGAATTCATAAACCTCAATCCTTTAACCATGGATTAGAACATAACCATAGTTCCCTTGACCAAATCTACAAAATTCCATGGGAAAAACCATGATGCCCAAAAACCATGCATAAAACCATTGATAGGTCCACCCACCATCCTTAGGGCTGCATACGTATTTTTCCCCAGACCGCTTCCCCAAACCTTATGTAGAGGGTCTACCAACAGATGGAAATTTCAATGATGTCGACGAAATTCCTTGTGATCAACATGAACGTAGAGGAGGGAGGGTCCATTATGCTATTTTATGTGGGTGTTGGGGTACATGCATATTAGTTAGCTTTAGTTCTTTCATGTGGTATACATGCACAAAACACACTTAAATTTAGTTAGCTTTAGTGCTTGCATGTAATTAAACTTAACTTAGTTGCTTTATGTATTAATTCTTTCAATCACTATTGAATATACCAAAAATCATTCTCTCTTCTTATTTTCCTCAATTCTTGCAAGTTTATGCAATTATTCTCTAGCTAAATCCTTACCTACTCAACTTCTAAAAATTTAACAATGAGAAAAAAGAAACCCAAAGCAGTGATAAATGAAGCAAGCATTTACATCATTATGTGTTGGTTTGAACGTGTGACGTGATATAGTAGTAGAGTATTCATATTCATGGCAACAATGAAGAGAATAATGGAGGATATGTTTTAAGAATTATCATAATTCATCCATGTAGAATAAGAAAATACAAGAAGATGGCTTGATGGTGTGCAAAACACTCACAACAATTTCTATGAAGGAATTATAGAAACTATGTTAATGCCTCAAAAGGATTTCTCAGTAGATGTTTCTAAAGGATTGCAAGCTTTGGATGCGTGGAACACACACAAGTTGGAATGAAATATAGTTCTGTCAATTCTATTGATTGCTTGGTGATGCGTAAAGTGCTTGCTTGCTCAAAAAACAAATTCTTACAAAATGTCTTTTGGTGCCTAGCTATCCCATCATTGCATACACACTAATCTATCACTCCCTTTTGTTACTTTCTACACACTCAATAATTGATGGGGTGAATTCAAAAGAACTTTTCATAAGGTGCGGCATATTAGCCTTATTGTGGACTTGAATTACACTTAGTGGTAGTCCTGAAGGATTGTGAAATAACAACCATTAAGAAGGAATAACAATGAAGGGCAAGACATAATTCGATGTCAGATACAAGAACGATACCCATGAGGTTTCTATAAAAACCATTCTCCATTCATTGTCGTAGTTGTTTGTGGATTTTCTACTGGACAACTGGGGTTTGTTCTTCCCCGAACCTGCCATGGGAATGGTGCATTGCCAACCAGAGTTCGAATCACGTGTTTGGATCCCCAGGAAGACAATTACCAGCACTGGGAGGAAGAAGAAGAAGATGGGGAGGGTCAGGCTTAGCCATCATTTCCATGAAATATCCAATAAACATATACACCTGACGTTATCACATACATTGTGCTCGAAGGCTAAATAAATTGTTTAGGGTACTGAAATTCACCTGGTTTTCTACTTTGGGGCCCCACTATGTTCAATGGAAATTTTTGGGATAGGGTCTTGGAATCTGATATTCTAGATCTGCCTTCTATTTTTGTGGCTGGCGACCTTAATCTAACTATTGAAAATAACAAAGTTTGGGGTTAGAAGGTGAAATATGAGTCCTTGTAAACTTTTTTCAAAAATCATTTTTTTGCTCTGTCCCCGTGAGACATTATTCCATCTAATATTGTGCCTACCTGGAGCAATGGATGGAAAGGGATTGAATATATCTCTAAGAGATTGGATAGATTCATGGTTAAAGACTAGTTGGTCTCTGGATTGATGGATCTCCAATCTTCAATTTATCCTTCTTTTACCTTGGATCATCTTCCAATTCTTTTGACCTGGACTCGAGACAAGGGTCGCAAGGCTTATCCTTTTAAGTTCAACCATATGTGGTTTTCACACAAGGATTTCATTGATATCATACACAAGGTTTGGAATGGGCAATATTTGTCGCTTGACCATATGGATCTTCTATGCAATAAGCTTCAATGTCTTAAGAGGGAGGTTTGCAAAAGGATCAAAGATCAAAGAATTGTTGACTCTCATAAACTTGATCTCATTGAAGCTTCTTTGCGGGTTCTTTTTTATCTGGATGATCCTCTGTTCACCTCTGAAGTGCACAAGATGCAAATTTTGGAATTGGAAGCATAGAAGAGAGACATATACAAGGCACAAGAATTGGCTTGGAGACTTAAAAGTTGGGCATTATGGGTTGAAGCTGGTGACCGAAATTCAAAATTCTTTCACAGATTTGCATCTATGAGGCGCAAGGTAAATGGAATCTGGAACATTTGTGGAGTTGGGGGTTTTGTCCTTACCTCACAATCTGATATTGAATAGGAAACTTTCCTTCATTTCAGAACTCTTTTCTCTGAAAAAGATCTTGTTTTTAGAGACCAAATGGAATTTATCAATCAAATGCCCTTGATGCTATAGGAGTCTGACAATGACATTCTGGGAAGACCTGTTTTGACCAAGGAATTACATTATGTTCTTCTTGCATGTGCCAAGGAAAAAATTCCTGGATCAGATGGTTGGGGGGTTGAGCTATACATACATTATTTTGACCTTATGTCACAGGATCTTCTGAATGCTATGGAAGAATCTCAGATTAAGGGATGTGTTTCAGGTGCTATCAATGCTACTTTCATAACATTAATCCCCAAAAAAAAGAGCCCAATCTCTTTTCTCGATTTTCGGACTATATCCCTCTGCAACTTGGTCTATAAAATGATTTCTAAACTTATTATAGCTAGAATTAAAACTTTCATTTCAGATCATATTTCACCGGAACAGTTTTGCTTTATTGAGGGGCGTCAGATTCAAGACGTGGTGGCTATAGCGCAAGAAGTTTTACACTATATTAAGGTCAAGAGACTTAAAGATTTCCTAATGAAGAATGATATTACCAAGGCTTTCGATAGTGTCGATTGGTAATTTCTTAGACTGATCCTTTATAAATTTTGTTTTAATATTCACAATGCTAACTAGATTTTAGCTTGTGTAACCTCTACCAATTTTGTTGTGATTATTAATGGCCTCCCTACTAATTTTTTCAAAGCTCAACGGGGATTAAGGAAAGGATGTGCTTTATCCCCTATTTTGTTCATTCTTATTATGGAATCTCTCAGCAGGAAAATCTTGGATTCCAGGGACAAAGGCTTGATCAAGGGCATCATTATGACTAGATAGATCCTTATTACACATATGATTTTTGTTGATGACCTCCTACTCGGTGGTGTGTCTTCTATCCTCGAATGGTCACATTTTCATCATATTTTAAATAATTTCAGATCTGCTTCGGGACTTATCAAGAACTCTCACAAATATGAAGTGATTTCTTCACAAGTGCCTGGGGATGTGATTGATCAGATATGTGGTTTATTTGGGATTTCCTCACGTGATGTGGACTTTGGATTTCAATATTTGGGTTTCCAAATTAAATCGAATCTATACAAAACTGTTGACTTGAGCTGGATCATTAAAAAATCTACTTCAAATTAAAAAAATGGACTTTCAGGTGGCTCTCCATTAGGGGTAGGCTCACTCTCATTAAAGTTGTACTCCAGTCATTATTTGTTTAGTGGATGCATCTCTATATGATGCCATTGGATATCATACATAAAATCGATGCAATTATTTCTAGATTTCTTTGGTCTGCTAAAGAGAAACCATGTAAGATTCATTTGGCTAAAGCTGATGAACATGGGGGATGGGGGATCCTAGACACCTTATCATCTAATAGGGCTCTCATTTACAAAATCTTATGGAGAGGATTGTTGGGTAGGGGTCTATGGTCTCAAATCATCCAAGGTAGATATTTGGGATATCAGGAATTTGAAGTCTGCATTAAAGGTGGTGCTAAAATCCCTTCCGTAATTTCATATATATGGTGCATGTATGATGAGACAAAGGCACTGTGTATTTGCGGGGATTCCTAGGAGGTCGATGATGGCATTAGGATTGAGGTTGGACTAGACATTATTGGTGGTATCCAAGGGGTTCCAACAACATAGAGGAAATCAGCTCACTATGGAGGATGCTATACACTTCTAGTTGGCTCAACATCCACAGTCTGCATATTTTTGAGGACTCTAAAGGATGCATCAATTGGATAAAGGGATTGTCATGTTTCTAGCCTTATCTTCTGACCTATTGAATGAAGCACATTTATATCCTAATTAATTCATTTCAACCATATGTATAGGGAGCAGAATCTCATCACTGAAATACTCTCCAAAAGAGGCATTTCAACACCTCCTGGAGTCATTCATTATGCTGCTTTCAACTGGGACTCTAGATTTTATTTCAGCTCTATTCTGATCTCATAGATATGACTAGCATATGTCTCTTGCTTTTTTTTTTATTGTTTTTTGTATCAAAACACTTCTAAAAAATGAATGAACTTTAATTGGATGATAACACAGTAGTTGGTCTATGCTTTTGTTTTCTGTTTGGGTTTCTTGCTGTTAAGTTTTAGTGCTTTATCATGGGACAAAATCATGTAATTGTAATTTCTTTAGTAATATAAAGAAGGCATTTTTTTTTACTGAAAAAACATTTTTCAATGGCCGAAATTATTGATAGTCATTAGTTTGACGAGTACGTTGATCGCAATATGCCCAGTAAACGAGATATCTACGGATAGTTTTTAATGTTGGCGTTATCTAAGAAGGTCATAAATGCAATTTTTTTTAGAATTTGGGGATTTATTTTATGAGAGTGTTTAATTTTTTTTATGGTGAAAATAGATTCATCTCCATAAAAAAAAAAAAAAAAAAAAACCTATTGAAAAATCCAGAAATTTCCTATTGTGAAATCCAAAATTTTCCAACAGTTCTACTTGATTTTCTCAAAATCATGTGATGAAGAAAGGTTCAACGTTATTGTAAGAGAATATGGTGGAATTTTTATTTTTGGTTGCCATCTCTTAGTTTAATCGAAGCATACCAGTTTTCGATTGGAAGTGTGACAACACAAATAAGCAGGCTTTTCTGCGATGGAGATTTAAAGTGCATGTTGTCCCTTGGGTATTGGAACATTTGGTATTTGAGTTTCTATAAATAAGGTAGTGGTATTGGAATTATATGTTTAACAGTTCCCTTATTGGAAAATTTGGTATTTGAGTTTTTGGAAATAAGTCAGTGGTATTGGCATTGCATATTTAACAATTCCCTTGATTGAATGTTGAATCATATCCAAACAAATACTCAAGCTAACCATAGATCTGGATATGCGTCAATATCCATTATTTCTTAAAGAAACTCAAGTTTCATTATTTTTATCATCTCTCTAATTTTAATTTTCAAAATTAGTTGTATTCTTTTGAGCCATATCCGGCTAATGATCACACAACAACACTTTTTGCCTACCCTTTCCATTGTTCTCTCCTGGTAGGAACCATCGTGTCTCTCCATATAAAAGTCCATTGTTTAGGACTTTTGAAAAGAGGAAGATATTGGGTTTTTGTTTTTAGATTCAAATATGGGATATTCTCATATACATATTTGACATGCTATCCAAATCGAAGAGTGGAATACATTTGGAAATTAAGATATTTCTGATAAGGATTATAGAGGCTGAAAGCATAAGCAAAAATAAATTAGAAAATAGAAATGGAGCAAATTTCAGAGTTGACTCTACATTCACATTACTTAATAACAGTTAAATAGATTACACAGGAGACAAGTAATAATAAATGACTCAAGTAAACTAAACTAGAACTCAACTACCTGAATCGAATTTGAACTAACTATGACATCTAGCAAACAACAAGTGGTGGCTAGAATTATTTTCTCAAACACTCCCCACTTAATTACAAAAACAAAAATTTAAACTAAGATTCCTGGTCTGAGTCTTAGATAGGCTTACAGTGACTCAAAAACTTTGATATTAGCTCTTGGGATGGATTTCTTTTCTTCCAAATCTTGTATCCTTTGAATTGGTTTAGCTTTGCTTTTTTTTTTTATTGTAGGCTCGAAATTTAAGTTTCTTCATTTGCTTGTGCACCTCTTCCATTTGTCCATGCATGTTTTTTACCTCTTCAAAAATCTACTTGTATGTGGACCCCTACCACATGTCATCTTCTATAGTGTGCTCTTCAACTGTAGTATTTTTATTATCAATTTGCTGCAACAAAATTCCATAATAAAATTTTATCTCTTTAGGATTCCAATACATGAATTTTCATTAACTTTTTCATTTTCTACATCTTCCATGTTGTCTTCAACATTCATTGCTGCAAATTCTAAGTAGAATTCATCAAAACATGGTGTTTCAAGCCACACTTCAAGGAACTTTAATTCTTCTTCAAATTTTGTTTCTTCTTGGTTGTAATTTTATTCATGATCTCCTTTTACTACAACTGGAATACAATCGCTTGTTTACTTGCACACTAAAAAACCATGTTAAGTTTAAAAACATCTGTATAACCATATTGATTATGTTCTCTCTACTCTATAATGAGATATTTCTCCTCTTCCTCTTGCGTTGCATGATAGTCATAATTTTCAAATTCTTTAGCAACCTATGTGCAATAAAAAGGTTGTCTTCCACTTTGTTTCCAAATACAAGTAGGATTCTCTCATAAAATAAAAATATATCAATGTGATGTTTTTGTTGCCTCATGTGCATCACTAGCTAACTGCTATTCATCAAATTTGCATCAACAATTTTATTTGCTGGATTTACCAAATAATTTACTGCTTCAATGACAACTTCATTATCTTCAACAAGATATGTTACTAGATTCACAAAATCATCATCCACTTATGGTTGAGAACAATGGAATTCACAATCATCCACATTCTCTTTCTCTACTACTGGTAACACAAGATCATCATAGTCATCCACTTTCAAGTGAGATTCACCAAACTCTTCATCATTCTACAAATCTGCTACTGTAGATCCACCTTCCTTTTTATATTCAACTTGGTTACTCCCCCTTTCATCAAAAATCCTCTTAAGGATATCCAAATCCTTCTTTGTTGTCTTTTCATTTGTAATGAGGGGAATAATTCTTTCACATATGCATTCCTTTATGCATTTTAATGCCAAGACATTCTTTTGCCTTTTGGCCTCCAACTATTTAAAATGGATCTCAATAACTCTTGTTGTTTCTTTGGCTTTCTCAACCTCTTGGCTTTTCCCATTTGTTGAGTGCTGGTTAGCAACGACTCAACAAACAAATCGACTTGCAGACATAGTGGCTGCCAACAATGAAAACACCTCTAGGGTGGCTCCTTTTCTACTCAACTTCTACAAAACAAACAGAACTACAAATTCTTTACAAGGAAAATGCTTTCACAAAGCCCTTTTTTATTTTTTAAATAAAAGAAAAGGCCCTCTTTAAAAAACAAATTTTGAATGTATTTGTCCTCTTTTGAAAAGAAATGTCAACGAAGCCCTTTTAAGAATTACACGAGCGGTATTAAAACAATACAATTAAAGGAATACCTTCTAAGAATTACATCACCCTTTTAAGAATTACATGAGCACTTCTAAAATAATACCATGAAAGTCCTTTTAAGAATTACATGGCCCTTTTAATAGAAAATTTGATCCATTTAACTAGTTTTCACCATATTTTAACAAGAAAATTATCTTTTCTGGAATAATAGAAACCTTTTGACTTGTGGCTTGTCGTGCAGTCATGCAAGTTTTGAATTTTTGTGGCCCTTTCTTTAGTTGAAAACTGATGCACCTTTCGAAGAAGAGAATGCACTTGATCTAGCTTTTGGGGTGCATTATTGTCGTCACCCCTTTGCTTTGCTATGGGAGTCTCCGGCACTCGTCTCGCTAGAGGTCAATGGTTTGTTGCTTGAGCTCCCAAGTGGCTTGCATTAGTGAGTGTGACCTTCCCCCAGTTTCCACTTCAATTTCTATAAGCACACACAAATATCAAATGTTTCTTTCAAGGTGTCTTACACAATCTCACACTCTGATACCATGGCAAGGATTGCAGAGGCAAAAAACATAAATAAGAAGAAACCTAAAAATGGAAATGGAGTGCAGTGTGGAGCTGACTCTACATTCACAATACTTGATAACTATTAAATATATTGCATAGGAGACACAAAATAATAAATGACTCAAGTAAATTGAACTAGAACTCAACTAACTGAACAAATTGGAACTAACTATGACACCTAGCAGAAAACAAGTGGTGTTGTTTTCTCCAACAGCGCTCATAATAAACCAGGGAAGATAAACCTAGGGAAGGAATAAAATCATTTAGATGGATATAAAAATTACGAAGAAAACAAGGGACCCGATGAATCAAGGAATATGGATGAAACAATAAAAGTGAGAAGAGGGAATTATGGCAGGTATTTTTTTCCAGAAGTAAGAAAAAGGGTAATATGAGAACAAAATCAAATACTAAGAAGTATGATGCAATAAAAGTTAAAAATCCTATCAGGTTTCCTTAGAAAGGGAGAGATTTTGTTCAAATATCCATGAACATAGAATGTAAATTAAAATCTTATGGAGAAAAATTATTGGTGTTCTTGTTTACATGATTACTAGTACTTGTAATAGATTATATGACAAAATTGACTATTTAGATGGTTAGAGTTAGTTGGGTGGTAATGTAACTCCATAGAGATGGTTAGAGTTAGTTGGGTGGTAATGTAACTCGGTAGAGATGGTTAGGTAAATTATAAAGTGGTATCAATGACCTATCAATTATATCAAAAGATATTGATGAGCCTCGGTCTTGCAACAAGAATGTTGCAACTCCCACGGCTACCAACTTTAATTATCAACCCAGGGTTCGTACAAAATTAAGAGGTATCGACACTATATGTGCAACATACGATGTGTCCTTCCTTTTTTATCATGATGTAATGGAGTGCATGTACTAAAATCAAATCCTAAACTAATTGTAGAAAATGAATTGCTTGAAATGGAAACCCTAATCTATTGCAAGAAATAAAGTGTATAGAAAGAAATATATTTTAATTGCATAAAGATCATGAACTAAATGTAAAAGAAATCTAACTTAACCCTATTTATTACATGTGATGATTTAAACTCACTGAGCATGGAATCTTATCTAGGGAGTATTAACTATTGCATGCATATGCTAATCAAGAAATAAAAAGAACCAATTTTCTTTATCTTTTCATTTTATAAATGCAAATGCTAATCTTTTCTTGTTTTTTGGTAGGGGAGACAGTTGTGGAGGAAGATAGGTACAATGGTTTTGATGGCTTGGAGGTCAAATAGAGGCCTAATCATAGCTTAAATGATTATTTTTCTCAATTCGGGCTCAAACAGGGCGCTACATGATTTCCTACAGGATGTCTATAGGATGTACTAGTTCCTACAGGATGTCTACAAGATCCCTTGTTTTATTACAAAAAGAAGGCCAAAAACTTGGGAAGTGGTATAGAAGGTGGAATGGAGCTTGAGGAAGGTGGATAATGGAATAATAAGGTATGGAGGTGGTGGAAACTACCCAAAACTCGAGCAAGGGCTTCAAGATGGGTAGATTTCCTCAATGGAAATGACATTTTTTGCTTATAAGACAAGAATTCAGATTGATATTTTAGTGGATTTTGGCAACATGGGTGGATGAGGTGAACGAGATGAGTTCTCCCTACAATTGAGAAGATCCTGAAACACACATTATTATTTGCATATATCCACAAATTCATCTATGCATGGGAAATATTCACTAAATAACGGAAAATTACTAGTCTAAAAAATCAGAAATTCGAGAACTAGTGAGCTAGTAAATCTATCAAATGCCTAACCTAATCAAGTGAAAATGCAATGGGATAAATTTTGTTATTAGATAGAATGTTTTTTTGATCTAATGCAAGTGGAATCAAATCGATTGAAACTTGTTAGCATGCTCTAAAAAATAGTATAAATTTATTGTTCTTTGCTACAAAGGAGTTCCAGAAATCTAGATTTGGGAATAAGAAGACTAATCCAAGTAGCTCAATGATTACTATGATCTTCCAAATATTTTCCAAGGATGAAATGATGCTTGTGATCCTGCAAAGGAACGCACATCAACCATTGAACCTAATCCTACAACAAGAAATCATTAATACTAAATGTAAAAGTAGAAAGAAACACAAACAAGAGATGCATGTGACTAAGAAGTGAAAAGAAGGAAAGAAAATGATAGAAAAGGGCTATGAGGCTCCTGAAATGGTCAAGCTCAAGGAAACTTAGAGACCTATGGGGGAGAATAAGATTTAAAAGCTGAACATGACACCAGTCTTCATTATTTTCATCAATACAATTACATCCCTACAAGAAAATACAATGGAGCTGGAAAAATACAAGTTCTCTCCACAAGAAGACTAATCAAAATCTCTCCCTAGAGAAAAATTCGACTTGGTACTTATACAAAATTATTAGGAATAATTCCCCATGAAAGGATGAATATTTCCCCACCAAAATTCCTTGATTAGTTGATCTGGTTCCCAATACTAGGAATCTGTATTAAATGGCAGGGAACACATTCCTAGATTTTCTCAATCATTGGAGTTCCACAATGTGTGCCATAATTTCATTATATCTTGTTTATTTATTATTTAATATTGATCCTCCTATAGTAGGGAGCAAGTCCCTAACTTATCTCCTCTTCCAAATCTTCATAATTTGCCCAATATTCTCATAATACTCCACAAAAATAAATAATATTAGACACAAATATGCAACTATTCATAAACCTTCCTAATGAATATATTAAAGTTAAAAATACATTATCTAATGCAAAATGAGAGGTTTAATATGCTGAAGGATGGTTAGATGGACATTAATTTATGTTTAATTTAGAGGCAGGGGGTCTCTTTTTTAATCTTCAATTAAAAAAATTGTGTCAACCATGGTGAGATGCAATTTCCATGAGAAATTTGGTGGTGTAAGCCACACAATGGAATTCTGGGAGAAATTCGTTGTTTGTTGTTGAATAACAGGCCACTGATTTTGACTCAGAAGTTGCAAGTATTTTTTCGAGCATTGAATACAGTACGGTTACTACCCAAGATAAATCGGTGGAATTTTGGCAACCAAGTCTAGTAAGAAATGGGTTCTAGTTGCTCCTCGATAAAGAGAAATGCAACCCAACAAAGCACATAAAAGTCTTAGATAGAGGAGGAATGACATGTTGTAGAGTTTTGTGAACCCAACATTTCGGACTACCAAGTGAGTCCATCATCAGGGGATGCGGCAATACATAAAAGTCACCGTATCCGTAAAACTAACGTCTTTGTACCAGCAAAAATTCAAGTGGACAAGAGAGGCCTTGCGATCAAAGGGTGAGAATTATGAGAATCAGCCTAAGAGGTTGTTTTTTTTAATTAAAAAATATTTATTCAATTTGTTCTATTTTTTGGAGGGTTTTTGTGAGAGTTTCATTTAATAAATGTAATTATTTAAAATATTAAATTCAAAGAGTTTGAAAATATTTTAAAATCAAATGTTAATTGAAAATTAAATAGGAGAAATGTCATTGGTCGTAAGTTGGTGTAATTATTTGGTGTGTGTTAAAATTAGTTTGTATTTTGAATAAAAAAGAAGTAATTATTGATGGAGAATTGATGTTTAGTTGGTGATGTTTGTTAGAATGAAGAATGACGATGTTTTTTTGGAAGGGATAAGATGGTCTAACGTGAAAAAGACAAATTCTTTTTACAATTAAAAAAGCATCAAAATCAAATATCATATGGACAGTGAGGTTCAAAGTTGAGATGCCAAAGAAAAAGTAAATTTTATTGGTGAAGTTAAAAAAGTCTTAGATGAGTGATCATTATTTTTCTTCTTCTTCACATATAGTAAATTATTATTCTAAAATTAATTAGGTGTGTAGTTAAAAGTGATTGTAAACTTCCAAGGTAAGTGGATGTGCATCAATTATTTTGAGGTTTTTCATATATAATGTTCACGAATTAAAGATTTAAGAAAGTTTAGATTATTCACTTCAAATGTAAGAAGGAAGCATTCATTTGAAAAATTAAAGAAACTAAAGAGTTAAAGCAAACATGTATGTATGGTCATGAAGTATAAATGAGCATATCTAATGGGTATGTAATTTTTTAGCATATAATTAGTGTCTCGAGTAATGGTCACATTGTGAGCTAGAGAAGCATTTTGCATGCTTGTTATATGTCATTTGAAATGATGTAAAAAAGTTCATTGTAAAGGGGTGCATGTTTGGTTGTACCCGATAACCTAAAATTTTTTGATCCTGTAAAAGTACAAGACAAGTTATTTTTCCTCTAGAGTTGATCTGAAAATGGGGCTCTTAAGCTTCTTGTCTAACTTACAAGAACCTCTCCCACTTCCAAAGCTTGAAATTTTCCCAAGTCTTAATGATCAACCAATGTGGAAATCAGAAATGCTTGAAAATATGGGTGTATGCTTGTATTTGTTTTCAGTTGATTACTTACTTTAAAATCTGTTGTTTGTGCTGATATGGGAAGATACTTAAATTAATATACAAATGCATATAACAGTAGTTAAAGCAGCAGTGAAAAAAAACAAATAAGACAACAATATAATATGGAGTTCACCCTAATATCTTGGGCTACGTCTCCTTGAGCTCTAATCAACTCGATTAGGCTTTCTGGGATTATGGCTTCAATTATTTTACAAGTGCTACACTTAAATCCAATGTTTTACACAGGAACATTGGGCTCAGAACATCATCTTATCCCTTGGCTCTTGGAGCTCTTCGGCTCTCTAACTCTAGCTCTCGGCTCTGGCTTTGGCTTTGGCTCTAGCTCTGTTGTGGCTCTGACTCTAGCTCTGGCTCTATGGCTCAGGCTCTGGTTATAGCTCTCAGCTCTCACTTTTGGCGCTCGCTCTGGCTCTAGCTCTGGCTATGGCTCTAACTCTAGCTTTGGCTCTGTGGCTCGGGCTCTGGTTCTAGCTCTTAGCTCTCGCTTCTGGCACTTGCTCTGGCTCTAGCTCTGACTTCTCTAAGCTCTTTCTCTCAGCTTTCGCATGCCTCTAAGAATTTCTCGACCTCCAAGAAACTCCAAAAACAATATATGCTACGTCAATTAAGCTCTTTGGCTTTTCACTCGACTTCCGAGTGCCTCCCCATACTCTTTGCGCATTCAACGTTTTTTTCTTCTGCTGCTCATTCCTCACTCTCTGCTCTGTTCTCTTTGTTCTTGGATTAAGGCCAATCTGTCTCACGACTATTTGAATCCCCTCTTTCGGTTGTTACAGTCACTGCATCACACCTCACAGGGAAATGGCCACTTGTTCCGTAATAGATAAGTGTCAGGTTCATCGAAAACACTTGATCGTTTGAAACGACTGTTATTTCTGTTTACTCCAAGAATGACCGCGAAACACGAATCTTTGCCAACTCGTCGTCCACGTCAGACTTCAAACCTTTTTGCACCATAGCTTATTTTCTCCCGTTGAATTTGGTTTCCCATCGGGCACAATCTCCATCGTTAGATCTAGGGCCTCCAGATCCTACAGTTATCGCACTTATCACGCAGATGACTTGCTCGGATGTTAGCCCACGATGAGAGCAGTTTTCTCTCTCATCCGTTGGACAGGCGTCAATCACTGTATGGCATCACTGGGTCCTCTGACAAACCCACTTACCGCCCGAAATGCCTCCAATATTTCGCCGGTTTTGGAGTGCGGGACCTACTTATCATGTCAGTTGCTTTTCCCACTGTTTTCGGGTTTTCCTTGTGACCGTGCACTCAGGGCTTTTCCTTCTCAAGGGGTATCACGCATTAGAAATGGCCTCTGTCTTCTGATCCAGACCTCCTAACTGCTAGTTTGCGCCACTGTGCAATCTCCATGGGTCTTGGTCAGCGTGCTTGGACCGAAGGTCCTCGTGGCTCTGTGCTGGCTGCAAATTGTCATTGATCAGAGGTTATTTCTGATAGGCTTCTCCATCCACAAGAATTTAAACTCTGGTATGAGTTTTTACAGAGTTCAGGTAGCTTTAAGAGAGTTTAAGGATCCAATTTCAGATCACGCCTTCCCACTAAAAGAACTTTTGGTCCACCAAAAGACTAATATACTAATCTGAGTTGTAAATGAGAGTAACAACACCCTCTTCTTTCAGCCTCCCTATACTTTCCTTTGCATAGCGCCTCTGAACCAAAATCTCTGACCAATTCCCTTCTTGGATGGGTTGGTTGTCTCGGGAAGAACTGCTTTTCTCCTTGACTTCATGCAGAACTTCTGCTGTGAATTTTATAGAATGTAGTTTGAACTTCTTTACCTTGATCCTTGATCCAAGGTGACTCAAACAAATGTGAAGTACATCTTCTCCACAAAAATTTCATTTGTACCTGTTTGAAAAGCTGCCAACAACAACTATTAACAACAACAGGCATACAGACAACAACTGCATGGGCTAACTCCTGCTTCAACAAAGAAACAGATTCCACATCTCGTGAACCCTTCCATGTCTTACATTTGCATACAAATGATTAACTAGATAACAAGCCAATAAATCATGCCTTTACAACAAATGACCCTTCAAGTCAAGCATGTAGGAAAAAGACCTTTAGGACTCTTTTCCAAAAGATGAAACACTTCAGCATTATCTCCATTTTGGAGACCACGTTAACTTCTCCCAAGCCAACATTACATGCATCTCATGCTCATGCATGCATTCCATATATCAACTTTCGCTTAAGTACATTGTACTTTCGAAGCTGAGATGAACATATTGTTGCAGCAATAAAGTGAGATTCCTACTCAACTTTTTTCTATTTACCATTTGGTAAAATCTTGCAACTTGCATTTATTCTACAAAGAAATGAAAACAGATGCATCAAAGGACATGCAGCCTTAATTGGATAAGAATTCTAACCATTTCTTACCAATCCATTTCAAAGGTCCCTCCTTTGTTTGCACATCAGCATCAATATGTGAATCATCCTGAACCACATCAATCATGGAATCTTTGTTCTTTTTCCACCTTCTACTTCAACTTTGGTGGAAGCAGTGCTGGATTCAAAGTCCAACACCTTTTATTAAGATGCCCTTGCTTATGGTAGTAAGTGCAACACATGTGCATCCTTTTGACAGCATTATTTTCCTTGTCCTGTGGACATTTGGCTGCTTGCTTCTTTTCCTTCAAAAGTTCCTATATGTGGCCATCCTCTGCCAACATCTAGAAACATAATGGTTATCTAAACCACCAAAGGAACATGCAATTCTTTTTACATGCTTTACAAAATCAAAAGGAATGTTTTTAGAACCAGATTTATACCTGCCTCTTTCACCTTTATTTCCTTCGTGAGGAGGTGAAGCAAATGAAGGAGTGGCTCCCTTTGGAACACCATCACTTTCTTCAAGGCTGTCAGAGTTTCCACAACTCTCTGGTTCAAGTATTTGCTTCTGAACACTTGCATCATGCAAATGATTTTTCGAGCTATTTCATTCCTCCTGAACACAATCCTCATACTTCTGAAGTAGAGGACCTGCAATAAAACTCCTTTTCAGAACTGTTTCAATGGACTTCATGGCAGCTTTGGAACTCTCTCCATAAGTCTGTCCATAGCCAAGACCTAAATACTTAGGCCTTTCCTCAACCATTATTGGCTCAACAATACCTTGTGCATGTTTGCCTAATCCTTTTCCTTCATAGCCCATTTTGGACATTAGCTTGGAACCTATGCCTCTGGTATGTTTTTCAAAGGAACCAATGCAAGCATCCTTAGAAGAATTTGAAGACAAACAAGAATGGTTTACCTTTTCTTCAAGCTAATTCTTGGCCAAGGCTTCTTTTGCAACAAAGAGTTGTGACTCCAACTCATGCATCCTTTTCAGGTTCATACTTGCAATATGAAGTTGCCTCTCCATTTCCTGCAATTTTCCAGAAAGTGTCTTCTTCTCTTCCTCCACGGAATTCAGATGCTCTCTAAGTATTCTTCTCTTCCTTCCATCCTCATACATTTCTCTCACCATATTCATCATGGTGGACAAGTCTTGCTTCATGTCTCCCTCAAAGGAACTTGTGAAGAAAGAATATTTTGAGGACTCACTTGTAGAAGTTGTCATTTTCAAAATGCATAAAAGAACTTCAAACAAGATTATTAAAGAGCTGATCCAGTAACCTCTTGCAACAACCTTTTGTGCTTCAAGGATTGCCTTGAGGTCCTTTGGGATAGAAGAAAGCCTTCAACTCCTCTTCCTCCTTGTCCTTCCTGGACTGAGGTATCAATAGCTTTCCCTTCACCTCTGCAAACTCAAGTAATAGTCAGTCTGCAACCAAGCATACAATTAATGAGGAAAACAATCCTTGACTGTCAAACACCTTTCAGACAAGCAACCTTTGCCCTATCAATCAAGCATTCTATTACAACCATCTTTGAAGGTGGGGTTAATCAACCTTAAGCTCTGATACCACCTATTCTAAAAATGGGGCTCTTAGGCTTCTTGTCTAACTTACAAGAACCTCTCCCACTTCCAAAGCTTGAAATTTTCCCAAGTCTTAATGATCAACCAATGCAGAAATCAGAAATGCTTGAGAATATGGGTGTATGCATGTATTTGTTTTCATCTGATTACTTACTTTAAAATCTATTGTTTGTGCTGATATGGGAAGATACTTAAACTGATATACAAATGCATATAATAGTAGTTAAAGGAGCAGTGAAAACAAACACATAAGGCAACAATATAATATGGAGTTAACCCTGATATCTTGGGCTACATCTCCTTTAGCTCTAATTAACTCGATTAGGCTTTCTGGGATTATGGCTTCAATTCTTTTACAAGTGCTACACTTAACTCCAGTGTTTTATACAGGAACATTGGGCTCAGAATGCCATCTTATCCCTTGGATCTTGGAGCTCTTCGTCTCTCTAGCTCTAGCTCTTGGCTCTAGCTTTGGCTCTAGCTATGGCTGTGGCTCTGACTCTAGCTCTGGCTCTATGGTTTGAGCTCTAGTTTTGGCTCTCAGCTCTTGCTTCTGGCGCTCGCTCCGGCTCTAGCTCTGGCTTCTCTAAGCTCTTTCTCTTGGCCTTTGCATGCCTCTGAGAATCGCTTGACCTACAAGCAACTCCAGAAACAATATATGCTGCTGTCAATTGAGATCTCTAGCTTTCCACTCGACCTCTGAGTGTCTCCCCAGACTCTTTGCGCATTCAACATTTTTTTCTTTCGCTGCTCGTTCCTCACTCTCTGCTCCATTCTCTCTGTTCTTAGCTTGAGGCCAATCTGTATCACGACTATTTGAATCCCTTCTTTCGGTTGTTACAGTCACCGCATCATACCTCACAGGGAAATGGCCACTTGTTCCATAATGGAAAAGTGTCAGGTTCACCGAAAACACTTGATTGTTTGAAACGACTGTTGTTTATGTTTACTCCAAGAATGCCTGTGAAACACAAATCTCTGCTGCATCGGACTTCAAACCTTTATGCGTCGTAGGTTATTTTCTCCCATTGAATCCGGTTTCCCATTGGGTGCAATATCCGCTGTTAGATCTGGGGCCTCCGGATCCTACGGTTATCGCACTTATTGCACAGATGACTTGCTTGGACATTAGCCCGCGATGAGAACGGTTTTCTCTCTCATCCCCTGGACACGTGTCAATCACTATATGGCACCGCTGGGTCCTCTGACAAACTTGCTTATCACCCGAAATGCCTCTGATATTCTGTCGGTTTTGGAGTGCTGGACCCGCTTGCCATGTCAGTGCTTTTCCCACAGTTTTCTGGTTTTCCTTGTGACTGTCCACTCGAGGCTTTTCCTTCTCGAGGAGTTTTGCCCAGCGATTTTTCACTAATCACGCATCAAAAATGGCCTCCATTTTCTGATCCGAACTTCCTAACTACTAGTTTTCGCCACTGCGTGATCTCCATGGGCCTCGGTTAGCGTGCTTGGATCGAAGGTCCTCGTGGTTCCATGCTAGCTGCAAATTGTCGTTGTTCAGAGGTTATTTTTGATAGGCTTCACCATTCACAAGGGGAATGGGAGAAAGGAGAAGGAAAAAAGAAAAAACAGAAAGGAGAAAAAAAGAAGAACTCCAGTATGAGTTTTTACAGAGTTCGGGTAGCTTTAAGAGATTTTAAGGATCCAATTTTAGATCAAGAGTTTTGTAACCCTATCAAGTTAGGTCACACATGTCATAACCAGGTAGCATGTAGCCTCTTATGTAGAGAGAGGATGTGACATCATATTGTTGAATTCATGACCAAGGCAGGTTTGATGGTGTCAGGTGTACTTGTATGTTAGTTTGATGTGAGATTGAAGATGTTGAGTCTTTGATTAAGGGGAGAAAGTGAGGGGGATAAATCTCAGAAGGTGAGGAACAAGTTATATTTAAGAGAGAGAGTTTAAGTTGACAAATTATGTAATTGAAAAGGATTCCTAGAGAATTAGCGAGTACAATAGATATTACTCATTTATCTCAGTAGATGGATTCCTTTTTATATGGACATCAATAACTAATCTTTTGTAGGAAGTATCAAAATACAAGAAGGAAAAAGAAGGTGACTCCAAGATACATGAAGGATGTAGAAATAAAAATAATAATGAAACAGTTTGATGACAATGATAATGATGTAGTAGTAAAGAACAAAGAGAATGACATGATGAAAAAAATGATGATTGAGAAAATGATGCAACAACATGATAAACGAAAGTGAAAGATGAAGACACAAAGAACAAATTAAGATGGAAATTAAGCAAGGGACAAGCAAAGAAAAGAAGCAAGGAAAAAGTAATATTATTGTGTACATGGAGATGTAAATGTAGTTCAAAACATCCCTAAAAATGAAAACAACATTCTTAAAAAGTTTAATGGTGTTACTTAATTTGAATTGAATGTGCCTGGGTCAATTTCAATGTAAGATTGATGAGATATGTATACTCCCATATTTTGTTATGTTGAAAAGTTCGTGGTACTCTTAAATCCACTCTGTAAAAACATCTTTGTAAAGTAGGGTTTATGGTAAAAACCACTAATGTTTGTGGTCAATAGAAACCACACAATTTGATGTGTTGTTAGTGGTAAGCATAAACCATTTGTAATGATAGAGAGTAATCTTATGGAAAACCCATAGGTGTAGTGGTTATGAATCAACCATAGCAAACCCATGATGATGATTGGTTAGGATGTAGGGAGAGTAAAATTGTTTGTCTTTGCAAGTACATAAAGTCAAAGAGTAGCGAGCATGGAAGACAAAGATGAAAAATGTGTATTGAGTTCGTGATTAATCATTAAGGGGGAGCATGTTGGAGTAACTCCTACTTTTGATACATGAAATGAATTTAGTTAGAGATGAACTATATGGATGAACCATTATGTGTTTGGTTAAAATAGAATGAATGAGTTTGATATAATTGTTACAATCACCTATAATTGTATAAGAGGTGATTTGTATAATAAATGAAACATAGGGGATGTTATAATCTAATGAGTTTATCCTTTAGGTGTTTATTGCTCCTATGTTTCTTTCTTCTTATTCTTCAAGTCTATTTTATATGCGTGGTTGTTTTAGGTTATTAAAGCCAACAAAAAATTCTCTATTTGAAGGTCATATCCAAGATTAGGAGCTTTCAAGGCATGCTTGTGAATTTCAAGTGAGGAAGAATAATATCCCATACGATGGATGATTGTAGAGATGACACCCACAAAAAAACTAACCTAGATAAGTTAAATTCAAATTTCATGCATTTTATCTTGACTTTCCTGGAACCCTTTGAATTGATGTGTTGTGTTTCGAAGATAGAAGAGATAAAAAAGGGAGAAAATTTTGAGATCCAGTGAGTTGGTAGTTTTTAGCCATGAAAAAGTGTTGAATAGGAAAAACTTATATATGTGCCCAAAGCTTAAACCATTTCTTCCCGGAAGAAATTCTATATGTACATTTAAATGGGGTTTTGATTTGGTAGCTTTTGAGAATGTACTTGATTCCTAGCTTATATGATGCTAAAGTATTCAAGGTTTTAATATATAATTTTGATAAATCATTCTGGAATATAGATTGGATAAGTTTTAAAATTATGTTGGCATTATTTTCTAGGAGCACATATGTAATATGGTGTTGACGGTGTTGGACCCACCAACATTCAGGGTATCTCCCCGATATGAAGTCGCAACTATACCTCACACTGTTTGGAGTAGGAGTCCCAACAGTGGGTGGTAGTGTAAAGCCTTGACCACAGTAGCATGTAGAGGAAAGTATGGTAATTTTGGGTGACAAAAAGTGTGTGACCCTGCTAAGATTCAAGTGTGATGCATGAAGGTTCTAACACATGGAGGAGAAAATGAAGTGCGCTCCTTAGAACCCTGCAATATTACATAACTTGAAAGGAACACACAAGCAGAATGACATCACAAGATAAAATGTAGAATAGTCCACAAGTTAAAGTGATGAGTAAATCCAACAACACACATTCAATAATATTCGTACAAATGTATACAAAGTAGTTCATAAGCATATGCATAATTTAAACAACATACATTGCCAATGCAACAATAATAGTCCTACTACATTAAAAACATATTCATGAAAGTGTGTTGGCTCTGATTTTATTATTATAAGTGAAAGTTCCACCCATACATACACCGTTGACGACCACTAGTACCAATAGTGGAACATTACAATCAAGAACACCTGCTCCTCCAAAAAATTATACTCACTCTATGCTATGGAGAAGCCAAGTCTCTTCACAATACTCCCAAGCCTTCTATAAGCCTATGTCTAGCCAAAAGATTGGCTCCCAAAAGCCCATTCTATGAGTTATGAGGTTCTATTTATAACAGAGGGTGGCCTGACCCTTGTCATTCCCATTTGTAACTATTTTACTTCCCTCATGACTCTTCAACTTCTTCACTAAATGACACATTACATTACAAGATGAATTTTCATATTCCAATATCGACACTTGGAATTTCACTTACAATGCCTTCTATTGTTGTTGTTTCTTCCAGAGCTACTACTATCTATAGAGAAACCTTCTAAGTTCTTGCTCTATTGACTGAATCATGGAGTTTGGAGGCATTGTAAAAGCACCTCCAAGGGTCCTCCTCTGGCTAATAAAATGTCTTGTGGATCCATGGAAAGTAAACTCTCGCACAATTGTCCTTTCAAATACCATGGGGATCATACGGATTAAATTCCTTGGTGTTAAACTCAAATTTCACTATTTCCTTAGCCTCGACATCTACATCTTTCAAGCTCTTAATCTCATATAACCCAATCCTAAAAGGAAGAGCGGACCATGTAGAGAGGTGTTATGAAACTTCTTGCATGATCATCTTGTCAATGACATACCTTGGTAGAACATGCAAAGGCTTCTCTCTACCAAACATTTTGAAGGTGCCACCTGGTGAGGCATACCAATCTACAATGTTTACTATTGCCTCCATTGCTTCTTGGGACATGCAAGGTGGATCCTGCTCAAGGATAAAATTGTACAATGGGATGATAAAATGGTTAGTTAGCCATTCCATCACTCCTCGATAGCTGTAGTTGGAAAGTAGCTTGCAATAGATGTTGACAATAATCTCTTTTGGTGTCCATGTCCAGGTCATGCTAGGGAACTTCTGTTGGGCATAGATTGCATCCAACAAGTATGCCGACATTTAAAACTTTTATTTCTCATTCTTGGGTGAATTTCGAGCCTTAGCCACATGGGACTTCAATTGATGAGCTAATAGATCCGACCAGTTGAATGACCTCCCATCATTCACCAACTGGTCCAGTAAGAACACCCACCCTTCAGGAAAGGTTTCCATTTTCTCTTTACCATATATTCTATAGGCAATGATGATCAAGAACTAGTAAGCCTTCCTCAGTGACTTCATGTTGTCAACATGGGTAGGTGTTAATCTAAATTTTGACGACTCTTTCACCCAGTGCTTGAAAATATCTCTCGTGTTCACATAGCTATGGGTGGAATAGAAAAGTGATTCCATGCACTTCACTAGCTCAGGTTAGTGATACATTTGTTGAAAGTTATTTTCCTTGAAGGTGGCAATCTCTTTCCTACTGTCACTGCTCAATGTCATAGTCTGATCATCTGTATGTGAGACAATCTAGTTGATGATGTCCACACATGGGAAGGCAGGGTACCTACATTAAAATTTGTATAAACATGACCACTGTATGCTAAGATAAACATGCTGGTCCTCTAAGTCTACCTTCCAGTCCTCTTAAAAAGTGTTTTTGATCGGTTGTCATTTCAGTATTGTTCCCTTCTCAATGAAAAACTAAATATCTACACTAGTAAATCCACCAATATTTGCTCAACTTCTTCCCCAGTACTACTCTCGGAAGTTTGCTTTGATGTAGCTCTCTTGGATGCCATGTTAACTATGAATGCTAGAGAGATGCTTAACAACTGTTGTACTTGTGGGAATGTTGGGTGCGGGATCCCCCAAGGCAAGTTTTGGGGCTTAAAGCCCAAGCTTTGACTAAGTCCAATGTAAAGACTTCGTGATTTGTGGGCACGGAGCGCGAATTTGTGATTGAGTCATAGGGTTTTCCACCCTTACTTTTGTAATGTAATGCCAACTTGAGAGTTCTACCCATGGTCCATGGACCATGAGATTGTATAGATAGAGCGAGGCTCTAATTTGTAAAAGACATCTTACAATCTAGGAGAAGATGAAGCACTGAGTCTAGGTAGAAGTGTAAAGTCGTGTCTTGGCTCATAGAGTAGGAGAAGGCTCTGCAGCTGAGTCTGGAGAGGCCTAGTAGTCCACAGCTGAGTGCGCGGACCCCTGTAGCTGAGTGCGTAAGGTGAGTCGAGTCTGTAACCAATTGAAGAAGTAATGAAGCGGAAGTTTCCTATCATTTCTGTGTATCTTTTCCCTATTTTATATATTGAATGCATTGGGTATAAATTTCATTTCCATTGTTTATATGTTGCGCAAACTCATATGATTGTGTTAACTAAGAGAATATAAGATAAATGATCTGTTTACATGAAGTTAACTAACAATTGCAAGAGCATAAGTAAGATCCATGGTGTAACTTGGGGAAATAACACATATCATTGCCTTAGCAGTGCGAAAGAACCTTAGTCCCTGGGTAGGGCTATGCGAAGGTGATTGTAACAGATCGCGAAAGCTTGTAGGTTAGGACAGTGCGTGAAGTGACCTGCGTGAAGCCATTACTAGTTGGACTAAGTCGACTCCTCAGACATCTCAATGGTGCGGATACTTGGTTCCAACATCTACCCATACTACTTTGGGTGAGACCTCAATCCGCGCTCCACGGGCTGTTTGCGAAAGGGTCAGTGGTACAGGGACTTGTTTGGCTAATTAACTCTGAACCTAAGTCATGCCCCATCAAGCCAACAAATGGTTCCCTTGCCGGGAGTGGAATCTGCATAGATATGTCTGATGTTGCATCACTGGAATCCAACTAAGAAGGAAATTGAAGACTATTTGGACAGGAAAATTCACGAATTCACTGTGCAGGAGAATAGGAATCCACAACTATTGAAGGAAGAGTGGTTATACTACTACCAGTACACAAAGATCCACAAAATTTTCTTCGCAAATTTCCCTATTGAGTTGTACAAGTGGATCACAAAGCTAGCAAATAGCTAAGGAAGGTAGAAGCTTGACGGTCCTATTGTGTGGACCCCAGAGTTGGTGCACAGATTGGAAGCATTAGAAGATAAGATAACACATGTTGTTGATCGCTGGCTCGATCGGATTATAGGAGGATTCATCACTGAATTCGTGGTACCACACTTTAGTTAGCTATAGTGAGGTAGAATGACGCTTCCTCAAAGGACCGCGAGGTAAGTACGTAAAGTCCTTGAATACGTGGATTAAAATGTTATTGTGTGAAAATAGGATTATGTAGCTACATTGATGTCTGGGGCTACGTGAAGTGGAAAAACCTACAAGAACGAAGGCGGTAAGGGAGTAGAGAATAACCCTTTGATTTCACCTCCGTGAGACGAGGAGGATCTCGCAAAGGTATCTCTGTGAAGTGCGATCCATTTGATAAGGTAGAGGATTCTACACATACCACCTCCACCCACACCACCACCAGTTTCACTGTCATCACCTCCATCTTCACCCGTACCACCTCCGCCACCACCATGTTTTAATATGGCGAGCTCAATAAAGTTTCCTGTGTTCAAGGGAGTGGGAAATGAAGATCCAAACCAGTTTTGGTTTGTTCTAAAGGCCGTATGGGAAGTGCAGGGAGTTACAGATGATAATATCAAGAAAGCGACATTGGTTAGTGCCCTGCAGGATCACATGCTAACCTGGTACATCAAGCACGCAAGTGATAATCTGAATGCGGGAATCATGGTTATCCAAGCTATGCTAACTAGGGAGTTTAGCAGGCCAAATTTAGAAGCGTAGTCGTCATTGGGTTCAAAGAGATCACGATGCTATCAAGCGAGACTCCTTGGGAGCTAGATCAGAGGCTGAAGTGCACGACTCACGAAGCTAACATGACTATGATGGATGGAAAATGCCACGAATGGTTTGTAGCATCACTATCGCCACATTTGAGGAGCACGCTATCGCAGTGAAGGTTAACAATGCAAGCAGAGTCTTTAGAGATCGCGATGAGGCTGCATGAGACTGCAATACAGGATCCTAACTTGGGAGTTTAGCAGATCCATGCGCAGTTGAAAAATTTATGCCTTGAGATGCAGAGTCTAAAATAGGACAGAACAATATGACTACAAGTACACAAAGAGGTGTGATGTGTGAAATGCAAAGGTCAGGGTCATCATAAAGACCACTACCTGGTATTCGTGAATTACCTCGCAGGAGGGGGACAGATGTCGTTAAGAACGGAAGTGCAAGCAAGATCAAGTGTGGCACCTGCTCTGTGGTGCACGATTTGTCAAATAGGAGGAAATCATGCTACAAACAACTTCCATTTGTTGTAAAAGTACACGCAGAACTCACAATAGTTGTTCTGTAATTTCTATAGATCAGTGGGACATGATGAGTGAACATGTAGAAGTTATGAGCTAATGATGGATAGAACTCCCACCTACAGGGTTCAGGTTGAAACTCGGCCCCTAAACCAAGTCACAGGGATGGCGTGAACCGGTTTCCAGGGGTATGCACAAGGCTGAGGTGGAGGAGGACCCGAGAGAGGTTGCGAACAACTGATATGCTACAATTGTGGAGGGCTAGGACATTATGCTCACGATTGTATAAATCCAATGCGTCCAGCATGTTTGTACTGTACCTTGTTTGATCATGATACAGAGGATTGTCCTACGCTAATAGCTAGGCCACATGACAGGTGAGCACTATCACATCCCCTGACTAAGAACCTGTAGATGATGAGTTTTGAGCCACGCGAGGAAGACCTCAATGTGAACATTGTGCTCCAAAGTGGAATTCAATGGGAGATGATAAAGGAAAACAACCAGAAGATAGTGCTTGGGTTCATAAAGCTCCGGTGAAAGAAACAGATTTTGATTTGGAGCATGATCGAGAAACATTTATGGAAGCTAAGAAGAGCTTCACTGATGCCTCCACTTTAGGAAGCAAAGGTAGACTAGAGTCGAAGATGGACCCATCAATGCTCACAATGTTCTTGGAAATGTGCATGAAGCTACTGCATGACAGTAAGGCTATAAAGGGATTACAGGAACTCATTAACAGATGTGCGGGGACCGGAAAAGGAGATCCATGCATAGTCCAAAAGATTGGAAAACACAAGACAAGAACAAGAAGAGAAATGAGGTTAACCATGCAGATTGGAGAATATGAGATGGACCAAGTAATTTTGGATTTAGAGTCAGATGCGAACATTCTATTGAAGCAGACATGTGAGTGTATGGGGAGTCCTACACTACAGTGGTCTCCTATTCAGTTGTGCATGGCGAACCAATATAAGATAATACCCCAGGGGAAATTGCAGGGAATCACTGTGGATATTGAGGGAGTAAGCATGCTAGAAGACTTTGAAGTGTTAAAGATTGTTGATGACAAGAATTCGTACCCCGCACTCTCAGGAATTGATTGGGCCACTGACATGAATGGGGTGATTAATTTGAAAAGCGAAAGATGATTTTTGAGAAGAAGTCTCTGTGCATAGTTATACCATTGGACCCTACTGAGGGATCGCACTACACTGAGCCAGTGCGTGACTATGAAAGTGATGACGATTTGGACTGCATGTACAAGATAAACGCATGAGAGAAAGATTGGGTAAATCCCACTATAGATGGAATAATTTCATGGGAGCACGAAAGATCTTGTACCTCAGATTCAGATGAAGAGATAGAGTGATGGCAGAACAGGTTACATGAGGTAACCACATTAAACAATAATATGATGACAAGATCAGTGTGCTGCGTATTAATGAAAGTGTGAGATATGCCTACCTATGATGGGTTAGGTGAGGTAGATACCTTCTTGGACAAATTTGAAAGGGAGGTGTCGGAGAAGCAACGTTTTGAAGCCTTGAATAGGGTACTATGCACTATGCCCACGAGGTGGTGGGGTACACACAAAGGGAGCTTTGAAGATTAGCGCATATGTAGGACACATGGTTTGGAAAGCCTAGAGTATGATTCACAAATAAATGCATTGGGAAGGATGATCCACGCACGCATCTGGCTAAGTGGATGCATGCTGATGGGGAAAAGTCGCAACCTGAGTGGGTGCATCTGTTCTGTCACACCCTAGATGTTATACCAATGAACTGGTATATAGAGACAGAGCTCCACCATGGAACAAACAAATGGGATGTCCTATGCGAAGGGTTCATGATGACTTTCAAATTTGACGATGGATGTGATAGTATTGATGAAGCGCTACAAGAAGTAAAAGCAGCTATCTTTAAGATGTCGTAGGAGTCAGTAACAATGATTCAGCTTGACTAGGTTGCTCAGCTATGTTGCGCATTGGAGTGTTATAATGTAACTGCTGAGGAAGAATATGAAGATCCAAGGAAAATTGATATTCCATAGACAGAAGGCTAGATCGAGGTTCAAGGACCACAAATCGAGAACTATGACATAACCGCACCAGTAAAGACTAAGCAGGTAAATATTGGTACAAAGGAAAAACCTAAATTTGAGAAGATTGGGGACTACTAGGATGACATGATGGCAGATAAGGTCACTGAACTACTCCACGAGTATCAAGACTTATTCCCAACCAAGTTTACGGACTTAAAGGGAATAATTAGAGACTTAGGGGTAACGTGGATCGAATTAAAACTCGACACGAAGCCAATAAAGTAGAGACCATATCGCCTAAACCCAAAATACAAGGAGAAGGTCTACGTAGAATTAGATAAGATGCTTGCAACAGGCATTATCGAGCCTGTCGAGGAATCTGATTGGGTAAGTCTGATGGTGGTACAAGAAAAGAAGCAGAAGGATGAAATAATAATATGCGTGGATCTCAGAAAGTTGAATGATGTGTGTGTACATGATCCATTCCCAACTCCGTTCATAGATGAGGTATTGGACCATGTAGATAGTGAGGAAGCATATTCTTTCACTGATGGGTTCTCAGGGTACCACCAAATCAGAATCACACTGGAGGATAGGAGTAAGACAACCTTCACAACAGAGTGGGGTTGCTTTCAATACACTATTATGCCATTTGGATTAAAGAACGCGTCGGCTATCTTCTCACGCATAGTTGTTGCAACATTCAGGGAATATATTCATAAATTCTTGGAGGTCTACTTTGATGATTATACTATATTTGGGTTGGTTAGGAACCATGTAGAGAACCCGCGCTTAATGTTGGATACATGTTGAAGATAACAAATCACACTCAACCTCATGAAATGTATGTTCCTCGTCCCTTTTGGGAACCTGTTGGGGCATGTGGTTTGTAAACAAGGGCTGATGGTAGACCCCACAAAAATTGTTGTAATCTTGAATCTGGAAGCATGGCACAGTGTGAAACAACTGGCCACTACCTTGGGACACACGAGGTACTACAGAAAGTTTATCAAGAGTTACGCCCAGACCACTGCATCAATGGAAAAGCTACTGAAAAAGGATGTCACGTTCTGTTGGGATGATGAATGTAAGAAGAGCGTAGATACATTGAAGGAGAAGATGGTTACTGTGCCAATTCTTGTCTTACCGAACTAGAAGAAATAGTTTGATGTTCATGTCAATGCGTCGTGCATAGCATTGGGAGCAATTCTCACATAGGATGGCGGAGAAGGATTGGATCACCCTATAACGTTCGTTAGTCACAGACTATCTAAAGTGGAAAAGAACTATTCCACCACAAAATGCGAGGGACTAGATATGGTGTACGTGCTCCAGAAATATCAGCACTATCTGCTAGGAGGACACTTCAAGATGTACACATATCATTCCATGTTGAAATAATTGGTTAATAAGCTTGTTTTGGGGGGGCGCATATGCATGTGGCTCTTATTGCTCCAAGAATATGATTTTGAAGTTGTTTTGAAGCCTGGGCGATTGAACGCGGGACCGGATCACTTGTCATGCATTGAGACAGGGGAGGAACCTACTAGTTTGGAGGAAGGACTACCCGATGTGAAACTTTTTGATGTGCGCATAATGGATGGACACTTTGAAGATATAATCCACTTTTTGACAACCAGAACTACGCTGGAAGTTTACTCTGTCCAGCAGAAGAAGGAACTAGTGGTGCGCACTATAGACTTTTCTATCATTGCAGGGCATCTGTATAAGTGGGGGAATGACGAGATACTGTGAAGGTATGTGCCAGAGTTTGAACGAAGTAGCATCCTCACGGACACCCATGGAGGCCCCGTGGGAGGTCATTATGTAGGGAGAGCAACTGCGCAGAAGGTTCTCCCCGTAGGGTTATGGTGGCCAACCCTTCATCAGGATTCAAAAGCACATTGCAAGGCATGTGATGTATGTCAAAGAATGGGTAAGCCATCATGGAGGGATGACATGCCTTTGAATCTGCAGATGATGATGCCACCCTTTGAAAAGTGGGCGATCGACTTTGTAGGACCTATCAAAATGCAAGGAAAGACAGGCACGAGATACATTATTACTGCGACAGAATACTTGACGCGTTGGGTAGAAGCGTAGCCAGTGAAATATTGCACAGCCACGATGGTCGCGAAGTTTCTGTTTGAACATGTACTGATACGATTTGGTTTCCCAAAGATCTTGATGAGTAATCATGGTACACATTTCCTAAATGCAACGATCAGCGCATTGACGAAATAATTTCAGGTGTATCATCAGAAAAACACACTGTATCACCCACAGGCTAACAGGACCATAGAAGAATTTAACAAACTATTGGAAAATACACTGATGAAAGTATGAAATGCACAGTGAAGTGATTGGTATCTACGCGTACCCACAGTATTATGGGCCTACAGGAAAACATGCAAGAAACTGATGGGACATATGTCATTTAGGCTGGTCCTTGGAGTGGAAGTCATAATGCCGATGGAGTATATCATGCCTAGCCTGCGCATAGCATCGCTCATAGAAATGATGGACTACAGAGTGCTAGAGGAGAGGCTCACGCAGTTGGAGGAACTTGAAGAAGAATAGTTTTTGGATGGATTCCATCAGCAGGTACAAAAGCAATGCAAAAAATCTTGGCATGATCGACATATCAAGTTGCGCACGTTTAAGGAGAATGATTTGGTGCTATTATATGACAGCAAGTTTGAAAAATTCCCAGCGAAACTCCAAATGCATTGGATTGGACTGTATGTTATTAAGGAAATCGTAGATGGTGCCGTGATGTAGTTGGTGAAACTAAATGACGAACTTTTCCCCAGAAAAGTAAATGGTAGTTAGTTGAAGCCATACAGGGGTGGCCTAGCCATATGACTAGCTGTAGGAAGTGCAGCAGGCAGCTGCTCAGTGCGTTGTCGACCTCGTAGTGGTCCGAGTAGAGTTGGGAGGTCTCCACGCGAAGATCTCTACACTGATAGAGTGACTTGAGGGTGAGTCACGATGTTTGTGTTGGGGGCCTGTTGGGCACGAGATCTCCCAAGGCTATTTTTGGGGCTTAAAGCCCAAATTTTGACTAAGTTCGATGTAAAGACTCCACGATTTGTGGGCGCGGAGCATGAAGTTGTAATTGAGTTATAGGGTTTTCCAGCCTTTCTTTTGTAATGTAATGTAAGCTTGAGAGTTCTACCCATGGTCCGCAGACCATGGGATTGTATAAATAGAGTGAGGCTCTAAGTTGTAAAAAACATCTTACAATCTAAGAGAAGATGAAGCATTGAGTCTAAGTAGAAGTGTAAAGTCATGTCTTGGGTCATAGAGTAGGATAAGGCTCTGCAGCTGAGTGTGTAGAGGCCTAGTAGTCCACAGCTGAGTGCGCAGACCCCTGTAGCTGAGTGCGTAGGATGAGTTGAGTTTGTAACCGATTGAAGAAGTAATAAATAAGAAGTTTCATATAATTTCTATGTATCTTTCCCCTGTTTCATATATTGAATGCACTAGGTATAAATTGCATTTCCACTATTTATATGTTGCGCAAACTCATATGATTGTGTTAACTAAGAGAATATAAGATAAAGTATCTGTTTATGCGAAGTTAACTAACAATTGTAAGAGCATAAGTAAGATCCGTGGTGTAACTTGGGGAAATAGCGTAGATCACTGCCTTAGCAGCACAAAAGAACCTCAGCCCCTGGGTAGGGCTATGAGAAGGTGATTGTAACATATCACGAAGGTCTCATAGGTGAGGACAGTGCATGAAGTGACCTACGCGAAGCCATTCCTAGTTGGAGTAAGTCAACTCCTCAGACATCTCAAGGGTGAGGAAAGTTGGTTCTAGCATCCCCCCATACTGCTTCGGGTGAGACCTCAGTCTATGCTCTGCGAGATTTTTCTGAAAGGGCTAGTAGCATAGGGATTTGTTTAGCTAATTAACTTCGAACCTGGGTTAGGCCCCATCAAGCTAACAGGGACAGAGAGGACACTCATGGAAAGAAAATGTGAGCTAAACGAGAAACAACTTCAAGACAAGATCAAGTAGCAAGTCAGGCTCATGATGGGAAGGATTGCGATGTTTTTACTGATAAAGGCCACTAGCTAACTATGGAAATTGTGCATTGCACAACCCCAACAGTCAGTGTGGAAGACTGATGACTGAAAATGTGCAATGCATGGTTTAGTTCAGGCCAAGGCCTAGGAGAGATTATGCATTACACAATCTCATTGGCCAAGCTAGCACAATATCTCCTGGAATAGCCCAGTACATAGTTGGGGCCATCCCAGGCTAGGCTCTAGGCAATTCTAGAAGCCAAGATAGAGGCTTGAGTCTCCAGATTACGCAAAGCTAGTTGTGCATAGTTAGATCCAGGTAAGGGGACCTAGATCTGCCCAAGGGGAGTGTGAAAAACAAGCAGATCTGAAATATGGTGTGATGTTGAGTGCATATATGACTAAGTGTTGATGCATGCATGTAAAACAAGTGCAACAATTGATTAAACTAAAGGAAAATGAAGCATGTGAGGAGAGTCACCGCAATGGCAACCGTTGGTGAAAAATAGGAAAATTCATATGACACTTAGGAAAGGAAATCTATAACTTGAAACAACACTTCTACAAGCTAAAACAAGTTAAAAAACTAGCATTCATGCAAAGAAACAAGTGAAACAACATTCTCACAAGATAAACAACAAAAAGTCACAAAAAAATGGCAAAAGACAGGAGAAGAAAAACTCACCTAAAAAAGCAACGACGATCGCACTGAAGGCTCCTTGATCTCCTTGAGAATGCTAGAGCTCCAAGATTGAGTGTGAAAATGAGATTTGGTAGCATCGATAAAATAGATTTGGTCAAGTTAGGGTTTATGATGCACATGCCTAAAATAAAGGGAAAAATGACACTTGGCAGTCGTTTCTAAAAATAACACAAGTGCCTCCTTAAATTTACTAAAAATAGATACCTATTGTTTAGGGGTGATTTTTTATTTATGTTCTTTTTTACTTTTTTTTGGGAAAAATGTCATGCATTTCTTACGAAGATTGTGTAGTTCTGGGAAGGATTGGGTAACTCATTGGCTCATGCACTGTGTAGTTTCTGAGCACAGTGAGGTCTATGCAATTTTTGGGCTCAATGTCTCTAAGCTACCTCTCCTGTCTGCACAAATTACCAGCTCAAGGCTGGCTGGCAGTCAAGATTTTGTAATTCCCAACAGCATGGTCTGTTTCCCTCAAGAATTGCAAAGTTCTCTAAGGCAAGCTCAAAACTGTTAAGGGACCAAGTCAGGAGATCGACTTGTGGGTTAGAAAATGAACTAAGTGAGAAAACACAAGCCAAGATAAAAAGAATAAGGCCCAGTCAAAGAATAAGTACCTAGATCAGTGCAAGATGAGCTATTGTGGTTTAGAAGGAAAGCTCCAAAATCAAAACATAGAATTTTTTTTTGAGGGGGGTTGTAGCCTCTACAACATTGGTAACACACTTGTAGAACTCTATCTTATCATTGCTTCTTCTAACTCTTCTGAAAGTATTGTTTAGTTCTTCGATTATCATAACTTCTTCACCTAGCTTGAGTTAAAGATGTATCCCCTACCATTCTCTTTATCGGCATCACACAGACCAAGACAAGTAAAACTAAGTTGTTTTGATTAGGGATGATGGGTATATATGCACAAGTAAAATATACTGTCAAAGTTTTAGTTTCTTCTCTGGTGTTACTCCGCTACCAGCAGGCCTGGATTGTACCCTAGCGGGGTCACTTTAGGAACACAAGCATTGCTCCACTGTCAGTGAGCCTGGATAGTACCCTGACAAAGTTACTTGCTTCACCTCTCTACGCAAGAAGCCTTTCTCTTCTTTCTCCCTTTATATTATTTTTTATTTTTTTCTTTTTTCAAAGAAATGTGCATAGGCACTTATTTATTTTCATGAGGTGGAAGAGGGATCCCAACATATTGAGAGAAAAATAGGTTTTCCATTTAGAGAAGGATATTTATATATACCTTTGACATGCTTGGTAAGGTTTCCCCTCTCCTTACTCTACTTGACTGAGTTGACAAGGGTTAAACGAAAATAGAAAACTGATTAGAGTAGGCGGTATTAGTTAAAAGTGAAAGCATCGTGATTTCACCATGGATCTCTCCGAAAGGAACATATTTTCCATCAGGTTATCATCAAATAGAAGAAATGCAAGACTCACAAAAAGATTTTAAATATACGAATAACCAAGTGTTGATAGTTGTACAAGTTCCTCTGGATTTCACCTTGCTTGTCTAAGAAGCCAAACATGGTTTCATGCAGAAACTAACCTAGAGGTGCAGAAGCAAACAAACAAAGGAAAGAAGAAACACAAAGTAAATAGATCAAGAAACAGATAAGAAAAGAAAAACTACTCCTACTCCTACCTAAACATAACATAGGCCAACTTATGTAAAGTGATACTTCCAATGCATCCATCGACGCATTTGTTGGCCCATGTAGGTGATATCATGGTCGACAAGAAATATATACACGCAAACCAACCAACAAGAAAGATGAAACAATGTGGACCAATACATTCAAATATTGAATGCATCTAAAGTAAAGTAAAAATGGAAAGCACATGCAACACATTTTGCAAATGTATGATGGTGTCCTAACACATTGTGAGTGGAAGACAAGCATGTCCCCACTTTTGAACTTGAAAAATGAGCAAACATAAAGAAAGACAAAAAATTTCGTTTTGGAACAATGCTTGCTACATACGGCTCCTCCAATGATTGAGAAATAGGATCATGTGATTCCGATGGAGGATGTGAAAATGGTAAGATAGATTGATTTTCAATGTGAACAAAAGAGTACTAAGGAGCCTAGAAAGATTCAACATATTTTTGAGTGGAAGTGGAACTGACCTCAAGGCAATGAGAACCTGACATAACCATCAGCTCAAGCTAAAGTGCCTTGACAACTTGAAGAGTTTCTAGTTCATCAGAAGATGGATAATCAAATATTGGTGGCTTAGAAATATCAATAGTGGACAAATCATTGTCGTGATTGAATGAATGAATGAAAAGATCATGACATCCAAAATAAGAAAGTTCGAGATGATGGATAGAGGCATCCTCATGATTTGAAGAATCATAAAGAGGGGATGATGAAAAACAAGAAATTTCACCCTCTATGTTTCTGGAAAGGTAAGATGAGATATCGGGAAGATTCGAGAAGAGAGATTCATCCTCTCTACATTCCAATGAAAAACTAGAATTCCACGTGTTTTGTGAATGATCAGAAATAGAAACATTGAGAAATTAATTTTCAATCGATGGAACAAAACTGATAGAATCGTGGAAGATTTCGGGATAAAGTGGATGAGGTGTGGATAGAAGGAGGTCATCCTTGAATGTAGATTTTTCCTCAGAACCCACACATACTCATAAAAAATGATATTGTAGGTTGGTTGTTCAACACCAATTCCATCCAAAAATTGATCCTCATGAACATCACATGTGAGATCCGAGATGGATTAGCACAACACACCAAAATACAGAGGATCAAAGGGACTGAAGAATAGAGCATGAGAAGATAAGACCACATGACAAACATCAAAGTTACAGTCCAAATATGTGCAGAAATCTGGAGCAGATGGGGTGGGAGGAGATGGTGATAGATCAACAGGTAGATGTGAAACTTGTCCCACCTCAATCTATGGATTTAGAGATGTTTGATGGGAAGGGGATGGAGGGTCACTTCGGACATATACCTTTCCATCTTAGATTTAGAAGCTCTAAAACAGAGGTATGTTGGGAGAGGTTCAAAAGATTCTAACTCATGTGGATTCTTAGAAGCATGAAAAATATATTGAAATATTTCATCCAATAATTCCCATTCAACTTCATCTTCAAGAAATTCAAACTAGTATTGAAGAAAATGACCATGAAAAATCTTGAAGAGATTCATTGGATGATTTTCACAACTTTAAGATTTTTCTATGAAGGACCTTATGGTCGTAAATAATGAAAGAACGACATGATTCTCTAAAAAAATGATCAAAAGAGTGTATAGAGGTTGCAAGAAATGTGTGACACCATTGCTTTGCGCACCCTTTGAATGTGAAAGCGAACAACCCACATGCAATATCATTAGACGGGACATCATGCTTGTCACAGAAACCATCAAAGGCATCTATGTGCGTGAACTAGGTTGTTCCACCCTTGCCATTAAAATTATATATGAACAAGTCATCTAAAATGGTCATTGACACTTCAAAAGGATTATAATTAGAAAAACATGCCGAGGTTTTGATTTGGACAAAAGTCATGAAATATGTGTAGACATTCAAAACATACTTCAAGGGCTTGGATTGGCATATGGCCTTCCTTCTAGTGTTATAACTATCGACGGTGCTAGACCCACCAACATTTAGGAGATCTCTCGGATATGAAGTCCCAACTAGACCTCACACCATTTGGAGTAGGAGTCCCAGCAGTGGGTGGTAATGTAATTTCTTGACCGTGGTAGCGTGCAGAGGAAAGTATGATAACTTTGGGTGAGAGCAAGTGTGTGACCCTATGGAGAGTCAAGTGCGATGCATGAAGGTTCTAACACATGGAGGGGAAAGTGAAGTGTGCCCCTTAGAAATAGTACGCAACTTGAAAGGAACACATGAGTAGAATGACATCACAAGCTAAAATGCAGAATATTCCCCAAGTTAAAGTGATAGGTACATCCAAAAAAACTCATTCAACAAGATTTATACAAATGCATACAAATTAGTTCATAAGCATATGCATAAGTTAAATAACATGCATTGCCAACGCAACCAGAATAGTTGTAATACATTAACAACATATGCATAAAAGCGTGCTCAATCTAATTTTATTATAAGTGAAAGTTCCATCCATACATACATAATTAACGACCACTAACCCCAATAGTAGAACATTACAATCAAGAACATGATCATCCGAAGAAATATCCTCACTCTATGCTATGGAGAAGCCAAGGCTCTTCACAATACTCCGAAGCCTTCTCTAAGCCTAAGCCTAGCCAAAATCTTGGCTCCCAAAAGCTTGTTCTATGAGTTATGAGGTTATATTTATAAAAAAGGGTGGGGTGACCCTTGACATTCCCCTTTGTGACCCTTGACATTCCCCTTTGTGACTCTTTAACTTCCCTCATGACTCTTCAACTTCTTTACTAAATGACACATTACATTACATGATGAATTTTCATATTCAAATATTAACACTTGGAATTTCACTTACAACATATTTACAAGTAATATCACATTTTCCACATGTACCCATATAAGACAAAATAGGCTAGAAACAAATTAACAAGACACAACACTATGATTATGGAGTTTGAGGAAATCCTATCTCAACAACATCCACTTGGTGCTTCTCCATCACATATCGATGCCAAGATTGGTGTTGTGTGATGGTGTCCCAAAACTGTTTGATGGTGTATTTTTGGAAGTGAACTCTTGTTGCCATGGCATCTGGGTATATGGTATTGGAACTTGTATCCAACTCATGCTAAAGCATGAGAAACATGGTGTTGACCTTGATAGGACCATCGATGTACTTCTGCAGGTTGTGTGCATTCAACACCATGTCTTCGCTTGTGGCCTCTCTTCTTAGCTGCTTCAAGTACTCATTGACCTTTAGCTAGACTTGGTTCTTGGGTTTAGCATTGGTGAGGGAAACGATTGATGGGATCCTGTGCTTTCTCACCATGACATCCAAACTATTGTACAACCACACATATGAGGCCTGTATGCTACCGATGAATGGGGCGAGCTGCTCGTAGTTTTGGATTAACATTCATACTTTTTCTTTCTCTAGCTCGACCTCTGGATTCATCTTCTTTGGTAAGTCAAGTGAGGCCCCTTTGTATAGCATTTTCCACTCTTGTACATGGGCGATGGAAACATGTATGTTGTTGAGAGTTTGAACATATTCTTTGCTCTATAGATGTAGGCCATGCACATGGAAAACTGCTTTATGCATGGTGACAAATCCATCATAGAGCTTCTACATGGTATCAACAAGTGTTGATACTACAACAAGTATCATTATCCTCATCTCCTTCAATGAGGAAACTGCATTTTGTGTTGATGCTCGGAGTTGTTTTTCCTCTTGCTTGGAAACCTATAAGTTCTTTGTTATTTTTTCATTCTTGCCTATCAGGTACTAAACATTTGAACTACATAGGCCAAGCTAGCTTGGGCAATGGTAGTTGGATGCATTCTGGTGTCTAACACTATAAGCCTTTCCTTGATGAATGCAAGAAGTCTGTGATCATCTGGGAAGTTATTCCTCCATGCCTATACAATATTCTTCTGCAAATCGTCAAATGATACATTGTACACATCCATGACCGGATCACCATCAAGGAAAACAACATCTCCTTGCTCTCTCAAGGTTGGTTCTGACACTGGAGGTGGTGGACACTAAGTGATGACTTGTGGTGCTCTCAGCATCAGGTTAGTGTCTTCACTATGTGGCTCCTTTTCAAACTCCATGTATGACACTTCAATCAATTATTCAATTTGCTGAGCAAGCTCCTGATCCTACATTTGTTCACCCTCTTCCTTAGCTGATGGATATTCCATCTCATCAACCTGTATCAATGTTGTTTTCTTTGTGATTGCACCTTGCCTTTGTCCTTCTTGCTACTTCTTCTTCTCTTCTCTTTCTCTCCTCCTCAACTCTTGTTCCTCCTTCAACTTCTTCTCTGTCTCCTGCAGCTTCAATTCTTCTGCTTTTCTCTTTTGCTTCACTTTATTCTCTTGATCCTCTTCTCCCTCTTTTCTTTTGTTCCAAATTTTCTTTCTCCAGGATAAGATTTTCCTTCGTCTTGCATATTTTCTCTCCCTCTGGGTTCTCAACGACCTTCCTCTTTCCCTTGTCCTTCACTGGATTGTTTCCTTCTTCTGTTGTTGCTATTTCTTCCAAAGTTTTTGTTGTCTGCAGAGCAACCTTCCAAGTTCTTGCTATATTGACGAGATCATGGATTTTGAAGGCATTGTAACAATACCTCCAAGGGTCCTCCTCTAGCCAATGAAATGTCCTATGGATCCATGGAAAGTAAAATCTTGCATAGTGGTCCTTGAAAATACTTTGGGGATGATACATATTAAATACCTTGGTTCCGAACTCGAATTTCACTATGTACTTAACATCAACATCTGCATATTTCAAGCTCTTAATATCGTATAACCCAATCCACAAAGGAAGAGCGGGCCATGGTTCTTTCTTCTTCCTATGTAATCTTGCTAACAACCTTGTAGCAAGGTGGTATGAAAATTCTTGCATGATCAATTTGTTAGTGGCATATCTTGGTATAACATGTGGAGGTTTCTCTCCTCCAAACACTCTGATGAAGGTGCCACCTGGTGAGGCATACCAATCTGCAATTTTTACTATTGGCTCCATTGATTCTTAGGACATGCAATGTGGATCCTTCTCAAAGATAAGCTTGTACAACGGAATGATAAAATGGCCAGTTAGCGCTTCTATCACTCCTTGATAGGTGTAGTCAGAAAGAAACTTGCAACAAATGTTAAAGACAATCCATTTTGGCGTCCATGTCTAGCTCATGCCAGGGAACTACTACTGGGCAAAGATTTTATGCAGTAAGTATGCGGACATGTAAAACATTTCCTGATCATTATTGGGTGGATTCTAAACCTTAGCCACATGGGACTTCAATTGATGAGCTAAAAAATCCGATCAGTTGAATGGCCTCCCATCACTCACCAATTGGTCTAGTAAGACCACCCACTCTTCAGGAATGGTTTCTATTTTCTCTTAACAATATTTCTGCAGGCGAAGATGATCAAGAACTAGTAAACCTTCCTCAGGGACTTCATCTTCTAAACATGGGTAGATTTTAGTCTAAAATGCAATGAATCTTTCACCCAATGCTTGAAAATATCTCTCGTGTTCACATAATTATGGGTGGCATAGAAGAGTGAGTCCATGTGCTTCACCGACTTGGGTTAGTGATACATCTGCTGAAAGTTCTCTACCTTGAAGATCTCAAGATATTTACGACTGGCACTACTCAATGTCATAATCTTCTCATTTGTATGTGATACAATTGAGCTGATGATGTTTGAAAATGGGAAGGTGGGGTACCTACATGCATCCTTGTATAACCCTGACCGCTAGATGCTAAGATAAACTTGTCGGTCCTCTAATTCTACCTTGAAGTCCTCTGTAAAAGTGTCTTTGATCTACTACCATGTCATTGTTGTTCCTTTCTCAATGAATAGTTGATATTTTCATATACTAGTAAATCCACTGATATCTGCTCAACTGCTTCCCCAGTACAGCTCTTGGTTGTTTCCTTTGATGCAACTCTCTTGGATTCCACGTAAACTATGACTTATAGAGAGATGCTCAACCACTGTACCTGTGGGATAGAGAGGAAATTCATGGAAAGAAAATGTCATTGAAAGAAAAACAACTTCAAGACAAGATCAAGTAGCATGCTAGGCTCATGATGGGAAGGATTACACATTTTTTACTAATAGAGGTCACTGGATGACTGTGGGAATTGCACACTGCGCAATCCCAACAGTCAGTGTGGAAGACTAATGATTGCAACTGCGTAATTCACAGTTCAGTCTGGTTCAAGGCCTAGGAGAGACTACGCATTGTACAACCTTAGTGGCCAAGCTAGGAGACTGGCTCATAGAACAAAACAATGAACAAGTTGGGGGCTAGCCCAAGCTAGGCTCTGTGCGATTCTAGAACCCCAGCTAGAGGCTTGAGTCTCTAGATTGCACGGAGCTAGTTGTGCACAGTGAGATCTGGGCAAGGGGACCGAGATATGCCAAAGGGGAGTGTGAAAAATGATCAAATCTAAAAGATGGTGCGATGTTGAGTGAAGATTTGAGTAATTGTTGATGCATGCATGTAAAACAAGTGCATCAATTGATTAAAATAAAGGAAAATGAAGCATGCGAGGATAGTTGCGACAATGATGACCATTGGTGTAAAAATAGGAAAACTCGTACGACACTTGGGAAAGGAAATATATAAATTCAAATAACACTTATACAAGCTAAAAAAATTAGAATGCAATCAGTTGTGCAAATAAACAAGTGAAACAACACTCTCACAAGATAAACAACAAAAAACGATAGAAAAAGCGGCAAAAGACGGGGAAAGAAAAAATCACCCGGAAAAGCGACAATGATCACACCGAAGGCTCCTTGATCTCCTTAGGAATATTAGAGCTCCAAGATAGAGTGTGAAAATGAGCTTTCGCAGCATCAATAAAATAGATTTGGTCAAGTTAGGGTTTATGACTCGCATGCCTAAAATTAAGGAAAAAGTGAAACTTGGTGGAAGTTTATGAAAATAAAACAAGTGGCTCCTTCGGGTTACTAAAAATAGATCCTTGTTTTTAGGGATGTATTCTTATTTTTTATTATTTTGAGAAAAATGTCATGCATTAGCCAGGAAAATTGTGCAGTTTTGGGAAGGACTGGGCTACTCATCAGCTCATGCACTGTATAGTTTCTTAGCACTATGAGGTCTACACAATTTCTCGGCTCAATGTCTCTGGGATGCCTCTCCTGTCTACAAAATTTCCCAGCTCAAGGTTGGCTGACAGTCGAGACTATGCAATTCCAATAGCAAGGTCGATTGCCCTCAAGAATTGCGTAGTTTTCTGAGGAAAGCCCATAATTGTTAAGGGACCAAGTCAGGAGATCGACTTGTGGGTTAGAAAATGAACTAAGTGAGCAAACAGAAGCCAAGATGAAAAGAATAAGGCTCAGTCGAAGCACAAGTACCTAGATCAGTGCAGGATGAGATGTTTTGGTTTAGAAGGAAGGCTCCAAAATCGAAGCATAGGAAAAATTTTGTAGGGGGTTGTAGTCCCTACAACATATGGATGTTATGTATTCCTAGGAAAGTATAATTTCTTTTGGTTGATGACACAAACAAGATTAGTTTGTAGAACTTTATCATTGACCTTTGATGAATTGTAAGAACATTTTTCTTTCTTCATGTTTTTTAAAAATACATGCACTTTAGCGGTTTCTTCCTTTCTCATTGTTATTTAAACACATAAAATGTGTTTAGATCACAAAGAGGAATTCAATTCATCTTTTAAAATATATGCTCAAGGAAAAAGGGTTGCATCAAAATTTGAGCATACATTTTACATGTTAGGTGATGCCATATCTTGTTTAATAACATTTCTTTGGATATTAATGATAAATATGTTTCCATGTCCTTTCTAAGAAAATTTCTTTGGATATAATGTTGAAGACATGTAGAAATATGGTGATAGAATTACAACTACTCAAGAAATTTAATCTAAATCAAGAGACACAATTATACTCTACTGCTCTATGGAAATTAATTCACAATTTAGAACAACATTCACAAACATGCATCAATCACATACACAAGTACACATATTTATCCAAGGGAAACCAATAAGTAAAAAGCCTTTAATCTTGCTTGCATTAATTATATGAATATCGAATGTATTACAATTTCTTTCTCACACTGAGATCAACCTACAAGTGAATAACCTTTCTCTCTGCTCAATGAGAAGCTCTGACCCAAATATAGTCAATTTATTCTTTTGCTTGAGCCCCCATTTCCTTACGCAAATCCTTAGGAATTAGGCCCCTTTTTTTTAGGAAATTTCCTCCAATTGATTGCGCAATTCCCAAGGTTGGATCTTTGACTGCATGCAACACTTGTATACTCAAGACTAGTCTACAAATGATGTTACACTGCCTTGGAATCTCCAACACAGTTGAGAAATTCAAATTCCTTGCATGCATGAGCTATTTTTGGTTGATTGATCAGTTAATTGGATGATCACTGAGTTAAATCATTGTCCCACTGCATAATCAACCTCCAACTAGTTCTATCAACAATTATAACTAGTTTAACTGAATACAACTAGAAATAAATAAACTTGATTGCTATGAATTAGAAATCACACATGCATAATTGAAATCCAAGCCCTCAAAATGAAATTTGTAGAGGTAACTGAGTGAAAAGAGTCGTGTCACCTTAGGTAACTACCTCCAAGTTGACTGTTGATATGGAAATTCAAATTTTCTCAATTTGACCAAGGCAAAGTCAAATTGAGACTTTCTTGCTTCACTTCTTAACTACCTCTTAGCAAGAAAGAAATTTTCAACCACCCTTGTCCTGCACCTGTGGAATTCAAATTTCCCTCTTGAAAGTCCTTTGTCAAGATGTCAACACCTTGTTCCTCTATTGGAATGTATTGTAGTAACATTATCCTCCTCTGCACACAGTCTCTTAAATGATGATACCAGATATCTATATGATTGGATTGATTGTGAAATACCATATCACAAGGGATCACAACTTTGATTATCACAATAGATCATAGTTGGATCCATCTCTTAGCCAAACAATCCCACAAGTATCTTTCTCATCCAGATCGCCTAACATTCTACTTGAATTGCAACCATGTATTTAGCTTCTACTGAGTTGAGTTTCATAGACCTCTCCTTCATGATGTACCAAAAAATTGTTGCAAACCCAACACTGAAATCTCTACCTAATGCACCCTTTTGGTCGGATGGACTCCCTGCCCAATCTGCTTTTGTGAAGCCGCACAACTTCACTCCCTATGTCTGTATGTTCCATAATCCATATTGGGCAGTGCATCTAAGGTACCATAAGACATGCTTTCCTGCCTTCCAATACAATTTGGTCGGCCTAACCATAGCATGGTGCAGTTGGTTGAATACATAGCACATATCTAGTTGGGTGTTCACAAGATACATCAGTGAACCCACTAGCTTCCTGTAAATGGTAGCATCAACCTCTTCACTTGAAGTGTCATTTTCCTTCCTCCAGTTGGTTGCTAGAGGTGTCTCCATGGGCTTACAACTCTCAATGATAAATCTCAGTACTATCTTAGTAGCATAATTTCCTTGAGACACAAACAATTCCCCATCACCTTGCCATACTTCCATATCGAGGAAGTAGTGCATGAGACCCATGTTTTTCATCTCAAATTCCCTTGCAAGGTCCTCTTTACAAGAGTTGATAAGAATCTCATCACCTATCAATATTAAATCATCAACATGTAAAACAATGATAAGCAATTTACCATCTACCAAAATATGATAGAGGTTCGCATCTGTTTCACTTTTGGTGAAGCCCAATCTAGTGAGATAACTATCAATATGAGTGTACCAAGCTCAAGGTGCCTGTTTGAGACCATAAAATTCTCGCTCGAGTCTACACACATGAGACTCCTGATCAAAATGATCAAAACCTTATGGTTTCTCTATGTACACTTCCTCCTCAATAACGCCATTGAGAAATGTTGTTTTTACATCCATCTAGTGGATCTTCCACCCCATATGCACAACAAATGCAAGAATTGATCTAATGGATGAATACCTTGCTATGGGAATAAAGGTTTTCTTATAGTTAATTTCCTCAAATTGAGAGAATAATTTGGCCAAAAATATGGCCTTATACTTCTATATGCTTCCATCCATTGCATGCTTAACCTTGAAGATCCATCTCAAACCCACAATTGATTTATCTTCCGGTTTTGGGACCACTTCCCAAACACTGTTCTTCATGAAGGATTCATATTCTTCCACCATTGCATCGACCCAAACTATTTTCTTAACTTCTTCGTCAAAAGAGGATGGCTTAGTATCTACAAGAACAATCATTAGAGCCATGTAGCTAGTGTACCTCTCAGGTGACCTCCTTTGCCTATGAAAATTTGAAGGAGCTCCCACATTCTCCCTTGCATCCTGCACAAATCTATTAGCTTCCCTGGTTGCTTTTTCTATCTTATATGGATGGTTCTACTTGAGTGGATGTCTCCACTCTAGCTCATGTATGATCCTCCACTTATGGCTACTCCAAAACTTCATGAGGCTCCTCCTTTGGAGCTAAAATCTCCTCTTGTAGTGGGATTTGAAGCTCACTCTCAAGAGAGAATCTCATTTTTTTCCTCTCATCAAACTTCACATCCCTTCACACAACTGTCATTCTAAATGAAGGCAAGTGCAATGGATAATTGTGTGGAGTTTTAGTGTAACCCACAAAAAATCCCAACTCTGTTGTCGTCTCAAGTTTCTTCCTCGAATATTTGGAGACATGGCAATAGATAGAAGATCCAAAAATTATGAAGTGAGACACATCCAACTTTCTCCCTGAGAAAGCCTCCTCTGATGTAATTATACCAAGAATCTGATAAGGACTCCATTTCTGTAATTAGACTGTTGTGTTACATGCCTCTGTCAAAAAATGCATTGGCAAGCCTTCATCATGTAGCATAGCTCTCGCAGCTCCCACAATGCTATTGGTTCTTCATCTCAGCTACCTCATTCTGCTCTGGGTTGTTGGGTGTTGTGAGCTCTCTTCGAATGCCTCCTTTTGCATGAAAATACTTGAATTCATTCAAAACATACTCACCTCCTATTGTAGTGGCTACAACCACCCTAAAATTTTTTGCCTTAGCTTTGTTTTGGATCCTCCCTTCCAACCTTCACAGCAACATGTCTTGCTTCGTTGAGAACACAAGATTTAGTGTTTTTCTTACACAAAGGTAGCCTATCGATCACAGCTTGATGCATTCTCCTCACAGGCTGATCACCCAGACTTGGTATAGCTGCAGGCTGAGTAGCTCCCCAAAAAAATTGCACACTTCTGGAGGGAAACCAACATTCCATCCAAAAATTGTGCAATCCTGACTGGCAACCTACTGGGCTCTAGAATTGTGCAATTTTGGTAGTCATCACTCACAGTGAAAATTACGTAATTTTCCCTAGTAGGGCTACTCAGTCCAGAATTTGCGCAAATCTGGGCAATAGTCAGCTGCTCTGCCTAAAAATTGCGCAAATATCCTAGGCAACCAGCCCATTTCTGAGCCAGAAATGCACATTTTCTCCCAGTAGTAGAGCAGTCTCTTGCATGTGCAGCGAATTTGATTGGTTCCCTTCGGGACTAAGAAAAATAGACTTGCATGCATGGACTACTTCTCCCAAGGCAGCATGCAAAGGAATCCCTTGTTTTAAGGATCTATTTTTTGCAGTTGGAGGCTACATGCAAGGATCATTTCAGAAACCTCCCACTAAGTGTCACTTTCCCTATATTTGTGGTATGTGCATCATGTTATTCTCTTGACCTATGAGAAGATTCTAGAATACCAAATATGCGAAGAAATACAAACCAGAACACAGAACAAAATGATAAAAATAGTAAATATTTTATTATTCAGAGATGAAAGCAATGTTCACTTTCCTCTTTGAGGGGGAAACCTCCAGCTGAGTAGAGTTCAATTACAAAATAAGACACGACATTCCTTAATGGGGAGTCTCTATCCTTCATATAGGATTCATACATACAATACCATGGGTCAGTACCATGGTTCTCTCAATACCATCTATCTAATACCACGACCCGTTTGCAACTAACTGTGGTCCCTTTCTTAAATGTGGGTCAACCACTTACAATTATTAATACGGCCTTGATTAACTCTTTAACTAACTATAACTATGACTTGACCCTATTACATAAATAAAGGGGGTGAGGGTTGGACCCTAACATGCCCTCCCCCATAAAAAGCAGCCTTTTCCTCAAGGCTGAAGCTACGGAAACTGTTGAAGAATAGTGGTTGGTTCCCAAGTCGCATCTTTTGGAGAGGTGTCTTTCCACTTAACGAGGACTTCCTTGATCGTGCGGCCACGCAGATGTCTTTCTCGCGTATTGAGGACCTCTTCATATTGGAGCCAGAGTGAATTCTGCAATTGTTCCCCACCACTTTCTTGAGGCATGATACATGGAAGACTAGATGGATTTTTGAAGTTGGTGGCAAGGCTAGCTTATAGGCTACTGCTCCAATGCGTTGAAGTATTTGGTAAGGTCCATAGAATTTTGAAGCTAATTTTTTACAAACCTTGTCTTTGAGTGATGTTTGCTTATATGGTTGTAGCCTCAGGAATACTTGATCCCATTCTTGAAACGTGCACTCCGAATGATGTTTGTTTTCCTGTTGCTTCATGCAATTTTGAGCTTGATGGAGATTATATTTGAGACGGGCTAACATTGTTTCATGGTTCTATAGGAATTGATCCATTGCTTGCACCTTAGAGCATCTAGGGATATAAGAAGTAGGTGAAGGTGGGAGTTGACTATACATTGCTTCACATGGAGTCATCTTGGTGGCTGCATGATAGTTAGTATTATACCACCATTCAGTTAGAGGTAACCACTGTACCCATTGATGTTGCTTTTCTGAAGTGAAGCATCTTAGGTATGTCTCCAAACATTTGTTGACTGCTTCAGTTTGACCATCAGTTTGGGGATGATAGGAAGTACATAGTTGGAGGTGGGTGCCTTGTAGCTTGAAAATTTCTTGCCAAAATTTATTGGTGAAAGTCGAGTCACGACCAGACACAATGGAAGTAGGCATGCCATGCAGTTTGAAGATTTGGTCCATGAAAGCTTGAGCCACCAAAGTGGGGCTAAATGGGTGGGGTAGAGCATAAAAATGAGCATATTTAGAAATTTTGTCCAAAACCACCTTGATGACTGACTTGTTGCCTGACTTCGGAAAACCAATAATGAAATCCATAGAAACATCCATCCAGATTGAGGTAGGGATGGGAAATGGTTGTAAGGTTCTTGGTGACTTGATTGTTTCTCCTTTGTGGTGTTGACGCACATCACATTCAGCTACAAAAGTAAGAATTTCAGTTTTTATGTCTCTCCAAAAGAAATAATGATGAGTGTGAGCATAATTCTTTTGAAAGCCTTCATGGCTTGCAGTGGGAGATGAGTAAAACTCTACCAAAATTTGCGTTTGGAGGGCAGATGTTAGCGATATAGCTACTCTATCTTTGTAGCGAAGAATCTCAACCTTCCAAGAGTAGCCAACTGAGGAATTAGGATTTGCTCTCAAGTTATTAATGAGTTGGGAGAGAGAGGGATGTGAAAACCATTCCTTGTAGGCTTCTTCAATTCAATCTGGTATGGGAAGAGAGATTGAGAGCAGGGTGCTTTCATCCTCAAATTGGCATGATAAAGCATCCGCTACTACATTATCATGCCCTTTCTTGTAAATTGTCTCATAATCATATCCCAACATTTTGGCCAGCGATTTATTTTATTGGGGCGAGGATAGACATTGCTCAAAAAAATATTTGAGGCTTTAGTGGTCTGTGTGGATTTGGAAACACCGCCCCAATAATTATGGTCGCCAAGTATCTACTACATGTAAGATGGCCATCATCTCCTTGTCATAGGTAGATTGTCCTAGATGTTTGCAACTTCTTCGGAATCATAAATTATTTGTCAAATTGTCCAAGTTCTCATTTGGCATGAAAGAAGTCGAGTATTTGGGCCACATTGTGGGTTGTGAAGGTGTCCGGGTGGATCCCAAAAATATACAGGCAATGCAAGATTGGCCCCAACCAAAAACCTTGAATAGTTTGAGGGGATTCTTGGGTCTCACATGCTACTATTGCAAATTTGTCCGCAATTATGGTCGCATTGCTAGACCCCTACTAACCTTCTCAAGAAAAAATCATTATTGTGGACTGATGCAGCACAACAAGTGTTTATGGCTCTCAAACAAGCCATGTGTTCCACTCCCATATTGGAACTACCCAAATTCACCAAATCTTTTGTGATTGAATGTGATGCTTTTGACATGTAGCGTGGATCTTGTTCAAAAATCATCTTGTAAACCGGGGTGAAAAAATTATCAGACAATTGTGTTATAACTCCTTTGAAGCTTCATTCAGACAACAACATACAATAATTGTTCCCAGCAATCTCCGCCGGTGACCATGCCCACTCCAAGCCCAAGAAATCCTATTGGGCACAGATTGCATCTAAGATGAAGGCGGACATGTAGACCTTTGATTACATTCCTTTGGGTGACTGTCGAGCCTTTGTTACCTGTTCCTTCAGTCGATGAGCCAACATGCTGGACCAGTTACATGGTTTTCCCTCTCTAGCTAGTTAATCTAGCGTGATCACCCAACTCTGTGGGAAGGTCTCTGTGCTTTCTTGGCCATATATTCAACATGAAAATATGACCAATTATTGATATGTCTTCCGCAGTATCTTCGTCTTGTAGATCTGGTTGGGTGTTATCCTGAATCTAGTCGGCTCCTTTACCCAATTCTTTAGAATGTCTCTGGAGTTGGCACTGTTGTTGGGTAAGCTGAAGGGAGTCTTCATGATAGTCATGGGCTCCGACATCTAATACATCTCATCATAATCCTATGCCCAGAAGGTTTCAATTTTTGTCTCGCTGACACTTCTCAAATTCATCGTCTCGGCATAAGTGTGTGAGACGATCTAGTGCATCATGTTCGCACATGGGAATGTGGGGTATCTACATGCAATCCAGTACAAGCCAGACTTGTGAATGTTCACATACACTCAGCAGTCTTCGAGGTCATCCCTAAAAGTTTCTACTAATGGGCCTCTAAATTAGACATAAATTAAGGCTCATACCTCTAAAGTAAACAATAATTTAAGGCCTATGACTATCCTTCAACACATTAAACCTCTCTTTCTGCATTAGATAATTTATTTTTAACTTTAATATATTCCTTAGGAAGGTTTATGAATAATTGGATATGTGTGCCTAATATTATTTATTTTTGTGGAATATTATGAGAATATTGGGCATATTATGAAGATTTGGAGGAGAGATAATTTAGGGACTTTTTCCCTACTACAGGAGGATCAATAATAAATAATAAATCAACAAGATATTATGGAATTATGGTACAGATTGTGGAACTCCAATGATTGAGAAAATCTAGGAATGTGTTCCACTAATCAAGGGACCAGATCCACTAATCAAGGGATTTTGGTGGGGAAAGCTTCCTCCATTCATGGGGAATGATTCCTAATAATTTTGTATAAGTAACAAGTCAAATTTTCCTCTAGGGAGATTTTCATTAGTGTTATTGTGGAGAGAGCTTGTATTTTTGCAGCTCCATTGTATTTCCTTGTAGGGATGTAATTCTATTCATGAAAATAATGAAGATTGGTGTCATGTTCAGATTCTAAATCTTGTTCTCCTTGATAGGTCTCTTAGTTTCCTTGGGCTTGGCCATCCCAAGAACCTTAGAGCCCTTTTGTATAATTTTCTTTCCTTCTTTTCATTGCTTATTCACATGCATCTCTAGTTTTTATTTCTTTCTACTTCTATATTTAGTATTAATAATTTCTTATTGTAGGATTGAGTTAAATAGTTGATGAAAGTTCTTTTGTAGGATAAAAGGAATTATTTCATCCTTGGAAAAGTTTTTTTAGTTCATAGCAATCATTGAGCTTCTTGGATTAGTCTTCTTATTCCCAAATCTAGATTGTTGGACCTCCTTTTTAGCAAAGAACAATAAATTTCTGCTATTTTTTAGAGCATGCTAACAAGCTTCAATCAAGTTGGTTCCACTTGAATTAGATCACAAAAACATTCTAGTTCATAAAAAAAATTAACCAATTCATTTTCACTTGATTTGTTAGGCATTTTTTAGATTTACTAGCTCACTAGTTCTCGAATTTCTAGATTTTCGACTAGTAATGTTTTTCTATTTTTTATCATGGGTTAATAGATGTTTTTTTGAGTGATTCCGCTTGGAATGGGGACCTAAGATATCCTATTTAATAATGAAAATTGTCCCATCCAATTTTCATTTGAGATGCTTGGTCATTCAATGAATTATAGTAAATTTGTACATCCTGTAGGAGATCATTGCAGCATCCTGTAGGAAAGCCTATTTTGAGCCCAAATTGAGAAAAACCATCATTGAAGCTGGGATTAGGCCTCTACTTGACCTCCATGCCATCACGACAATTTTAGCCCTCTTTCTCCACACTTATGTCAGCATTTTGCTAGTTTTCGAGGGTAGGATTTGATTTCCATTTCTTCTATCTTTAGTCTTCCATTAGATCTCATCAATGTTTTATATCCTTCTACAAAGTTTTCCTCATGCATGAAGTAGACAGCTAGCTCATGAAATTTTGTTTCATTTAGATAATTGAAATTATTCTTGTTTGCATGATTTTTGAGTAAATATCAATGTTTGATTCAGTGCAGGTGTTTCGGGAGTACAGAGAGATTTCATAGTCAACAATCTCATCCAAACTTCATCCACCTAGGGTCCTCACTTTCATTCACTAAACCCTCACCATTTTCATCATTTCACAAGGAAACTTCTCCAAGATTTTTTAGCAAATCCAACCATCTCCCAACTTTGGTTTTCAGTTCTGAAGTGGTCCTAGGCACTCCCTTGCCTCATTCCATCCACCAACCACCTTTCCTAAGCTTTCCATCACCTTCAACATCCATCCTTTTTCTCTCGGCTGTATCTTGTAAGTTTTTAGGGGATCCTATAGGTTTTCTTGTAGTGGCTTGTTTTGAGACCGAATTGAGGAAAAATCCTCTAGGAAGCTAGAAAAGGGTCTCTTACTTGTCTCCCAAGCCTTTTGACCATTCACCATCATCTCAAAGCCACCTGCCATATCACCAAAAGGGATTAGCTTTCACACTCTCACATGAAAAAAGACAAAAAGAAAAACATATTTATTTTATTCATTTTTCATGCATAGCAATAGAAGGTTTGATGGTTTGAATCTGCATGCCTAGGACAATAGGATTGCATACATGTTAACTTAGCATTCTTTTGAAGCAAAGCCTCTTAGTAGTTAGTTAGAAAATGGCGTGTTTTAGAATTTGATTTCAGTCTCTTTCCTTGTAATTTCTTTCTTGCAATAGGTTAAGGTTCCATTTCAAACATTTCATTCTTTGCAATTAGTTTAGGATTTGACTTTAGTAGATGCACTCCATTACATCATGACAACAAAGTAATGAAACCTTGTATACTGGACATATAGTGCCGATACCTCTTAAGTTTGTACAAACCCTGGGTTGATAATTAAAGTCAATAGCCTTGGGAGTTGCAGCATTCTTGTTGCAATATTGAGGCTCATCACTTGCAAATGCTTCATTGACCTCTTGCCATTTCAACTTGATGTCCTTGTCTAGAAACAACTTGGTATCTTCATAGATCGGTAGACTTGAGGACACATGTTCAACTGCTACCCTAGTTTCACTTCCATCATTTTCCTTTGATCCTGCTCTGCTGGAGGCCATTGATCTTGTACTGCTAAGAGGTGGATGAACACCTAAAATATCTAGAGACAAAGTGACATGCATGGCAAGAAATCTATCAGCGAAAACCAAAGAAAATTCGAGGAATGACATAACACATACCTAGGGAATGATAAGTGAATATTTCACAATTTCTTCTGGGACGCTGGGAGACTCGCTGCTAGACTTGCGCAAAAAGTAGTTTGGGCTATCTGGGGAGGCCCACTGGTTACTGGATTTGTGAAATGTGCAATACAGGCTGACTGTTGACTACTGGAATTGTCCAATGCACAATTCCAATGGGAAATTATTGTAGGCTCAGTGACTGCATTATGCAATTTTCTAGGCTAGCAATTAGTGTCCCTCAGAAATGCACAAAGCAGTCTTGTAGGACAGTTCCTGGGCAGAAATGTGCATTTCTGGAGAGGAAGACAGAGCATTCCTTCCCCGAATTGCGCAATTCTATCTTGGTGAGGCAGAGTCTGGGCCAAGCCTACCCAGACCCGTCGATGGGAAACTGAAAGCCAATGTGAAAGCGAATGCATGGAAATATTTAGTGAAAGCAAAAATGATTGATTGTGCATGAAAAAATTGAATAAAAGTTCAGAAAATAGAACAACATGCATGTGGGTGAAGCAAGTCACAGAATCGGTGACTGTTCGTGCAAAACAGTTTCATGCATGCGACAACAGTGAGATAGCAACGAAAAACAAAACGGTGCTAGTACAAGCTAGTATGCATGTAAACAAGAGCAAGCGTTCAAAGAAATCAAGCAAACAACACTCACACAAGTGAAAACATAGAACGAGACAAAAATATTGAAAAAGAAAAGTTGAGATGACTTACCTGTGAATAGCTTAGCCAGATGTGTCGAAGAGTCTTGGATGTGATTTGGGATGTTGGAGCTCCAAGATCAGTGTGAAATAATGAGCTTTGATGCATCAAATAAATAAGTTTCGGCTCATGACGCGCATGCCACATATCTAGTAAAAGGTGGCACTTGGAGGAAAGATTCTAAAATGATATTTGCATGTAACCTCCAGCTGCTAAAAATATCTCCCTGAATCAAGGGATGCTTTTTGCATGTTTCCTTTTGCTATTTCGAGGAAAAGAAATCCATGCATGCATGTCAAGTTTCCTTGGTTCTGGGTGGAACGGGTCAACCCAACTGCACATGCAAGAGGCTGCTCAACTGATGGGATAAAATGCGCATTTTTGGATGGGAGTTGGGCTAGTTTCCCAAGATATTTACACAATTTCTGGGTAGAGCAGCTGACTGCTGCCCAGGATTGTACAATTCCTAGGTTGAGCAGCCCTGCTGGGAAGAATTGCACAATTTTCTGGATGAAGCCTGACTGGAAGAATTGCACAATTCTAGAGCCGAGCAAGCTGCCAGACATAATTGCGCAATTTCTGGAGGGAAGGCTAGTTTCCCTCCAGAATTGCTCAGTTTCTTGAGGGAGCTGCTCAACCTGCAACTAGACCAAGTCCGAAGGAACAACCTGTGAGGGGAATGCATCAAGCTCTAATTGACAGGTTGTCTTTCTGCAAGAAAAATGTTGAAGCTTGTGTATTTGATGAAGCAATAAAAGGTGCTATGAAAGGTTGGTAGGGAGGCTCCAAAACGAAGCTAAGGAAAATTTTTGGAGGGTGGTTGTAGCTGCTATAACACACGGTCAATAAAAGATCTTGAATATCAATCTCATTATTATACTTCTATAATCATGGCTACCATGATTTTCACAAACATTATCAATAGTATCAAGTTAACATTTATTAGAATCAAGGTGCTAGACTTATTTATGAGATCAAGATATCTAAAATGATAGGAATTAGCCAATCATCAAGCATACCAATATATCAAAAATCAGTATTTCCAATTAGCTTCATAGAATCAATAAATTCATCATGTCTAAAAGGTAAGATACTTGTTCACTACCAAGTGCATCATTTCATCATAGGTACCATGAATCAAACTTCCTTTCATATGCATGCATGATCCATAACTTAGGGCTCACCTTGCCATCCGATAAAACTTAACATTGAAACAATATACCATGCATACCTTATAGTATTCAAATAATTGTGCACCTTCTTATTTTACATAGGAAACTTATAGCACGTTGTCACCTTTTCATCATATGCCTCTTCATACACTAGCCATGATCCTTAAGAAGGATCCACTTATCATATCTCATCAAGAAGTTAGAAGCACCCAAATACTCCAATATATGTGTAGGAATTATATGTTATAATCAGAACAATAATTAGATCAATAAGTATAAACAAAAGTAAGGACATAAAGGAGCATCATAAATAAAAAAGTAGTTATCTTCAATGAGAGTTGATAATCTCTCTCTTGAACCCACCTTCAAGAGTCATCATTTTCCATTGTCTATATGACAATGTTTCATTCACTATTTCAATCAAATTTATCAACAACCAGGTCTAATAGAGATTATCCCATTTAGGGCTTCGTCAATTCTAACACAAGTTCTTGATCATCTTTACATTGACCTTGCTAGGGTTTCTAGATTTCATGTCTCACATCTTTTCCATAAACCAAGGTTTCTCTCAAACCCTAACCTCATAATATCCATCAAACTCTAATATGAAAATTGCCTAAGGTTATCTTCAAACCCTATAATTCTTCTAGGTCTCCACCATCCTCTTTTGAATCCATCAATGGTGTCATCATAGGGGTGATTTCCATGAATTTTATTCAACCCATGCTCTAATACCATGTTAATTTTTCTTATGGCTATATTTTTCTTTTCTTTGATAATTGCATTTCTTCATTTACACATTAAATTCACCCCATAACCTCCTTACATTATTCATATTTACATCAATATTCAACAACATATACAACTACCTAGAAAGATTGATATCATCTTCATCAATGAAGCAAAATCATAAAGGAACAATAGAAGAAAATCATTCACACATAGAAACATGAGGATTGGTTGTTGACCAGGGCGAAACCCACTATGAGGAAAGCCCTTTCAAATTATTCTTCTTATTAGATTGTCATTGAATGATTCAGCAAAATAGAGTACAATGATCCATATCTTCATCTATGGAAATATCCAGTAAAAACAACAACAACATCCATGAGATGAACCCAACAATGCTTATACTCAAAACCCTGATTTAGGATTTTGTAATGAACTGTCACATTCTGTGGTTAACTACCAAACCCTGTGGTCAATGAGAAAAAAAAATTAGATAGCTGGAAAAAAACCCTAGAAGTCGTTCTCATGGAGGACAAGCTATGTGTGTGATTAGGAAGCTTCAATTGCTCCTTGAGATTCCAATCCTACTACTATAGTCAAATTATGCCTTTGGATACCTTGGAACTATGTTTCTAAAACCCTAGATGTCAGTCGCATGGAGGACTAGTTGTGCATACGAATGAGATTCTTTGATCGCATGGATGTGATGATCAATGAGAAAATTTGGTTTATTTCTTCCTGTGTCATGATTTTGATTGAGGCCCAAAACCCTAAAACATAGATGCAAGCTTTGAACCTCTAATTTCATCTTCAAGTGAACCCATTCCTCCGTGAATGTGCCTCAGACCCGTGCGACAAAAACCAAGAAAGAGAAATAGAAAAGTATCTCATGATGATCTCCAATTGAGCTAGAGGTGACTTGTATTTATAACGTTCCAAGGTTGTCTACTTTTCTTTAGGGTTGACCTTATCAAATATGCACATATGGGCTTTTCTTCATAATTACACCCCTATCCATTTTGAGTGATATTTAAATCAATTTTGGTCCTCTCAAAAAAGAGGAATTTAATGAAATAATAATCTCCATAGAATTAGCTTTCCAAAGTGGAATTTTACCGCAGTTGTATATTTTCACACATTATCTCAGATTGGGACAATAGGTTCCTAAGTACATTCTTGTCAAGCCTAGATGGTCCTTGTTGGATACAAAGCTCACTAATTCCATGACTTTCCACCCCTAAATTGATGTCCAAATAGTGGTCGTCAAGAAGATGGTCGTGCACATCCTACGCATGTACAACTTGAAGCATCCATGCACATGGGGTGAAAGCATCCCCTATGTAGAACACAACTACAACATAGCTCTCCATAGCTCAACTAGCCACAACCCCTTTCAGGTTGGGTTGGGTTTTCAGCCACTATGTCCCATTGATGTTGCCATACCACTTGTAGTTACCAAGGAAAATTCGGCTCGTGTGGAGTTCAAAGATAACAGAGCTACCAGATTCATTGAATGCATTCAACACATCTTCCAGTAGGTCCATGACGTATATGAAACAACAAATTCTAAGTACAAATAGTGCCTTGATTGGCATCGGGTGCCACACAAGTTCTAGGTAGGCGACAAAGTTTGGTTATATTTGCAGAAGGAGTGCCCCGCTAGTGCCCACTGCAAGATTTTCTCGTTCTATTATGGGCCTTACACCATCACTAAGGATTTAGGTGAATATGATTTCGAGCTCAACATTCCACCATTTATTAGCCTACACCCAGTATTCAATGTGGACCGGCTGCGGCCATACTTTCACTCATTTCTAGACACATCAACATTGCTGAGCAGTTGACACCAATAGAGATAAACCCAAGCTATATTGAACATTCTGTAACTGATAGGATCATGGAAACAGAGATCAAGAATGCTCACAAACAGAGGATCCAACTATATCAAGGTGTCAATGTAGGCCAACTCCTTCACCAGGGAAAGTGGCTCACTAGGGACCATGTTCAAAGTAATTTTCCTCACCTCATGGAGGCTCTACGTGCAATGAGGACCATTTATTCGTAAGGGGGAGGAATTATCTAGGTGGATATTGGTGGCCACCTGCCTTTTCCACCAAGACCTCCAACTGGTTTCATTGGTTTCCTTGATTATAACACAATTTACTATTTTTAGCATATTTTCGGGTCTTGAACTTCCAGAGTTGTTTTGACCCCCTAAATGAAATTTATTTGAGGTCTGTAGTAGGCCCATAGCCATAGGTAGGGGCTTATCGTAAATATTGTAATACTTAGAGAGACATTTCTAACAAGGTATCATATGCTCCTAACGAAGATCATATGGCCAGGTTACAATCTAGGGAAGTTGGCTATCCAACTAACCCCAACAGGGCCCACAAACTCTTCACATTCCATCTCCTAGGGTTATGGTTTTGGTTGTTTATGTTTCCCTTTATTTTTAAATAATTAAAATTCCCTTGAGCCTCATTGTAACATAGTTCAAAGGCATTTAGCTACCACATCTCTTCTTAGAGATTAACTACCATCGCCTGAGCTAGTTTATTTCCATTCTATATGTAAGCATATTTTAGTTCTTTGATATTAATGAAATGGAGATTTATTCCTGCTTCATCTTTGTATTTATGTTTATATATGTATTCCATTTCATTCCTGAATAAGTCTACATCACCCATCAAAAAACATATTCCAAATTAAATTTGATTTAGGGGTAACATTTGCGACAATTTGGTGACTGACTTCCTCTTCATTGAAAATTGAATAAATTCCAATGTCCTAGATATACTTGATTGAGGTTTGGCAAAGATTTTGAAGATAAGGAAATATTATGTGTTCCATATATACAATTATATTTTTGGGACCTCTAGGAATGATGAGATGAGATCCATCCATGGATTAATAACCACAGGTCAAATATTTCTAGTCTCTACCAAGAATGATTGAGTAATTACCAACTGGAATATCAATAACTTGAACATTACAAGTCATACTAATCTTCGAGTGAGAAAAAAATACTAATGTAACAAAGATTTCTAGTCTCTACCAAGAATAATTGAGTAATTACTAATTGGTATATCAATGATCTCAGGGTGAGAACATATTACTAATGTAAGATGTTTGATTTCTTTGAAGGTTAAAATATTCCTAGGAATTTCATTTGAACAAGAAATCCCTAGTTCTTCCATGATAGTTTTGGACATAAAATTTGGACCAAAACCCCCATTTATAAGACAAGTGAGCTATCTTATCAAATATTTTCATAGATACATATAGGGTAGTTTCTTAGGCTTTCTGGAATTTGTCACCACTTCAACTTCCAGATCTTGGGAAAAATCACTATTATATTCAAATTTAGTGATGGGTATTGACGGAATAGGTGATTTTTATTGTCTTTCAATAAAAAAAATTAGCTTTGCAATTTGGTTAGTGGTTTGAGCTAAATCAAGAAGTGTTGCATGAGCTTTCATCTTAGACAAATCTTCGATGATGCATTTTCCAACAATCCAGAGAAAATTATCATTTTTTTTTTAGTTGGGTTGTTGTATTTTATGTTAGAAGCAGATTTCTTTGAAGAAAAGGTGCAATTAGAGGGTTCATTTTGAGAATTCTTGTTATAATTTCAAGCATGAGTATTTACAATATTTACATCGTCATCTATCTAATATAGAGTATATATGCTAGGATTAAGAGGTGATGGAGTTGATTTCTTTCCAAAAAAATTCATTGCTTTCTTTCATAATTTCACAGGTCCCCTCATCATGATAGTCCTATAGATGCTAAAATAGGAGAAGGATAAGGGATCAATGTAAGTGAATATTGAGAAGATGGAGATACAACCTTGTACTCAAATGAGATCATACAATTATTCATATCTTGCATTAATTGCAAGATCATAGTCATTTCAAGGCTCTTATTGAGTTCATTCAAAGGAATACCAATTCTTAGGTTCTAACCCTCATATTCCAGCTAAGCTTGTGAGGAAGTAGTTAGATCTTTGACAAGTTTTTCTTCAATTCAATTCCCATAGAGAGGAGGAATGTTATTATAATAATGGATCATGGAATCCTGACAGCGAGGTCTAATAACATCGAAAATTTTATAACAAATTTTGATAAAATTGAGGTTAAAACATCTGAAGATTTCTCCAAGGTTGAAAACCAAACTATTTTATTCCTTGAACCAATCAATAAGGATTTGATGCTTTCAAAAAGTATATTTGAACCAATAAGCCAATTCAACCTAGGTAGAGAAGGTTTTAGGAGGAAAATCATAGAAATCAGATGCATATTTCCCTTATAGAGTAATAACAAAGAGTCTCATGCAAACATCATGTGTGTTAGCCCTTATATTGTTGCAGAAATTTGAAAATTCACTTAGGTGCTCTTCAACAATATAGGTTCCATCGACAGAAAGATTAGGAAAGTAATCTTTGAAATTAGGCAGACGAGCTGACGTAGGAGGTAAATTTAGTGGAGATGGTGCATGCCAAAGAGTTTCTTTTAAATCTTCTTCAAATTCAAAATTCCAAAATTTCTTAATTATCTTGTTATGATCATTAGGTTTTGAAGTAGGTTGATACTTACTAAAAACACCCCCCAAAGGAAGTGCGACAATTTTAATAATAGGTTTTAAAAATGGAATTTGATTAATGAAAGCAGTGTTATATTTAGATATAGATATTTTGAGAGAACTCTTGAGAGTTTCTAAATTTTTCCTTCAACCTCTAACAACTAATAAAGATTCAAATTTAGAAGATCTTCCTCTTACCTAGGAGATTGGTGAAGGGTTTCAAATGGTTGATGAGTAGATCTAGATTGTGTTAAATTTATAAAACTAGGCTCAAATTCCAATTTAGACAACTCATTTGATGGAGATGATGATTTCACTTAATTCCAATTTTTGAGAGGACCAAAATCAACCTAAATATCACCTCATTTGGATAAGCAAAAGTTGGTTTTTGAATTTATGAACCCTCACATGTACATTGGGATAGGTCGGCCTCACACATATGTACAATTGGATAGGTCAGCCTCAACATCAAGTGGACCCTCATGGAAGCCTATAAATACAAGAGACCTCAAGCTCATTTTCACATCATCATCAAGAATTCTCTTCTCTTCTTCTATTGTTTGGTTCACATAGGTCTGATAGAGGAAGTTTCACGCAAGGTCTAAAATTACAGGTCTAAGGCTCACATGTGTCTAGGGTTTCTATTTTCCAGTCGCACACTCATCACAAGTCAGATTTGACTATAGTTGGTTACTCACAGTACTTCAAAGAGGGACTATGAAGTTGCAGTCACTCGCATAACATCCCCAAGGAAGTGATAGGGGCTCAGAGATAGTTCTGGGAGGTCTAGATCCCAGTCACTCACTTTCCACACTTCAGGGAGTGACAGGGTAGACATAACCACTCTCAGGGAGTAATAGGGAATGCTCAGTCACTCGCAAATTATCTTCATGAGTGCAACTAGGGTTCTGATCTAGGGTTTCATAGTCCGAGTGGCATAGTCACTCGCTTATAGTGTCTTAGGGAGCGATTGAGAAGGCTCAGTCACTCACAAATTATCGTCATGAGTGTGACAAGGGTTCTGAGCTAGGTTTTGACAGTTGATCATAGTTGTATGAAGGTTGGAAGGTTTCTCTCTGCTGTACAATAATTCTGGAAGTCTGCTTCTATTTTGTATTAGGTAAACCTTTACTGGATGATTATGAATTAGGATCATTGTACTCTTTGGTAAAACATTTTATGCCAATCTAGTAAGAAGAATATTTGAAAGGGTTTTCTCCCATAGTGGAGTTTTCCCCTTGTCTTTGACCAATCAGGTGTCTCTTGTGGTTATGCTATTATCTCCTCTTTCATTGCATATATTGTTCTATCTTCAATTACTATTTCTAATTGGAAACATTGTTAATAATTGGATGCATTGCTAAATGAAGAATTGATTTGGGCTAAAGTAATTGGAACAACATAGAACAATCTGAAAAATTAACATGGTATCAGAGCTAAGGTGAAGGACAAGCCCAAAAGGAGACAAACATTGAAGCAATCATCCTTGGAAAGTTGAAAGAGCCGATCTAGTCAAAGACAAGATGACTTCCTTCTTCAAGTGTGATGAGAAGTTGGGTGACTCATCCAATTTTTCTACATGGAAAGTCAGGTTGGAGATCATAGCGATAAAAATTATTTTGACTATATTTAAGGAAGAGTACTTGAGCCTCCAGAGAATGCTTCCGATGCTTTAAAAAACAAGCACAAGAAAGGTGAGTTAAAAACAAAGAAAATTATAGTTGATGGTTTACAAGATAATTTATTTGCATATGTTGGAAACCTGGGAAGGTATAAAGACATGTATGATAAGATATCCAGTGTGTATGAAGTGAACAATTTGAATGAAATTATCTCCTTGGAAGATCAACTCAAAAAAACCAAGATGAAGAAAGGATATTCCGTGAAATCCTACATAATGAGGATATCTCATCTTAAAGACAAATTGCAAAGAGTTGGAGAACCTGACAGAGAATTGGTGATCGTGACTCTAAGAGGTCTTCCTCCTATTTGGGAAACATTCATTACTTCCATAAGTAACAACAATGTCCTCCCATCATTTGATGAAATTATTGGAAAGTTGATACAAGAAGAATCAAGGATCATATCAAGAGGAAGGATTCAAAAACATGAAGAAGGAGAGGTCGTTGCATATATCACTCATGAAAAAAGGAAGAAGAAAGGAAAAGGAGGTCTATCAAGGAAGACTCCTCCTTGAAATTCAAAAAGAAAGGATGATAGAACATTATCTCATATTGAATGTTATAATTGTCACAAGAAGGGTCATTATGCACGAGATTGTCTTGAGAAGAACAAAGGGCCACATTACAACACTAGAAGCAAAAACAATAGGTTCAATAATCAAAGGAGAGAAGGTGATCGAAGAAATGACTGCAACAAAAGATATGAAAGTAGAAGAAGGGATACCTCATGTGACCATGAAGAAGATCATCATCCTCAAAAGAAGTCAAGATTTCCCAGGTATGAAAGTAATGTTGTAAATCAATCTAAATACATTCTTATTTCTGCACATACTAGTTCTTCTCCTTCGGATTCATGGGATAGTTGGCTAGTCGATAGTGGGGCCACTCATCATTTCTCTGGATATAATGAAGTTCTATCTAATCTAGTAGAGAGGGAGACTAAGCTGAAGATTATTCTTGGAGACAACTCTACTCATCTAGTAAAAGGTTTTGGGTCTGTCTAATTTCATTTGAATTCTAGAGAATTAGTTTTGCTACATGATGTTATGTATCTACCTAGATTAATGAAGAATTTGGTATCTATATCCACTTTGGGAGATAAAGGGATGAAGGTTGCCTTAATCAAAGGAAAATTTCTGGCTTGGTCTGTTGGTTTACCTATGAGAGATGCATTCACATTAGGATCAATAAATGAAGGACTCTATAGAGTCACTGGAAGACATCTTCTAGCATTGGTTCATAATACTAATCACCTAAGCAAGTTATGGCACCAAAGAATAACTTATCTACATTACGATGCTCTTCTGAAATTAAGAAAATTGGTCTCTATTATTCTTAATGTTCAAGCCTACCATGATGGAGTATGTCTAGGTTGTTCAAGTGGAAAGAAGACAAGGGGAACATTCCCTTCTAGCAAGAACAAGACAACTACCATCCTCCATCTCATCCATTCCAATATATGTGCTCCAATGCCTGTACGATGTATTGGTAGCCATCTCTACTATATCACCTCCATTGGTTACTACTCTAGAAAGACCTGGAAATACTATTTGAAGCATAAGGATGAAGCCTTCAAAATATTCAAATAATTCAAAGCTTTGATCGAAAATCAAATAGGGAAGGGAATAAAAATATTAAGGCCCGACAATGGTGGGGAATACATGTCAAATGAATTCATAGAATTTTGTAAGAAAGAAGGGATCAAGAAGGAAACAACTGTGTCATATACACCTGAAAAAAATGGATTAGAGGTAATAAAGAACATGTTTATATTAGAAGCTTCCTGTGTTGTGCTCCATGATAAAAACATTCCAAAGCTCCTTTGGGGAGAAGCAAGACATATTGTTGTATATGTTCAAAACAAGATGACTCATCAAGCACTGGAAAATAAGACCCCCAAAGAAGTGTTCACATATGGCAATACCAACATAAGTCATCTCTATATCTTTGGATGCCTTGTATATTTTCATGTGCTGAAGGACAAAATGAACAAGTTGGAGGTAGTTGGAAGGAAAGGTATGTTTTTGGGTTATTGTGAAAATTATAAATCTTATTGATATATATTCCTTGTCAAAGGAATGTTGAAATTAGTAGGGATATAACATTCGATGAAGACGCTGCTCTTGGAAAAGCAAAAGATCTTCCTCCACTTCCTCCTCCCGAGAAGAGGAATGATGATAGGGATATTCTAGATGGTCCTTCAATGGTTGAGTTCGAGATATATAATGTTGATGATACCATGGAGCCTATCAATCCCTTAGATCCTCCTCCAAGTGATTCTCATACTAGGAAGATACCACTTTGGCTCCGTGAAACTCTGTAAGAAGCTGAGAGACATGTTCCCATTTGAAGATAATTTAGAGAAAGGAAGAACTCATGCAGGTATTAGGGATATTTTGCTACCATGAGCGCCATGATTCAAGCCAAATCTTGTACATTCGAAGAATCCACAAAAGAATAGTTTGGAAATATGCGATGGTCGAGGAATATGAATAAGCTATGAATAATGATGTTGATGTTGTGCTGAGACTGAAAGGGAAATCTGTGGTGACTTCAAAGTGGTTATTAAAGAATCAAGATCAAGCATGGAGTTGAAGGTAGCATTGAGAAATACAAGGCAAGGTTCGTGGTTCGATGATTCTCGCAGAAAGAGGGAGAGGATTATGATGATATATTTGCACTTGTGGCTCGATATACAACTATTCTTTTGATAATAACCCTTGTTGCAAGTGAAGGATGGACTCTTCCTCATATGGACGTAAAGACTGCAATCCTCCATGGCATGTTACAAGAACAAGTGTATGTTGAGCAGTCACAGGGATTTGAAGTAGAATATCAAAAGACACATGTTTGAAGATTGAATAAGGCATTGTATGGTTTAAAACAAGCCTCGAGAGCATGGCACACCAGCATAGACAATTATTTGTTGAAGTTGGGATTCACAAGAAGCAATGTCGATCCAAACCTCTACTTCAAGGTAGTCCAAGATATATTGTTGATTTTGGTTTTATATGTTGATGACATATTCTTAACAGGTAGTGAGTCTTTGATGATCAAGTGCAAGAGGAAGATAGCCTATGAATTCGAGATGAAGGACCTTGGACTAATGCACTACTTTCTAGGTTTTGAGGTGTGGCAAATACCTAGTGAGATTTTCCTTTCGCAAGGAAAATATGTTGTGAAGTTGTTATAGAGATTTGGAAAGACAAAATGTAGGTACATGGCCACACCGATGGACATGAACTTCAAGAAGTTATGTGGAGAAGTTGTGGGAGCCGATTTGGTGAATCCATCCGAGTATAGAAAGTTGATTGGGGCTCTAATGTTCCTAGTGAACACCCGTTTAGACATATGCCATGTAGTAAAAAAGTTTAGTCAATTCATGACCGAGCCTCTCCATGCACATTGGATTTCTGCCAAACACATCTTGAGATATTTACATGGGACGATCATACTTGGTCTGAGATACTCTCCCAGAGATGTTCGACTTCATGGATACATTGATGCTGACTGGGAAGGAAATGTTATTCATAGGAAGAGTATGTATGGATTTTGTTTTAGTCTTGGACCTGCCATGATATCTTGATTGAGCAGGGAACATAAGTCTGTAGCATTGAGTACCACCGAGCCAGAGTGTATTGCCTCAAGCATGGCTAGTTGCGAAGAATTTTGGTTAAGGAAGCTCTTTGGAGAGATATTTTAGCATGTCCTAGATACTATAGTGATACATTGTGAAATCAACAGTGGGATATGTCTGGCAAAGAATCTCGTATTTCATGATAAGTCCAAGTACATAGAGATACAATATCACCTCATTCGAGACATGGTGCAGAGAGAAGCCATCAAACTCCATCACATATCGACAAATGAACACATTGGAGATACTTTCACCAAGGCCTTGCTGAAAGGGAAGCTCTTGGTCTTTAGAGGACAAATTGGAATGATGGATGTGACCGCTCCTTAGAAGGGGCATCACTTATCGAGGACATTGAGCCAACTCTTTTCCCCTATTGAGCTCCTAGGGCGAGGAATGGAGATAGAGGGTTGTTAGGGTTGAGGGATATATGGACAATAGGGTATTTCCCCTATCTGTTACCCATAGGGTTGGAGATATTTCTCCTATTTATACGCATAGGATTGGATATGTTTCTCCCCTTCCTGGTCTATGTAGAGAATAACCCAGTTGGCATCATACCCACAAGCCTATCTTGTTGGGAATACTACTCCCTGTTTGGCCAATGGTTTGAGAGTGTCCTTGGGGTGTACAATCCAAGTTGATTATGATGCGGGTGTATACCTCATGACTCTTAAGGGTCATTGATGGGAAAATTGGTAGGCAATAGGATTGGGTTGAGATTTTCTATCCTTTATAGTTTCGGGTTGAGAATGAGCTCCCCAATGTGATTTCAGGGTTGAGATGTGCTTCCCTGTGTGTTTGGATATCAGATTGCTAGATATGGGTTTGAGATATGTGACTCCCCCATGAGATATAGGATGGTAGATAATGTTCCTTGATTATTCTTCTTTTAGATTCGAGAATGTTTTAGTAGGTAGAGTTGAGCATAGATGGACACGAAATGATAGGACAATATTCGTAGGGGGAATTCTTCCTAGTTGAGAAAGAGTGTTAAATTTATGAAGCTAGGGTCAAATTACACTTTGGATAACTCATTTTATGGATATGATGATTTCATTGAATTACTCTTTTTGAGAGGACCAAAATTAACCTAAAGATCACCTCATTTCAACAAGTAGAAGTTGGTTTTTGAGTTTATGAACCCTCACATGTACATTGGGACACGTTGACCTCACACATATGTATAATTGGACAGGTCAGCCTCAACATCAAGTGGACCCTCATGGAAGCCTATAAATACAAGAGACCTCAAGCTCATTTTCACATCATCATCAAGAATTCTCTTCTCTTCTTCTATTGTTTGGTTCGCACAGGTCTGACAAAGGAAGTCTCACACAAGGTCTAAAATTACAGGTCTAAGGCTCACATGTATCTAGGGTTTTTGTTTTCTAGCCACACACTCATCAGATGTTATATTTGATTATAGTGTCTCACTTGCATTGATTCAGAGAGTGATTGGGAAGCTGCAGCCACTCACATAACAACCTAAAGGAAGTGACTGAGGCTTAGAGTCAAATCTGGGAGGTCTAGACCCTAGTTGCTTGCTTTCCATGCTTCAGGGAATGACCGAGTAGTCATAACCGCTTACTTATAGTGTCTTAGGGAGCGACTGGGAAGGCTTCATTGCTCACAAATTATCTTCATGGGTGTGATTAGGTTTTTGAGCTAGGCTTTCATAGTTCAGGTGTCATGGTCGCTCGCTTACAGTGTCTCTGGGAGTGACCGGGAAGGCTCAGTTTCTCACAGATTATCTTTATGAGTGCGAATAGGGTTTTGAGCTGGGGTTTGAAAGTTGACTGCAATTGACCATAGATGTCTAAAGGCTGGAATGTTTCTCTCTATTGTACAATAATTATGGAATTATGCTTCTATTTTATATTGGGTAAATCTTTATTGGATGATTATGTATTGGGCTCATTGTACTCTCTAGTGAAACATTTTATGAAAATATAATAAGAAGAAGATTTTAAAGGGTTTTCCCCCATAGTGGGCTTTTCCCCTTGTCTTTGACCAATCTAGTGTCTCTTGTGGTTTTTCTATTGTCTCCTTTTTCATTTCATATAATGTTCTATCTTCAATTACTATTTATAATTGGAAACATTGTAAATAATTGGATGCATTGCTAAATGAAGAATTGATTTGGGCCAAAGTAATTGGAACAACATAGAACAGTCTAAAAAATTAATAGATTGTTGAGGAGTTTCAATGTTATGATGAGAAGATCAAGAGGAGTGAGAAGGAGTGTGTATCTATTAATCAAGAGGATGAATTCTTACTAGACGATGTACCAATTGTTGGTGTGAAATTTCAATATCGCATGAGATAGTTTTTGATGATTTTTTGTAGTTTCAATAGCAAGTTAAAAAGACCAGCAACAATGCTATTCTGATTATTAAACTTAGGGAAAAGTTTAGATTGAAATAAAATAGGTTGAGTCATTTATTATTTCAAGTTCATCTACCTATTCAAGAAATGGAAATATTTCATAAATTTATCTTAATAACATAGTAGTAAAGGCAAATAAATGACCTTAACTAAAATATTTTGCTGATGTTTCCTTAGTTGTGGATAACAATGATAGATTTATATGATCCTAATCAATGCTTGGACTAAAGGGTTGAATTGTGGTCATTAAATTGTCAAATAAAAATCGTCAACAAACAAAACTATAAATAAGAGACAGAAGTAAAAACAATGTAAACTTTGAAACGAGAATTGATACGATTACCTGTTTAGTTGAGGTAGCAAAAAAATCATCCAATTTTGAAAAACACTGATTCAGAATACACTTTTTTTTTTCGGAGCATATTTTTGACACTTTAAATTTTCTTATGTATCAAATATAAATATTTGTTTTTAAATGCTAGAGATTTTCATGTTGATTTTGAAATGTGTTGGTGGAGCGTCAACCCATTTTTTTAGAAGGCTTATTTTTGACACTTTTTTCTAATGTATTAAGTGTGGATATTTTTTTAAATGCTACATTTTTATATATGACAAAAAAAAATTATCTTGTAAATGGTAAGAAAAAAGAATTAAATTAAAAAAAAAACTATAAAAATAAATAAATAAAAATACACAAATTTAAAAAATCTATTAAAAAAACTTAAAATATAAATATATATATATATATATATATATATATATATATATATATATATATATATATATATTGAAAACAAACGTTAAAAAAAAAAAAAAAAAAAAAATTAACCAAGAAACTTAAACTCTTTTTAAATAATTTAAAACAAAATCACAAAAACTTTAAAAAACTAGTAAAAGAAATTAAAAACATAAAATACAAATAAAAATTATATTAAACATCAAAAAAAAAAAAAAAAAAAACCATGATTAATTAAAAAAAATTAAAATCTTAAAAACAAATAAAAAAATTATTAGAAAAACATTATAAAAAAATAAAAATAAACTTTGGCCCGTTGGACATGGTCATGGGTGGGTGGAGCAGCACAGCTCTGCCGCCCATGGATGCGCTTGCCGGACCCCTGGGAGGCTGGCCAATTTTTTTTTTTTTTTTTTTTTTAAGATTTTTTTTTTTTTTTTTTTTTTTTGTGTTTAATATAATTTTTTTTGGGTGTGCTTTAATTTTTTTTACTACTTTTTTTTTGGGGGCGCGGGGATTTTGTTTTTAAACTATTTAAAAAAGTTTTATTAACTTCTTTTAACTTTGTGTATTTTTATTTATTTATTTTAATAGTTTTTAAATTTTTTGTTTTATTTTTTATTTTTTATTGTTTACAAGATAATTTTATTTTTATTTTCTACATTTTTTAATTTTTTTTTAATATGTTGTTATTATTTATTTCTTTATATATTTTTTAAATTTTTAATTCTTATCTTGGTTAATTTTTTTTTTTTTTTACATTTTAATGATTGATTTTTTTGTCTTTTTAGGTTAATTTTGTTTTTATTTTTATTTTTATGTTTGTTTTTTTTTTTTTTGTCTTTTTTATATATTTGATTTTTTTTGTCATTTTTTGTTTTTCTTTAATATATATTTTTATTTACTTTTTGTTTTTTTTCATTGTTTTAATTTTTAAATTTATGTTTTCATTATTCTTTTGAAATTTTAATGTTTTTCGGAGTCATGATAAAATCTTACACCATTATTTCAAAATGTTGAAAATTTATCCTAAAAAAAAAACAACGTTATTTCAACATCAACACATCAACACTTTTCATTTTTAGTGTGTTTTTTGCACAATTTTTGCACAAAAAATTGGTTTTCAACGCCATTTTTAAAACATGTTGAAAATTTAACCTAGAAAAAAAAAGTGTTATTCCAGCATCAACACTTTTTATTTTCAAGGTGTTTTTTGCACAATTTTTGCACAAAAAAGTAGTTTTTATTGCCATTTTTAAAACATGTTGAAAAATTACCCTAGAAAAAAAAGGTGTTATTCCAGCATCAACACTTTCATTTTCGAGTTGACTTTCCATGTCTTTTGGGGATTTTTTGGCTAGAGTTCTCATTTTGAGTTTATAGTTCCAGTTTCAAAGTTTACATTGTTTAAAAGAAAACAAAGAAAATCCAATAAACCAAAACAATCAACAAACTAGGATGTAAAATCATTTTCTCCCCAGTATGGTCGCCATAAAAGATGTTGATGAATTTTTTAGCAAAAAATACTCAAATCCTTAGGCTGGATAAGCGAAGGATAGCAGAACATAACCCTGTTTACAAGTCAATGCAATATGATATAGCTTCGATGTTTAAAAAAAAAAATAGAAATTCAAATCTAAATTTTACAATATGTTCAACAAGTAAGTCATGAAAAAGAACATTGATCATTAGAATGTATTGCAAGTCAGACTCAGAAACATATATTCGATATTCAACATATACAAAATAAAATAATTGTTTCCCATTAAAGTGATACTTCATACGAAAAAGAGTTACAACATACAATGTACATATGCCTATTATCAATAAAAGGTAAAATTTCAGTACAATGATTAAGAAACAAGATGGTAAGAACAACAAATGATTCTTCATTGATATCATAGAAATAATGTTCAGATAAGGTATCCATAAACTTGGAAGATTCATGTTTGCTCAAGGAAACTTCTTTAAAAAATGACCTCGTTTACAAGACAACACGGTCAAATGTTAACGAGCATAATAACTTAATAAAACAAATCTCGATGTAATAAGTTCAAAGGGACATGTTTAGAGACTAGTATGTTACTGCACAAATAGTCAACATTAGAATTGACAGAAAGCAGTAAGCTTCAATCTTTTGTAACTGAAATCAAATATGCCTATAACAACAAGAAGTATTATAAAACTCCATAGATGTTGCTACTTAAAAGAAGCTCACTTGTGGCATAGCCAAAATATATTTCTATCCTTCATATGCCTAATATTATAGTCTTGAATTTCTAGGAAGTTACGTAAATAATATGTTTATTTAACTAATCAGGCTTAATTAATTTGAAGGTGAGATTAATAGGTGGAATCCTAAAATGTAGGGAATGACATGGAGAGGCGGAGGACCCACATCCATATATGTATTAACCATGGAATAATATCTAAAATGCACCATCTTCAACTTATATAAGTAAGTTTGCATCACATAAATGAGTTAGCCAATCATCCAGACATCATGCTCATAATAATATAAAAAAGGCTAATATGTCCTAAATTGTGAAAATGTCTCCTTTTCCAGCTAACCGAATATAAAAAAAACAACATCATAGCACTTCTTTCCAATAATATAATTCACAAAGTAAACCAATAATGTGTACGCAAAAAATATTATAGCTATTCAAAACATTTCCAAATTTCATGAAACTCCCTGTCAACAACTAAAAATTAACATGAATCAAAACATGTAACCAAAAGGAGAAACATTTCTTTTAGCTTCTGATAAAAACTTCCACATAGAAAAACTAAGCTTCTTTGCTTCATCCTATGGTTGATCTTGAGAAACTTCTGGTGTAGTCGTAGTAAGATCAGGCCTAGAACTTGTTGGAGGATTCTATTCAAGATCTCTTGCAGAGGAAGCATCAATAGGGGACAAAGTCAAAGGGATTGAAGGGGTTCCGAAGTTTTGATGAGTGTGTCTAGAATAAGTAGGTGTAGAAACAAATTGTGCATGGAAAATTTGTTTTCCAGATAGAGGGAGAGCATCACGAGTAGTGGAACGAGAGCTAGAAACAAGATCATGGGTTTTTGAAGTATTTCCACAGGCATCATGGTTATGCTCAGGTGGGTTTTGAATAGGATCCCAACCAAAATTTTCATTTATAGGCTCTAGAATCTCTCGAATATTAGGATGAGGTTGGAGTGAGGGAGCTGAGTTATTCTAGTAAACTGGAGGAATGCATGATACATTAGGAGACAACAAAGTGAGGTGACCAGTGGTGGAAAGTTGGTGAAATTCATTAGAATCAAAATTAAAATGAATTTTTTTCCTTTTCGAATCCGTCCAACCTAGTGGCTTGTTCCTCCTTCCTTTTCCCCTGCTTGAACCTCATGAATAGTAATCTGTATTAAAATATGGCTATACTGAAAATTATTAAAATGTATGCATCTCTTTCAAAGTTAAAAGGCATACTCTTATCACACAAAATGGTCAATCTATACATGATTTTTACCCCACTGCTTCAAGTAAATCTATTCTTCCAGAACTATAGAAATTTCAAGGGAAAAGAAGGTTAAATTTTCCCTCAATTGCAAATAAAATATGAAAAAGACTTCATTAAGACTTGATTCAACTCTGAATTTCAATTTACTTTTTTTAAGGGACTCTCATTCCTCCCTTCCATCACTCCATTCTATAGCCACTAAATCCTAACCTAAGCCCTTGCTTTTCATTTCAAATTATATTGGGTTATTAACACTATCATCACAAGTTTTTGTGTATATACCTCGTTCTTCTTCCAATTAATTTTGAGTCCATACCATTCCATTCTCCCTCTGAAGCCCATCCTTTCAGCCTATCTTAGTTCTTGGTCCTGCAAGAAAGTAAGATTAAGTAGCCTTATTTTAACATTTTGAATTTGTAACAATTCAAAAAGGAAACGTGTAGTTGTTTTGCTTCATGTTTTATCATTTCAGTTTTAACTTGGCTATTTGCATAATGAATTAAAGCTCACGAGGTTCAAGCAGGGGAAAAGGAAGGAAGAACAAGCCACTAGGTTGGAGGGATTCTAGAAGGAAAAAAAATATTCATTTTTTTGTTCATTTTAATGTTCATCCTAATGAATTTCACCAAATTTCCACCACTGGTCACCTCAATTTGTGGTCTCCTAATGTATCATGCATTCCTCTAGTTTACTGGAATAGCTCAACTGCCTCACTCCAACCTCATTCTAATATTTGAGAGATTCCAGAACCTATAAATGCAAATCTTGGTTGGGATCCTATTCAAAACCCACCTAAGCATAACCATGATGCCTGGGGAAATAATTCAAAAATCCATGATCTTGTTTGTAGCTCTCATTCCACTACTCGTGATGCTCACCCTCTATCTAGAAAACAAATTTTCCATGCACAAGTTTTTTCTACACCTACTTCTTCTAGCCACACTCATCAACACTTCGGAGCCCCTTCAATCTCTTTGATTTTGTCCCCCATTGATGCTTCCTTTGCAGAAGATCCTAAATAGAATCCTCCAACAAGTTCCAGGCCTGATCTTACTACGACTACACCAGAAGTTTCTCAAGATCAACCATGGGATGAAGCAAAGAAACTTAGTTTTTCTATGTGGAAGTTTTTATCAGAAACTAAAAGAAATGTTTCTCCTTTTGGTTACATGTCAATTTTCAGTTGTTGACAGGGAATTTCATGAAATTTTGAAATGTTTTAAATAGCTATAATATTTTTTGTGTACACATTACTGGTTTACTTTTTGAATTATATTATTGGACAGAGGTGCTATGATGTTATTTTTTTCATATTCGGTTAGCTGGAAAAAGAGACATTTTCACAATTTAGGACATATTAGCCTTTTTTTCATTATTGAACCTCGTGAACTTTAATTAATTATGAAAATAGCCAAGTTAAAGCTAAAACGATAAAACATGAAGCAAATAAACTACACATTTCATTTTTGAATTGTTACAAATTGAAAAAATTAAATTAAGGCTAGTTATTCTTACTTTCTTGTAGGACCAAGAACTAGGATATGATGAAAGGATGGGCTTCAGAGGGAGAATGGAATGGTATGGACTCACAATTAATTGGAAGAAGAACGAAGTATATACACAAATAATTGTAATGATAGTGATAATAACCCAATATAATTTGAAATGAAAAGTGAGGGCTTAGGTTAGGGTTTAGTGGCTATAGAATGGAGTGATGGAAGGGAGGAATGAGAGTCCCTTCAAAACAAAAAGATTTAAATTCAGGGTTGAATCAAGTCTTAATGAAATATTCTTCATATTTTATTTGCAACTGGCAGCAAATTTAACCCTTTTTCCCTTGAAATTTATATAGGTCTGGACAAATAGATTTACTTGAAGCAGTGGGGTAAAAATCATGTATACATTGACCATTTTGTGTGATAAGAGTATACCTTTTAACTTCGAAAGAGATGCATACATTTTAATAATTTTCAGTATAGCCATATTTTGATACAAAAACCTGTAATGAACTTGGAATTGCAAATGATAGGAGTTTGTATGCAACTCAAACGACAAATTTTTAATTGTTACAGTATCTCATGTGATTTCTGATGGGAAAGGGTGTAAATATTTCAATGGAAAGGGGTTTTACGAACATGGGAATATTATATAGGGTACAAGTGAAACCCATTTTTTTCATGCGTTAACTAATATCACTAAAATATGTAATAATTGAATGGTGGCACAAGGGTTTCATGCCTTGGATGAATATAGATAGGAAATTACAAAGAGGGTTTTGGTCCTTCCCATTTCGAATACAATGTGGCTCAAAATATGGTTGAACTAATATTATATGGAAAATGGGATAATATACCCTTCGTTGCATGTATTCAAAATGTAGTCAACTGAGAAAACAAATAATGGTTATGGTAAACAAGAGCTAGTAGAGGGAATTTGAAATCATAGGCAAGGCAACTAGCCATCGAGAAACATATGAGCTGCACAATTAAACTTGTTCTTACTTGTGAAACACCAAAGTCAAGAATAACATCCTTCCAAAACTTCACACATTTTTTCAGAATAAAAAATAATTCTTATGAGGTGGAAGAATGAGAAAAATTCACATCGGGAGAGAAAGTTAGGGTTTCTCATGGTGGACATTAAAATCGTCAGATAATTTTAATTTCTCGAAGTGTCGCATTAAATATTAAATGTAAATTTCGGCAAGAGCTAACCAGCCTGCCATAGGGCATTAAATGCCCGGTTATATGCATACTGGATAACCCAATAACACACGCGTGCGGGGACTAGATAAATAAAAAATAATGGCAGTGTGTTATTAGGTTATCCAGTATGCATATAACCGGGCATTTAATGCCCTATGGCAGGCTGGTTAGCTCTTGCCGTAAATTTCCATTAAAACTTAAACGAACACAAGTACAACTAGTCACAAATGAAATCTATATGTTAATTGAACGAGTAATCTAACAAACAAATTACCCAAATAAAATACAACATGACGCTAATCGACTTAATATAAAATTCCCACATAATTAAAAAAAAAAAAAAAATTTGTTTTAAATTTTGTTGTATAACATTTAATCACCCGAAAAACTATTTTATGTGAAGGTTGGAAATATACAGTGGTTGCAATGCATATAATATTGTATGTCCAAATGTATATTGACCATGTTTTTCGATGTTCAAAATGCTTCGAAGTGAAATTTAGCATTGAGACATACTGTAAACATACATATACAAAACCATTTCATTTTCCATCCTTGGGTGTTACATGATGTAAATATCCCAATTTTTTTTCCCAAAACCATAGTAAATGACAACATTGCAACAATGTTTTCATTGTAGACTTGTACCATATCTATGCCAAAATATAAACATTGTGACAATAATAAACTTTGGACATTTCTTATAATGTGAGCATCATATAGGATGTAACATGTGTGCGATGCATATAAGAAAAATATATGTAAGAAATGGCTTTGTGGTCCTCCCCATCCAGTTGTGATAGTGAAAAACATTAGTAGAATAGGTCACTATTGGTAAAAGAGAGGGAGGACCAAGAAAGATGGAGGCAATTAAGAGTTTGTGGCATATTAAAAAGATAAAGGGTCAAAATTTGGTATCAACATGGTCCATTTTGGGAAATGGATAATTTTCCTTCAAGCAACACTGATTCAGGTTCCTGAAATTCATAGAGAGTTTAACGTCTTCATTATTTTTCCTAACTAGTACCAGGTACACCACCCATTAGGAGTATCTCAGTGGTACGATAATATTTCCATCTAGTGAATTTATGATCTCTTTCTCTATTATTGGTAGAAAAATGGGATTGAACATCCTAAGTTTCTAAACAAAAGGATTAGTGTTTTCTTTCAACAATATCTATGTTGTTGAATTGAAGTATCGTAAGTTTTAAAATCTGCATAGATCCATGCAAAAAATTCTTTAAATTGCTTGAATAATTCAATGTACCTATTTTTGGATGTAGGTTCTAAAGACTTAGAAAGTTTTACCTTTTGTGGGTCTCTTTCGTGATGAGGTTCTGCTCCTCGACATTTTTATCTACTAACCAGAAAATGAGCTTGGTAGGCACATCATTGTGATAAAAAATTTGCTCAAGTGGGATAAATCCTTTGGCGATGAAATTATTCTTGAGTTGGATCACTTTAAGACCTCCAATTTTATTCAAAAACCTGTTACTTTCATCTTTCAAATCTTCTTCTTCTTGATCGATTTTAGGTGTTTCTACTTCAAAGTTAATATTAATGGTAGAAAATTCATCCACAAATTCAAGGAATCTTCTTAGTTTTTGGTCATCTTAAAAAACCTGCCAATATTTGACATTATCTGGAATAGAAGGCCTATACCGCATTTCTACTTGATATTTGAGTTTTGGTTTAGGAGTTGGTCTACATGTACTTTTTGCTATTGGTAGAGAATCTTTAAACTAATTATCTTCTCTGCACACTATTGTAATGTTTAAAGCATCAAAATTGTTTTCAATAATATCCCACACTGCAATTCGATATGATCTCATTTGAGGGTTTTTAGTGGTGTATATGTTTCTTACTTGTAGGACTACTAACTATGAATCCCCAAATGTTGTAAGGTTCTTCACTCCCATTTTTCAGGTCGTTGCTAATCCTAGAATCAATGCCTCATACTCAGGAATGTTATTGATGACATCAAATTATAGTTTAAAGGTAAGTGAGTTGTTATTCCCTATGGGTAGTATTAGGATCACTCCCACTCTTATTCCTTCTTGGGAATATGCTTCGTCGAATAAAATTTTCCAAACTGAATTTAGTTAGTGTGTTTTTTTCGACTCAACATGGGTTAATCCCATCTCAATCATAGATTCAGCGCTAACTGATATCCTATTGCAACCCGTGAAATCTTCTACAACATAAAATGACAAGTTCTTATACTTTCTTGCATCACTTATGACGTATAGGAGTTTGGATTCTCAATATAGTCTTCGTTCTTGATCTCCAAAAATTGGTAGGGTGTTGTATGATAGATCCATTTTTAAGGCACCACCTAACTTTCTAGCCCAAGACCTAGAATCAACATGCCATATGAAGTAGAGATATCACTCACTACTATGTCCATGACTTAACTCTTGTTTGGTATTTGAGTAAGGGATACCACTAAATCCTTAATGAGTCTAAGACATTTCACTCCTCAAGAATCAAAGGAGTATAGATCATGATATGGTTTAGTGATGTTCAATCCTAATTCCACCATGACTGACTGGGCATGAGGTTGTGAAATGCCCTTGAATCTAACATATAATGTACAATATATTATTATGAAAATTCAAGCTAATGTAGAAAGGAGGGATATTATTGTCTTGTACTTCTATGTGATCCACAATCCACATGAGGATAGTCTTCTTGTATATTCAAAGTATCATTGTGGGAGATTTTCTTCAAAAGGGTCATAAGTTTCCTTATAAGTGGTTGATATGTAGAGTTTTGTGTTAATTCTAATAAAGGAACATGAACTTTGATCTTCCTCAACTCTTGTTTGAAGTTGAAGGCATGACTACACTTCATTCAACCTCCTTGACTAGCTAAGTTGGTAAATTTGGTGGAAAAGTTTCTCTTGACTAATTAGGTTCCTGAGTCGAGTTTGTAATTGGATCTTAAATGTTCTTTCCTTTATTATCTGGAAACCCTTGTACTTTTTTTGAGACTTCAGGAGGTGGAGGAATAGCCTCCTGAGTGGGATTGGGATCATGTGATGGTACATATGGCTTATTCTAATGACTCACACTAGCAGGTCTACCTGGTATCGGTTGCATGTCATAGTTTCTTCTTATTTCCACCATCACAAAGTTAGTAATCCTCTAATATTAGGACAATGGGATCTCATAGTCATCATATTCTTCATAATCATATGGTGAATAGTTTTCTTGCGTTTCAAGAGAGCTTTTGTAATTATCTTCAGTGATGTAGAAGGTGGAATTTTGATCTCCTATCTAATTTATATCTTCAACCTTCATGTATTCATTATGGTATTCTTTAGTTTGCAAATTGAGAACCTTCCTCGTGAGAGGTTTTGTTGGTTGTTCCTCAAGTCTTCTTTCTCTATTCATTTTTTTGGGTTGAACTGTCTATGGATGAAAGGAGGGTTATGACGAGGTGGGATTGGATTCTTTCTTGGCCTGTCAGCCTTGATTTTGGTAATTTTATTTGATAGGTTTTTGATCATTCTATTTATTTCCTCAATCTGCTCTCTGAATGAGTGTTTAGTATATGTAGGATGATCAGGTTCCTCTTTTATTTTGTTTTTTCCTTTTTCTTTCTTTCCTCCCCTCCCTCTTCTAGTGTTTTGATTCTCATTCATAACTTCCACTCTTAATTTTCCTATTGTGGTTAGGTTTCCCTCTATCTCGGCTACTCTAATTGCATGTTAGACATGTTTATCGGTCGTCTTTCTATGAACATGATGAAGAAGTATGGTTCAAACATAGTTTCATAGTCAACAATGGCATCAATGGGAGTAGGTTTAACCTCATTCATGATTTTAGAGCTTATTGAATCTCTTTGTGAATTCCTCTCTATTTTTGAATGACTTCTTCACCACCAAAAAATCTATGAGATAGTATTGAAAGTCCCTTTTCTCACCCCATTGGGCTCGAAATGTTCTTTCCAAGTCATGCAAAGAATGAAATGAGTTAGTGGGGTGAGTAAAAAACCATTTTTTCATGTCCCTTCAAGGTGTTGGACGAATAACCTCATGAACACATCCTCATCTTCTACCATGAAGTTGCCAGTGAAGTCTTGGAACACACTGATATGTTCCTCAATGGTCCCTTTCTTTTTGCCAATGAACCTGGGTAACAAATTTAAGTAATTCTCAGGCATTTCATGTAATACCCAAGGAAAAGCCAATGGGGCATATCATGCTACTATCCAAGCCAATGGTTGATTAGGTTGGTTAAGTAGATTATGGGGTTGACCTTGTTTTGCCATGATGTGCTGCAAGATCACATCCCCAATGACAAATGATATTGGAGTTCTAGTTCTTTCAATAGTTATAGGAGTCTCATTTTCAAATTTATGTCTTGGAATGAATGAGTCAGAATGTTTGAATACTATTTGCGAAGGTATGTTATTCATCTAAATAGTCTTAGAAAAAGGTAATTGAGAAATAATTGTTCAAAAGGATGGAGATGTGATGTAAAGCCCGAACAAAACTAAAACACACAGAGGTTCTGCTATCTATTCAAAATCGATGACCTTAACAAACCCCAATTTCTCAGCACAGTTCCATGGAGGAATCGCCCCTCCTCATTAGAAATCATATGATGCCCAATCTCCCACACCATCAGCCACCCCAATAGCCTACTCGCCTGTGCAATAAAGTGAGCATCCACACCACCTGTTCAAACTCCTCTTTACAAATCAACACCTTCGCAGTGCACACTCCATTTTTCAAGCCAAGCATGAGCTAATGCAACAAACGACAGTCTCGAATCCATATACTTGCAGTCAATCTGGAGGTTGTGAAGGCGTGAAAGCAGTTTCTAAGTAAAGCGTAGCGCAACTTCCAGAAATTTGATTTCTCTGGTTTCTCACTTAGGGTGTTGAGGGCACAATGAATGATGAGTGAACCAAGGATAAATTCTTTCAGTCACCGATTCTCTTAGTCATCGGATCTTGGTTCAAAAAGAAACCAAGTCCCTTCACCATGTTTCAAATCTGATCACTTATGATGATCATTGAATCATGCTCCTATCCTCCGATAAAACCCACGCATCACAACTTGCCACATAGTGATTAAAACACACAGAATGAATGTGTCTCACCTAGCAACCCTCTACAAGAAGAACTACCAATTTGGTGCATTCAGTACTCTATTCCACCACACCTCTTAACTGCAGAAGTTGCTCAATATTTGTACTTTGTTTCTGATGATGTCACAAAGCCTCAATTATGGCTCCAGGCATATATAATTGACTTCTAAATTATAGCTCGACCTCTTTGTATTTGTGCTACTCTAATTAAATTCTCAACCCTCTTATCCTCTGAGAACAAGCCTCGCTCAGAAACAGAGTATCGATCTTAAACAAATCTGAAGATATCAAGAAATTAGACTCTCCAACCTAGAAATTGGTTCTTCCAAAAAGTATTGTACTCGGCCTTGGAAATTGAAGAGATAGACCTGCAAACCTAAAATTCTCTTACTACAGATTTCAATAAGGTCTCAAAAATGATTGAGTGGGTTTTCCTCCCTTCCGCTATGCTAGAATAATCTCCTTATGAGTGCTTCAAAGTTCAATAAGCTACCAACATAAATATCGACCCTAAAAACTCTAATATATAGTAATATTTTTCATTTATATATATGGACAGAGATATTCACACAGTTCCCAAAAGAACATAAAATGTATTTCATTAATCAGTTTCAAATACAATACTTGGCCTGATTTTCAACATTAAAATGGCCTTCCATACATCACATCACTCTCACACACACTCTCCCTTGCCTTCGAGGCTTACCAACGTATACAAAAGGATTCTGCAACCATTTCTGGTTCAAATCCACAATCTACTCAACCATATCCTGAAAATCCTCTAATTCCACTTTTAACTCAACTAATTCCCTATTCTAGGATCTCCTAATCCCTAAGATCTCTATGAGATCTTCACAAGTCAAACATCTCTCATATTCTCACATTAACTGAGAATATTTACATTGAAAACCTCACATACATTTTCTCACTCAATTTATTAAAAATATACAAATTTCCTATTAATAAATTAAATTTCAAATCAAACATCACACCCCCTAAGTTAACCAAATATACAATGATTTTCTGAGAAGGATGCTCCTGCATTAGACTCCCGATGTAGAAAAAGAATTCATAGACTCCTGTCTATGAGGTCTGTCACTTTTCTGTAATAATGTGACAGCTACAAGTCTCAATGACTTGCTACCTCCAGGATTCCAAACTTTGTTTTGTTGCTGGTCCCTCAGTCTTTCTCCTTCATTTTTCTTTGGCTGCAACCTTCCAGGCTTCCACACCTTATGTTGTAGTGTTCCATTGTCCTTACTTTCATCATTCTTCACTTTCCATTCAACTTTACAGTGGATTACTGGCTTTCTCCTGCTATAGCTTTTCTTAGGAACTTGCATCAATTCCCATGATTCATCTATGGCCTCTTGCAACTCAGTTTTCTGTTGTAAACAAACCTTATTTTCATCGCTCTGCCACTGCACTTTGTTGCACTCTTTCCATTCATCTTCAAACTACTGATTACCTACTTCAGCGCTTTCTGCTTCAACTTCTGCTATTACTTTTGAGATTGCTCCAAATACTGCTATAGATATTGCTGCCACCCAAAATTCCTGAATATCCTTGAAGATATCTCCCTCTGCAGTATCCAATTTCTTCTTCTTGTCTACAAGTTTACTTTCAAAAAATAAATTGTTGTCCAATTCCTTGACTGCAGTAACATATTCACTCACACTTCTCTGTATATTAGTTAACATAACATATTTTAGCAAACTAATATCTTCTTTTGTCTCAGCCAAAACTTGAGACATTCTTTTGTCAATGTCTGCAATCCCTTTCTCATGCTTAGATGCTTCCAGCAACCAGTTCAACAATTCACTTTCTACCTAATTCCTTTCAAACACCTCATCATTATGCTTCTTATCGATTCCAGCATAATTCTCTTCCTTTTCCTTGACAACATTCCATAGTTGTCCTTCAGCTCCTTGACTAATCCTAGTAGTCAGTTCAGTCTCCTTCAGTTCTAAGACTGATTCTTCTTTAGCATGAGACATGTCTGTCTCACCTTCATCCTCATTGCTTTCTTCTTTTTCACCACAAATCCAATCTCTTAATGATGCTGCTTCATTCTTTATCAGAATAGAATTCTGATCCTCCATCTTTGTGACAACTCTAGATGTTTATCCAACAGTCTCCTTTTGGCCACTTAAGAAAGCCAACTTCTCCCTGTCCTTACCAATAACAGGTTCCATCATATGAGACATAACTGTCTCATCTCCATTGGAGATACTTCCTTCATTAAGTAAGGAATCTATGAACTCCTTCTACTGCAACAATTCATCCTTGTCTTCTTCCGAAAACCATTCATCATCATACTTTGCTTGGAAATTTTCAACCTCATTCAAGACAGTTCCAAAAGATTGTTTGTCCCTTGCAAAACCTGCAATCACACACAAATTGTCAGTTTTAAAACCATAAGACCCAATGGTCTTATTTGATGATTCAGTCATCAAATCCCTTTTCTATTCCAAGTCTTCTACATGACTCAGAAAATCTTCAATGGTCTTCATCTCAGCTTCCTCAAGCATAGCATTTAAGTGTTTGATATCCTTTGCTTCTTCTTGCTTTTGGCCATCATCATGAGCCAAACTTCCTCTGCTTTCAGTCCTTGCAACATGATGAAAAACAACACCTTTTCTCAACTGTGTATGAGAATTTATATGAGACTTAACGGTCCCATCTTCTTTCAAAACAGAATTTAGATTCTGTCTACCTTCTTTCTCCTGGGTGACAATATCATAAAATTGTCCTTCCTCACATGTTTCACCTGCAGACATATACAAGATATCATATTTCAAATCATGAGACCCCTTGGCCTCACTTGATGTTTCATCCATCAAACCTTCATCCTGATACCTACTTGCCTTGAGTACCTCATCCTCTCCTTGAGCCTTCATCATTTTCTCTTTCTTCTTCTGTAGCCTATGCCACCTCATCTTTCTTCTTACAAGAAAACCACATCTCTGGTCTTCCTTATTTCTCTGTAACAACTCCATCAATACTTCAAGATGGACTACTATCTTAGCCTTCTCCCTCTCATATTCTTCATCATTCAACTGCTTCCATATGCCATTTGCCTTGGCATCTTCTTTCTTCACTTTGTGGCTTCTCCCTAAACCTCTGCTATGACTATCAGTAGTCATCTTCTTCTCCATCTTCATGAGCTTCTCACACTCACTATGAGCTACACTAAGCCTCTACTATAACAAGTTCTCCCTGCTACAACTTACCTCACCAAGCTCTCCCCTGTACTTGGTCTTTTGGCCAGCACTGGTCCTCTGTCAGGAACCTCCTGAGCACTCCTTCCTGCTCCTTCTAGGCTTATATCCTCAACTCATCTTCTCTTGAGAACACTTAATTGTCCTCTTGTATTTCAACCTCAGCTGAAATACTAGGTTCTGGCCACACTCTTCTTCTGCTTGGAAACTCTTACTGGCTTCCTTCACCACTGCTCTTAAGACTGATCTTCTTTTGCGGAGATACTTCACTAATTGTTGTTACCTCAACCTCAATTGCACACACGACTATTACAGTTTTTTTTCACCTGTACATCACAATTCTTATTTGAATGTTCCTTCTAATCATATTTTCCTGCTGCATACCCCCCTTTGTTATTTCCACCAGAATCTTACTTCTCAAGCCAAATCTGTTCAGTGACCAGCAATTTCCAATATTTATATAAATTCAAGAAATGTGACACTTTGCCTCTCAATTCCTTCTAGATTTGAATCTGGTTTGTTGGTCATCTACGTGTAATATTTCCCTTTGTTAACATGCCTCCACACTATCACCTTTAATATGTTACTAGCAGGATAAACCAGATGGACTACTACGCCCAATGCTTCTCCTTATGTAGTGACTTCTTCCAAGGGAATATTGCATGTTTCGATCCATGTTTCTCTCACTCTGAAGTTGAATTCCCCTAGAAAAATTTCCCCAATGAACACAGGTATCATTTACTTGATCAATGTCACCCCAAAAATAGTCGCTTTCGAACAATTCTCGATTAATCCCAATCGTGGCCTCAACAATTCACATGTCAGAAATAATTTACTTACAACAAGGTTTTATGCATTATAGTTCTTCATGCCGAATATGCGCAAGATCAAGCCTTGTAGTCTTACAGGCTTCACGCATAATAAGTCTCTTCTTCACTATGTGCAAGAATATTTTCTGCTTCCATTCCCACCTATGCTCTATGCTTGAACCATGTCAACTCCATGCTCCATTTTCGGCAATTGGATTCAACTGCATGTCATTTTCAACGATGGTGCAATCCCAAATGGTGGTAGTAGGAGTTCCTCTTTTCCAAATAGAACAAGGTTTCTTTTTCTCTGACAATTCATTCTCCATAAATCTTTCGGCTTTGATACCAGATTGATGTAAAGCCTGAACAAAAATAAAACACACATAGAGGTTCTGCTATCTATTCAGAACCGATGACCTTAACAAACCCCAATTTCTCAACATAGTTCCATGGAGGAATCGCCCCTCCCCATTAGCAATCATATGATGCCAAATCTCCCACACCATCAACCACCCAAATAGCCTACTTTCCTGCACAATAAAGTGAGCATCCTCACCACCTGTTCGAACTCCTCTTTACAAATCAAGGCCTTCGTAGTGCACATTCCATTTTTCAAGCCAAGCATGAGCTAATGCAACAAACAACAATCTTAAATCCATATACTTGTAGTCAATCTAGAGGTTGTGAAGGCGTGAAAGCAGTTTCTAAGTAAAGCATAGCGCAACTTCCAGAAATTTGATTTCTCTGGTTTTTCGCCTAGTGTGTTGAGGGCACGATGAATGATGAGTGAATCGAGGATAAATTCTTTCAGTCACTGATTCTCTTAGTCATCGGATCTTGATTCAAAAAGAAACTGAGTCACTTTGCCATGTTTCAAATTTGATCACTTATGATGATCATTGAATCATGCTCCTATCCTCCGATAAAACCCACACATCACAACTTGCCACATAGTGATTAAAACACGCAGAATGAATGTGTCTCACCTAGCAACCCTCTCCAAGAAAAACCACCAATTCGGTGCATTCAGTACTCTGTTCCACCACACCTCTTAACTGCAAAAGTCGCTCAATATATGTACTTCATTTTTGATGCTGTCACAAAGCCTCGATTACGACTCCAGGCATATATAATTGACTTCTAAATTACAACTCGACCTCTTTGTATTTGCGCTACTCCAATTAAAGTCTCAACCCTCTTATCGTCTGAGAACAAGTCTCGCTCAGAAATAGAGTATCGGTCTTAAACAAATATGAAGATATCAAGAAATTAGACTCTCCAACCTAGCAATTGGTTCTTCCAAAAAGTATTGTACTCGGCCTTGGAAATTGAAGAGATAGACCTACAAACCCAAAATTCTCTTACTACAAATTTCAATCAGGTCTCAAAAATGATTGAGTGGGTTTTCCACCCTTCCGCTACGCTAGAATAATCTCCTTATGAGTGCTTCAAAGTGCAATCAGCTACCAACATAAATATCGACCATAACAACTCTAATATTTAGTAATATTCTTCATTTATATATATGGACATAGATATTCACATAGTTCCCAAAAGAACATAAAATGTATTTCATTAATCAGTTTCAAATACAATACTTGGCTTGATTTTCAACATTAAAATGGCCTTCCATACATCACATCACTCTCTCACACACACTCCTTGCCTTCGAGGCTTACCAACATATACAAAAGGATTCTGCAACCATTTCTGGTTTAGATCCACAATCTACTCAACCATATCCTGAAAATCCTCTCATTCCACTTTTAACTCAACTAATTCCCTATTCTAAGATCTCCTAATCCCTAAGATCTTCACAAGTCAAACATCTCTCATATTCTCACGTTAACTGAGAATATTTAAATTGAAAACCTTACATACATTTTCTCACTCAATTTATTAAAAATATATAAATTTCCTATCAATAAATTAAATTTCAAATCAAACATCATACCCCCAAAGTTAGCCAAATATACAATGATTTTCCGAGTAGGATTCTTTTGCATCAAGATGTAATGATGGTTATTTAAATACCTAAGGGTTCTACCTATAATTTTTTGTTACATTGATTCGATATGTACAGAAAGAACTCAGGGTCAAAGACAAGAGGTGTGAGATTCCTATCTAGGTTATGTTGTGTGTGCCTTCTTGACAAAGCTAGAATGTGAACGTATAGATTATGGAACATGTGTTAAAATGATGAGATGAAATCGACACGGTTATGTACAATGAGTGAAATATATACAAGTAATGTATTAATGTCATGATTCATTGTAACAAGTGGTGTGTATGATGACTATGAGGTGTTGGTGAGTAATGGAAATTTTGAAATATGGAGTCCCGAGGTGAAAGGCACAATAATGATTTCAGAAATTTTTTTTTCCCATGAGAAAAAATTGAATAATTTCATTCTTCCCAGGGAACTAATTCAAATCAATCTCTAAAAATGGTGCCATGAGATCTTGGGGCCCCATAGTTACACTACATTGTGTTGTAATGTAGATCTTGGGAACATCTAAGTGTGATCCTATTCAGTATTATGTTTGTAGGATATTCTATTTAACTCAACATATATGGCCATCTATTGGTAGCTAGTGTTATCTAATGTGTTTTCACAGCCCTTTAACATTAATGTTATAGCTCATGGTTCTTGATATAAGAATTGGTCAAAGGTGTAAATGACTTGAAATGCAAGCAAATAAGACTGTATATTTAAACTATTCCTGTAAAGGTGTGCTTGTAAAAATAACTGTGTAATTATGTTTTGAACTTAATTAAAGTTACAAATTTTTAAATGAGGTTCAAAATTCATGCACTTTATTTTCTCCTATAAGGTGTCACAATAAAATAAAACAACATGAAGAATTCAAAAAAAACACTAAATAAAATCTTGTGCAGATGTAAATATCTATGCAAAGTAAAATTATCTATAATAAATGAAAATGACTAAACTAGGCATCATTAATATGATCATAACATTGACAATTAATTCATCATTCACATTAAACATTCATAATATGTTCTTGGGGGAAAGTGCCTTAAATATGCATGAATAATTTTCAAATTTAGCTCTTATTTGTGTGAAATTGGAAATCTGTTTGAGACTCAATGTTAAGGGAAAAACTATTAGACATTAAATGCATTTGCTAGGTTTCATTTCCATTGATCCTAAGTTAGAGCATTCATAACCATTGGGTTTGACATGAAGAGTTTCAAAATATGAAAGGTGGATTAGAGATGGAGAACAATCCCTCAGCAATGTAAAGGAGAAATTAAAAACTCCTTTAAATCGATTAAGACTTGATGGGAAACTAAGCAATTAAGAATTCAACCATTAGAATACGCAGACTTTTGAAATTTACCATTTCTTGCAAAACCCTTGTAAAAAATATCAAATAAGTCAAGATACTCTTCAAACTACCTTGACAGTTTTTGCAAAACCATAAGAAACCATCATGTTAATGCCATATTTTATTTTAGTTAACCATTCCAATACAATTTATACACAATTCACATAACATATTAGATTCACAACTTAAAATTCCATGAAAATTCCATAAAATTGTATTCACATGTAGTAAACTTCAAAATATGACATGGGTGTGAGAAAATACATGATAACAAGGTATCAATATCCCACAATTTACTGCAAAATTATTCCTTAGAATAGCTTCAAAACCTCCTAGCAATTCATCAAAATTTATGACAGAGTTTCCCCTACAACCAAGATTTCTCTCCCTTTAAAATTTACAAAATAAGGGCTATATATAGGAAATCAAGAACTTGGACCTCACCCCAAACCACTACTGGTATTTGAAAAACCACCAATATTTGTTACAAAATTATCAGTTGTACTAACTAACTTCTTCTAGAAGTTTCTTGAAGGATCTGCTAGCTTTTGGGGTGGGCCCCTTAAGATCTGGCTTTAACAATTATTTATCCTCTCTCTCTTGGTTGGGAACTACATCGGCTAGGCGCTAGAAAGTGCATGTTTCCAACAGTGCCAATGCTCTTGTCAATGGTGCCGAACTTGTGTTTGCTCCTGCTGGTGTTTCTTTTCACTCTGTTGCGAGTTCCTTTCATATAGATGATCTATACATGTCCAATATGTTCTTCCATTCTTTCCCCACTGGAACATCACACGATTGTGCCTCTGTTATTACCCCTTCAATAGTCATGATGGGTTGATAGTGTACTCTCCCTTGCTCCTTGAAAGGCCTTTTAGTATGAACCAAAGCTCAAAATTTTCTTTATATAGGCCCACAATTCCCTTCTCTCACAGTTTTTATTTTCTCCATTCAAATTACGTTTGATCCTCCTCAATGACCTTCAAGCTGTTTATAAAAGGCTCTTTGGGGTAAATGTTTCCAAGTTCATAAAAGAACAATGTGAAACTCTTTCTGTATAGCTTCTCACATTTACATTTAAATTAGTGTGCTTTCAGAGTCATGTTTTTTTCCTTCTCCTTTATTTGTGCTACCAACTCATGCTTCTTTCTTTAGTTGACTTGCCCAAACTACTAAATGAGAATGATTGATGTTGGCCCTTATAACTTATTCTTTGTTCAAATGATTAAGGAAGTATATGATTTTCTAGATTTATGTGAGGTGTTCCTAATGTTTCCTTTGAGCATATCTATCTCTTTGCATGTTACCTTTACAATCTCAATATTCTCTTGCATCAACTCCAAATGACCCCAATGCTTATCCACTAGCCTTATGATCTTTTCAAAAATGATTTTTTTGGTTCTTTTGAAAGATATTTTTTGGAGTTTTCTCTTCCTTGAAGTACTAGTTGAATTTCCAATTTTCTGATGTATTCCTTTTCCTAACAAATTTCTTCCCTAGATGCTTCTAGTTTTTGTTCCATATGTAAAGATGAAGGTTGTGTCTCGTCAATGTTCTCCTGAATGGTCCAAAAGTTTACTTTCTTATCCACATCATGAATGAAATCTCTTATTTTGGATGCTAACATAAATGGACCTCGGGCATTGGTGCTTGTGTTAGGACAACTCGTCTCTTTTCCCTTTCCTTCCACTTCTACATTGATTCTTGTGGACAAGGAAGCTATTTGAAAAGGAAACATATTGAGGTAGTGTGGTCAGTTGATGAGAAAAGTAAGGGGTTTGGGAGAGACTCGAGGTGTCATAGCTGGTGAATGATAGGATTCCATGTCTCACAAAATGAGGGACAACTTGGTGAGAGGGCCTTTTAAACCATTAGTGTAAGAATATGATGGCATGAGGAGGACTAACCGAATTAATGTTTTGGAGATTGGGTAACCTGATTTTAGCATATAAGAATATTCTTTTTAGCTAAATACTACATCAAATAAGGAAAATTCAGCAGAATTATAGGATCCTTATGTTTAGGAGAAGGTTTTTCTTCAAGAGGAGCACACTTTTCTCCTTAAGGCAAGACCAGGGTATAATATGAGCTAGTTTTTCTTAAATTTTGATGTATGTAGCCTTAAACATGAGTGCTCATTAACCACACTCAACTTGAAGTATGAATTCAGGAAGTTTGAGCTCAAAACTTTCCAAATTTAGTAATTTACATCTTATATGTGTGTGGGCTGGAGTGGACGTTAGTGGTACACTTTACCAAAAATGGACATCTAGTACTTTTTAATAGTAGTTAGTACCTGACACATGTGAGGCTTTATTTGGGTGGGAAGGTTGGAATGAAGTCACACACACATCAACAGGACGTGGCTAGATAGTGCATGTTGACTCAATAGGTGCGACGTGTCAGGAGATGGGCGGCTGGACAAATAATCGATCTGAGTGGAGAGGTGACTATGTAAAGTGTGATTTAGTCAGTCTGTAAGGGAATGATACAAGGTAGGATGATGTGGATAGCCATGTGTCATCCTTTTGCATGATGAAGGATTCCATTTTTGGAACTTCAATGGGTGTGAAAAGTGTATGAGGAGACGACATGTAGCATTTCCCGCACCCGTCCATGGAATTATCATTCATTTCCCTTTATCAAGTGGAGATTTGAGGGCTCTTGGATGAATGGCTACCACCACCATTGGATTTTCTGGTAAGCACGCTAATGGATGGGTCCAGTTGTGTTAGGATGACTCTTGTCAAGGGTGGGACCGAGTTGTGTGAATGATGACTGGATGGGTGGATTAACATTAAAGAAAATTTTAGGTCTAAAATGGGCCTCAAAACAAAAATGTACAACCAAAATCAAATTTATAATAACCAATATTCAAGATGATGATGTCAACCATGGCAGATGATTCACCATTTTTGGAGTAAAAAGGTAAAAAGAATAAAACTTAAAAAATAAAAAAAACTACTTTTTCAACTTATCCCCTTATGGTTTTATTCAAGTTTCGAGTGGGAGCACTCACTGGATGCAAAATTTGATTCCTCATCCAAGGAGTACCCATGTTTCATAGTTTTTATGGACCTTGCTACATGAAAAATGAGAAATACATGAAAAATGTGATTGCAATGACATTTTCTCATGTATTTCTCATTTTTTGTGTAGAAGGGAGCATAAAAAGTATGAAACATGGGTAATCCTTGGATGAGGAATTAAATTCCACATCCAATGAGTTCTCCCGCTCAAAATTTGAGTAAAACTATAGGGAGATATGTTGAAAAGACGAGTTGAAAAAGTGGTTTTTTTCCCTCTAAAATTTGATGATGTAATCTAATCTTATTTTATTATTTCCACTATTATTTTATAATATTCCTTAGGAGGCCCATTTTAGATATAAAAATTTCTCTAATGTGATGTGGCTGGTGAAATTTATGCAATGTGGAAGGTGAAATGGAGTTGCTAGCTGGGCGTACAATGGAGACCGTGGAGGGTGACTTAGAAGGTGGCTAAGTGATGTGGCGTATGATGGGATGAGTTGGCCACTGATGTGGATGAGACACATGGTGATATATTGCAATATTAGGGCCAAACCATTTGAAATTTGTAGAGGCATGTGGGAGGCATATGGAGCTGACACATGCCCTCTTTTGCACCTCCTCTTAGTATTATTTACCTTGCATCTTGGGGAGCAGGAGTGCTGCTAGATATTGAATTAGCAAACACTTCGGTCATCAAATACAGCCGTCAAATTTTGCCGATGAGAAACTTTGTCGGCACCCTCTCCCATTCGCTCTCGTGTGATGTGTCCATGCTACCCACATCTACGTGTGTAGTTCCTGCACTATGTGTTCCCACTAGTGGTTGATGCCTAGGGTTTTGACAATATGGATCATGTTGATGCCATTGTCGTCGGCCGAAGGAAATCACTGAGGCCTACGAACGATAGTGCTTGATGGGAATTGGACCAAAAACAAGCTGTTTGTGCCTCCTAGCTTCCAAATTTTGCAGGGGTATTTCTTTTTGACACCAAAAACAATGTAGCACAAACATTTATGAGAAAACTACTGACATCATTGTGACAGTAAATATCTCCAATGAGAATTATATATGTCTTCTAATGAACAAGGCTATTAGAAAATACTGATCAATAGAAAACCAAGTGGAATCATGTTTGGTTAAATTCTATCCAAGGGCCTACGGGATATAATAGTTTGTCTATGACTCACTTGGTTAATTACTAATAATCCTCATAGTTTTCAAGTATAGCAACATAGATAGAATTAATCAATGGGATGACTCAAAAAACTTGAGTTTCTACAGGTACGTGGCTACTACCTTTTGAATAATTTGTTAGAAAATAAAGAAAATGGATAAGTTTAATGTTTAGCATGGGAAATAGGTGTGGTGGGGCAATCAATATTATTGTTGGTTTTTTTTTTTATGGTTCACATAAGGATCGCTACTCCAGCCTTGTGAACCTTATTAGAATATGTGATAGTATTTCTACTTTGGGTTAGTGAAGTATGATAACCATCATGCAAGATTGGAATGTTAGTAAAGTTGAAGCATGAAGAAAACATTTAGGTTATTTTGGTGCGCATAGTGGACAAGAAGATTGAGGTGCTCCAGAATAGAGACATCAATTTGGTATAGATTCCATGACCATGTCGCAATCTTGAAAATGAAAAATAGTGGCATGAGGATGCCATGCAATCAATAGTTTCCAGATATGTTTCTAAAGATTGATTGTACCTATATCTAGATTCATTGAGGTCAATGCATAAATAAGGGGGAGGGGAATGTAATACCCCTAACTTGATCCTTAAATGGTAATTCTATATGTACATTTGATAATTAGGATGATGATCCAATCAATGATAATTAGGTTAGTGAGCTAGGTTATGTTGGGGCTTGCACGCATGTGCATATAAGTGTGTTGGGATTGTGGGTTAGTGTATATATTATTGAGGCTAAATCGCTTGTGTGGTTTAGGTCGGAGAGCCTACTTTCCATAAGGATAATGATCCTAGTGCATATAATTGGTAAACACTGATATATTAATAAAGTAACACTATGGCGATAGACTAGGGGATGAAAAAATAGTATGGGATACGACTCCATTAGAGGGAAGGATGAGGGGGTTAGAGGCCTTAGCTAGGGGGCTACGCTAGGAAAATATTATATTTCCCCCCAACCCTAAGATATGAACCCATAAGATATATTCCTAAGTGAAAAGTATATCTGAAGCCAAAAAAGGTGAGAGGGACTAATATTAAAATGCATTATAATATTATAATGTAGTTCCCTATATTTTACATTACAATGTAAAAACTATATCATAAAGTTTTTTATAAAATGGAAAGGGTTTTGCATGGGTGCCATGTGTCAAAAGGCACCACACACACACAAATATATATATATATATATATATATATATATATATATATATATATATATATATATATATATATATATATATATATATATCTATGCTAGGAGGGTACTAGATTAATATAATAGCATGACCACTATGATGCCAACACCCAAGACTCTCTAGCTACTATACCTTGAGGAACAAAGGTAGTCCTAGGTGTGAGTGTACTTTTATTTTGGTTTTCTTGGGATAGGTATCCATAAGTAGGGCCTAGTGGATACTTGGAGACCACTGATAATAGTTGGAACTCCTGGAAGCGATAGGGATTTGGAACTTCCTAGCTCACCTTAGGTGGTAGCCTTAGAAGGGTAGTGACACAACTTGATGCATTGTGGGTGCATAGAAGGGGTGAAATACCTTGGGTTGTGTATATTTATTGGATATGGGAGACTATAAGTTGGAGTGCTACTAGGTTTTGGTCATTTTTCCTTGACCAGGTTGGTATTGATTATGTACCATAGTTGGTTTTAGGTAAGAATGACAATGGAAGGGTTTACCATGTGAGACTACCAAACAAATGATTGATTAGTGCCAAAAATAGTGTCTTAGTTGAAGAGATGATTTACTTATTTACTACTTTAGTGATTTGTAAATGTATATTATGTAGGGAAAATAGGGAAAACCAACAAGATTATTTACTCAAAACTAAAGATAAACAACATGAAAATGGATCACATGAGTAAATAATTAATACCAATACTAAATATATAAGTTATTCTTAGTATGTACCTTTGGTAAGGGGGTGTTTTAAATATTTTTGTTTTCTATATTTAGATTGTAGATCTAAAATATGTAGAAAAAAGCAAGAAAACAATTAGAAAATCCCTTTATAAGGCCACCCAAAAGCGTTATACACTCTAGATTTATAATCTAAAAGTAGGGTATTCTAAGACATCAAAAATATGTTAAATTAGTCCTTCATAAGATTCATATATGCAATTAAATAGAAAATTGAAGGGGTTTTTGGATTTTTAAATAAGAATATGATTGTTGAGATATGGTTACCTTGGCCACAAGTCTACCTCTCAAGCAGAAGGTTGTGAATACTATTCACTTTTAGGCTAGTCTTACAATATAGATGGTGAGGTGAGTTTGGGTTAAGAAGACTATGTCGCTATAACATTCCCTCCCACCTCCTTGTCCTATCTTGGGTTGTAGGAGGTGTTGCTTGTTTCCTTTGACTTGACCTGCAATTTCTACTATGAAGATGTGGATACAAATTCCTCTTTTTCTCAAAGTATTGAAATATTAAAACATTGTTCCACCATTGCATTCAACTTGTCAAGCTCTTTTTGGGGATATAAGTTTCACATAAATCTTACTCTTGGATTGAAATTTATGCCCCTCAAAAGGTTAACCAATTATGTTATGACATGTTAGATTTGTGCTATGATCCAAGTAGATGTTGGTGGCCACCCACCTATCCCACTTGGACCCCCACAACTATCTCTTTCAGTTTTTCAGTTTCCTTAATTGTAGCACAATTTACTATTTTTAGCAGTTTTTCAGGTCCTTAACCTCCAGATCGGTTTTGAGGCCCTAAACGACGTTTTTTGGGAAAACTAGGAGAAACAAGGGTCCATGGACTTATTTTGATCTTCCTAAAGTTATAGTCCTCAGATAGATCTTTCTAACGAGATATTGTGCACGTCAAACAGAGATCGTATGCCAAAGTTACCACCCCGGGAAGTTGATGTACCAATTTACCCAAACGGGGCCCACAGTTTCGCGTTTCATCTCCTAGGGTTAGGTTTTTGGATTTTTAGGGTTTTATATTGTTTCTAAACAATAAATATACCTTCGAGCCTCATTACAACACACTTTAGAGGCATGTAGCCGCCACATCTCTTTTGAGAGATAAGCTACCATCGCCCTAGCTAGTTTATTTCCATTTCTGTTTGTAAGCATATTTCAGTATTTTATAGTAATGAAATGAAGTATTATTTCTATTGCATCTCTATATGCATGGTTATATTTGTAATTTTTTGCATTCCTATTTAAATCTGGATCAGTGGTATCAGAGCAGGCTGCTCTTTCTCTATTTTTCTTTGCATGTCCCTAACGAGGTAAGGATATAAGGAGTTAGGGCTTGAACTGGTCAAACCTTTGCAAGACCAGCCTCGCAAATCTCGACGGCCTCCCATGGAGGATGAAAAGAAAGATGACGGGGTAGGATATCCTATCAAAATATTTCTTGAAGAAGCCCTTGAGTGACAAAGGAACATGATGATGGAAAACTTCGCCCAGATCCTTCAGCACCTACCCAGAGGTGACACATCGGATTCCAACAGCTACTCTGGAAATGCCACACCCTTTGAGGTACAAGTTAATTTTGAAATCCCCATATTCAAGGGTCAGATAGACGTAGATGTCATAGATAAATGGCTAAATCTGTTAGAAGGGTTTTTTTGTTCATGATTTTTCCAGCCAGCAAAAGATCACTTTTGTACTTCTCAAAGCAGCCCCCGACGTTAAGGACTAGTGAGAAACCAACTGCGAGCAGAAGGATGAAAGTACGAGCTCACTATTTTCAGCCGCACCCACTTGGAATTCATTCTGGGACACCATCAAGGAGTAGTATTACCTTATCAAAAGCTATGAAGACAAATACATAAAGTGGACCACGGTGTGGCAAGGAAGGGACCAAGATGTGCTAGAGTTCACAAAAAATTTTCATACCCTTCACACATAGTTGGGTATTAAGGACTCTGAGTTGCATTTGGTACTAAAATACTGCGGCTTCCTACACAGGTACATCTAGGATGAGATGGAGTTGCTGAACATCTCCTCGCTCGGCATGACGTACTGATATGCTGTCAAAATTGAGCAGAAGTTTAAACAAAAGAAGCGAGACTTTAGATCTACGAATCCGAAGAACAAAGGGAAAAGCCAAGGCGGGGTGACCCAAGACAACCCATCAAAGCCGCAAGAAAAGAACAACACCACGAGGTCGAAGAAGGACACAGGAAAGTGGTGTGAGTTCCATAAGAGCCCCACTCACAACACAAGTGAGTTTCAAACCAAGCAGTCGCTAGTGGTAGAGTTGAAGGCTTCTGAATCATATGCATGTTCTAACCCTGAGTCAAAACCCGATAAGGGGAATGACAAAGGGAAGCAAATCATTGATGTAGAGCCCAGCGCCACTGTTACCACCGCCAAGATCCAGAAGAATGAGCCCAAAGATCTAGAGGAGGGGGAGTGTCTCTTCCACTCACAGATGTGGGTGAAGGGTTTGCTGCTGCAATTCATTGTTAACAGTGGGAGCCAAAAGAACCTCATTTCAATAGAGGTCGTGAAGTTGTTGGGCCTATTGACTACACGACAGCCGCAACCGTACAGTATCGGGTGGCTTCACCAAGGACAATATCTCCGAGTCCACCAACAATGCCACCTTCCCTATAGCATCAAGCCCTTCACAGATGAGGTATTGTGTGATGTTGCACCTCTTGATGTTTGTGATGTACTATTAGGCCAACCATACTTATGGAGGTGACATGCTATGTATTAGTCAAGACCTCACGCTGTTATTATTTCTTTGGGTAATTTATTATACAGGATACCAGAGGTAGCCCCACCTACCGCCACCTCTTTGATCACTGCTAAGAAATGCAACAAGATCATCTCCCAGAATAGGAAATTCATTTTCTGTCTGGTTTGCTCCCAAAGTAAGGGGAAGATTGTCACCACATCCATGACCCTTGCGAATGGTTCCTCCATGCAGCAACATCAGTAGATGGATACGATCATGACAGAATATAGGAACATCTTCTCCTCACCCACTGGGGTACTAGTGCAATGTCAGGTTAAGCATTCATTCGATCTAACTCCTAGAGCACCTCTACACAACAGGTCGATATATCGTCGCTCCATTCTGGAAAATTCCAAGTACAAGCAGCGACATGATCAACATCAGGTACCACACAAGTTTTGGGTATGCGATAAAGTCTGGTTGCATCTGCAGAAAGAACACCTTACAAGAGCCCATACCAAGGCTGGGCGAAACAATGCTTTGGAGCACAAAATTTCCCCATTTCTTCACTTGCACCGAGTGTTCAATGTGGACCACCCTCGACCATGCTTCCCAACATTATTGGATACATCAAAGGTTGCAGGACAACTCACTGAGAACCAAGTTCAATAGAAGTTTCCTCGTCTCATGGAGGAACTCAACACAAGGGGACCATTGCTTCCTAAGGGGGGAGGAATGATCCAGGTGCATGTTGGTGGCCATCCACCTATCCACGTAGACCCCCACAATTGTATCTTTTAGTTTTTTAGTTTCCTTAATTCTAGCACAATTTACTATTTTTAGTAGTTTTTCGGGTCCTGAACTTTCGGAGCTGTTTTGAGGCCCTAAATGACATTTTTTGGAAAAATGCGGAGCAACCCGGGTCCGTGGACCAATGTTTCTATTCCCAAAGTTATATTCCTCAGATAGACCTTTCTAGTGAGATATTCTACACGTCAACCGAAGATCGTATGCCGAAGTTACGACCCCGAGAAGTTGATGTGCCAATTTACCCAAATGGGGCCCACAGTTGGGCATTTCATCTCCTAGGGTTAGGTTTTTGGATGTTTAGGATTTTCCATTATTTCTCAACAATAAATAGGCCTTGGAGCCTCATTGTAACACAGTTCAGAGGCATGTAGCCACCACATCGCTTCTCTGAGATAAGCTACCATCACTTTACCTAGTTTATTTCCATTTCTGTTTGTAAGCATATTTCAATATTTTACAGTGATGAAATGAAGTATTATTTCTACTGCATCTATGTATGTATAGTTATATCTATAATTTGTTGTGTTCCTCTTTAAATCCAGATCATGCTACCATGTGGCATTCACATGGTCCTATTTTGTCGCCCATGGCATAAGCATGTCAACATAAGTGTAGGGCCTACTTAGTCATCACCTCATGTTATTTTGAATTACTTTGCCATTATATCTAGCCCATGCTACATCTAACATTTCAACTTCATTATAGCCCTTGCCACCCTTGGAGCCCAAATCCCCAACTACGAATAAATAAGGTTAATCCAACCTTGGAAGGAATTCGTGCTTGACGTAATCCACCCTCCACACAATAGTGATGGCCCTTGCCACCATTGAATCCTCATATTATAAATGCAATAAAACTTAAACAAGAGAAATCCACCCCCAACATGATCCACCTCCATACAATAGTGATGGCCCTTGCTGCCACTGGAGCCCTGAATCCCAGATGTAACAACACATAAATAGGGTAAATCTAAACTCAATGTCCCTTGCCACCACCATATCCTTGGATCCTAGACATAATAAAATATTGGAAAGGCAAATACAACCTTAGATTAAATTCAGGAAACATATAAAGGAACTACTTTATGCTAGTCTTGAATCTCAAATCACTGGATTTTGTAGATTTGCTAAAGCAAAGTGAAAACAAGTGAAATTTTTGGAATTTCTTAAGGAAAAGGGAAACTCCCAAAATGCCAAATTTCCTGAAGGAATGGCCAATTCCTGAGCATAATTTCTTAGAAGTACTATGCCATGTCCAAAGTGAGAAAAAGGGGCACCAACAAGACCCAAATTACAATAGATCCAGAGTAACATAAAGTCATGGCTACAAAGTCCAATTAACCAAGATTTAAGAAATCCAACTCTATTGTCTATTGTGGGTTAGTTAATTTCTTCGACGAGATATGATTCCTTCATTCATCATCAAGGAGACATACATGTTTGTATGACTACTCAAGAGGGCTACAACCGATGTTTTAAATAGTATTAATATCAGAATATTAAGCTAGTTATAATTATCATTTACAACCATAATATGAGTGTGCACAAACCTACAAATTTATCACATCATTATAGAGATAAGCAATCATCTACATCAACTAGATATTATTTTAACTAACAACATGATGACCCTTAATATTACAACAAGAATGTTACAACTCCTAAGGGATCTCAACTTTAATTGTCAATGCGGGGTTCATAAAAAAATAATAGGGGCTAGAACTATGTGTGCAACATGCAATGCATTCTTATTTTGTTTATGTGATGCAACTAAAAGGAAATACGAGAAACTCATGAAAAACTTCTTCCATCTATGCTACATGAAAAACTCAGAAATTCCACTAAGGCAAAGAAAAACAAGTAAACCTACTCTAACTATAGGAAGTGAAAGAAAACCATTTCAGGAAATATGGAACAAAATCAAATATATTCTATTATTCATGGTAAAAAAATTGCAATTAAAAGAGAGAATTCAAATAGTAAACCCTAATTTGTAGAAAAGAAATATGTTTGGTTACAACCACTAGATTAAGGATTCTAGATGGTCTCTAAACTTTTAAATATTGAGTTGTGTTATATTCTTTCCATGACTAGCCTCTGTAGCTAACCAGGGGGTTAGAAGGGGGCAGAGCCCCCCCTTCCTTGCACTGATTGTGTAGCAGGGGGGGTTAGAGGGGGTTTGTGGGGTGCAAGTAACCCCACTCTATGGGGTCCAGGGTAGTGCCCCGGGAAATTTTGTTTTTGGACCCTATATTAGGTTGGGCGGACCTACCTATGGTTTTGTGCATGATTTTTTGCACATGGTTTTGGACACGATGGTTTTTGGTCCATGGTTTTGGGTGCGATGGTTTTTCGGTCCATGGTATTGGATGCTTAGGCATGTGTAAATATGTATTGTAACATTGAAAGGAACATAATGAAAAATAATGCTGGCAGTCCCGATTTTGAGATCCAGGGGAAAATCTCTATGTATATGTGTTTCATGTGTTATGCTCCTGTATTCTTCATTTTCTATGTTTTAGAATTTGTATGCAGCTAATTTATATACGGGGTTAAAACCTACATTTGGTATCGGAGTTGTTTTGGCTTCAAGGGGATGCCTTTTTTGCTGAGGGGTTTCGCTCGGGCTTGTGGTAGACCTTATTCAGTGGATATTTTGAGAGATCGATTCTGGTGGTGAAAGAAGATGGTGAGCAGTGGAAAGATATAGAACAAGAAATTTAATGGTCAGTGTTTTGAGTTGTGGAAACTCAAGATGGAGGATCTGTTGGTGGATAATTAGTGGATTGTGGTAGATCTGGGTACTAAACCAATGCGAGTGTCCGATGAAGAATGGAAGAAGTTAGATCAGAAGGAAAAGAGTGCAATACGATTATGTGTCTCAAATTCATTATTGCTAAATGCATCAGGGGAAGCTATGGCTAAGGCTTTATGGGACAAGTTAGGGACTTTGTACCAATCTAATTCTGGCGAATAAACTGTTCCTGCGGAAAAAGATATATAACTAGAGGATGAAAGATGGGGACTAGGTGACAGAGAATTTGAATGCATTTAATACTATGGTAAGTTAGGTATTATCTGTTGATATTAAAATTTCATATGAAGATAAGTGCATTAGTTTGTTGTGTTCTCTACCAAATTCATGGGATAGTCTGGTTATTGCAATAGGTAGCAATACAACTACCTTACAGTTTGATGAAATAGTCTCATCCTTGCTGACAGAGGAGATGCGACAGAAAAATATGGAGAGCCAAAATGGTGATGCCTTGTCTGTACGAGGATGGTCCCAGAACAGAAACAAAAATAAGTCATCGAGTGGGAGATCTAAATCTCCAGGAAAACCTGTAAAGGTGGTGTGCTAGAGATGCGAAAAGGAAGGGCACTAAAAGGGACTGTAAATCTAAAGCTCTTGATAAAGAAAAGGGATCTGATGATTCTCCTTCTGCAGAGGTGAAAACCACCTCAGATGAAGGTGGGGATGTGTACTTGACTTCTTCGAGTACACATGTAGATCATGAGGCATGGTTGATTGACTCAAGTGCATCCTTTCACTTCACTCCCCATAGGGATTGGTCTTACGAGTATGAGAAATATGATGGTGGTGATGTCTTCTTGAGGGATGACAAGAAGGTTAGAATCATTGGTTGTGGAAAAGTAAAGTTGAAGTTGAAAGGTGGAAGGGTTAGAACACTTCCGAGTGTTCTGCATATTCCCGCATTAGGCAGAAATCGGATTTCTGTAAGCAAGATGGATGATGTAGGTGTAAAAACAGTGTTTGAGAAGGATACCTGCAAGATGGTTTGGGGGGCACTGGTATTGATGTGGGGATTTCAAATTGGAACTTTGTACTAGCTGCAAGGTAGCACTGTTGTTGATGGGTGTGCAATAGTTTTGTGGTTCCTGAAAGTGGAGTAGAAAATCTAGTGGTCTCTAGAGAGAAGACCATGTTGTGGCATCAAAGGCTTGGACATATTGGAGAGAAGGGCCTTCGAATACTTCATAGTAAATGTATGGTAGAAGGTATGAGTAATAGCTCTCTGGATTTTGATTTCTGCAAAAAATGTGTATATGGGAAGTAGAATTGGGTGAGTTTCCCCTCTAGTGGTAAGAGGGTGAAACAAATATTAGGGCTTGTGCACAGTGATGTGTTTGGACCTGTGAAGGTTCCATCACTGGGCAAGTCTGTGTACTATGTATCATTTATAGATGGCTTCTCAAGAAATGCATGGATATATTTCCTTAAGAAGAAATCTAAAGTCTTTAACAGGTTTAAGAATTTAAGGCTCTGGTGGAAAACCAGACAGAGAAGAAGATAAAGGTGTTGACGATAGATAATGGTGGAGAGTTTTGCAGTAAGGAATTTGAAGAATTCTATAAGAAGTGTGGTATAGCACGATAGAAGACTACTCCATATACACATCAACAAAATGGAGTTGCAGAAAGAATGAACAAGACTTTGATGGAAAGGGCAAGAAGAATGCTCAGTATTGCCGGGTTAAGATAGGAATTATGGGCAGAGGCAGTGGAGATATTATGTTACTTGGTAAATAGATCACCTTCATCAGCATTGGAGGATAAGATTCCACAAGAGGTATGGACTGGTAAGAAACCCTCTCTTTCACATCTGAGGGTATTTGGATGTGATGCATATGTACATGTTCCAAAGGAGAAACGAACCAAGTTGGATAGTAAATTTGAAAAGTGCACCTTTATTGGGTATAAGGATGGTTTAAAGGGTTATAAGCTTTGGAACCCAATAACAAGGAAGGTTGTGTATAGCCGATATGTGGTGTTTAGAGATGTGAAAGATGTTATTAAACATGAAGTCCAACCAAAAGAACCTAAGAAGATGGAGCTTGAGCTAAAGGAGGAAGAATTAGACTCTACATCAGAGGAGGAATCAGAAGATGAAGAGCCACAAACTCTAGGTGTGAGAAGATTAGTTTGAGAAAGAAGGCAACCAGAAAGGTATAGTCCATATGCTTTCTGTTCAAATTTTGCTTTATCTATTACTGATGATGATCCCAAAACTACGAAGGAAGCAGTAGATTCAGAAGATGGAAAACTCTGGAAAGAGGCCATGGTTGATGAAATGGCATCTTTGCACAAAAATGAGGCTTGGGATCTGGTGGAGTTGCTAGCTGGAAGGAAACCCATTGACAGTAAATGGGTGTTAAAAAAGAAGACAAATGCAGAAGGAAAGGTGGAGAAATACAAAGCTCATTTGGTAGCAAAAGGTTATTCCTAGGTGTTGGGAATTGATTTTGGTGAAATTTTTTCTCCTGTTGCCAAGGTAACTTCTATTAGATTACTTTTATTTGTTGCTGCTACTTTTGATTTTGAGGTAGAACAAATGGATGTGAAGATAGCATTTCTTCACGGGGATCTGGAAGAGGAGATATACATGAAGAAACCTGAAGGCTTTGCGGTGAAGGGTAAGAAAGAAATGGTATGCAAGTTAAAGAAGTCTTTGTATGGGTTAAAACAGTCACCAAGGATGTGGTATCAGAAATTTGATACATTTATGCAGGGACTTGGCTTCGCCAGAAGCAAAGCAGATCATTGCGTGTATTTTAAATTAATTGGTGACCATGATATTTATTTGGTCTTGTATGTGGATGATATGTTGCTAGTTGTAAATGACAAATAAATTATCCAGGATTTGAAGACCCAATTGTCCTCCAAATTCGACATGAAAGATCTTGGTGCTGCAAACTATATTTTGGGCATGGAAATTAAAAGAGACTGGGAAAATAGGAAGCTCTGGTTAAACCAGAGGAAGTATGCCGAGACAATACTACAGAGATTTAACATGCAGGATAGTAAACCAGTGAAGGTTCCTATTCCTATAGGTGTAAGGTTATTTGCTGAACAATGTCCCAAGACACAATTAGAGGAAGAGGACATGTCGCGTGTTCCATATGCAAGTGCAGTCGGTAGCCTGATGTATGCAATGGTCTGTACTAGACCAAACATTGCACATGCAGTGGGAGTATTGAGCAGGTTTATGTCAAAGTCAAGGAAGGAGCACTGGATAGTAGTGAATTGGGTTTTTAGTTATTTGTGTGGCACTAGTGATTATGGTTTGTGCTACCAAGACAAAAATTAGATAGAGTGTTGGACATTCTTGGCTTTGTTGATGCAGACTGGGCTGGAGATCTAGATAAAAGAAGATCTGCAAGTGGGTATGTGTTTATCCTATTTGGAGGTGCATTCAGTTGGATGATTAAGAAAAAAATCTGTAGTGGCACTATCAACTATAGAGGCAGAATACATGGCAGCCACTCATGAAAGCAAGGAAGCAGTTTGGTTGCAGAGATTGTGTTCAAGTATGGGGTTAGTACAGGGAGCTATAAGGATAGACTGTGACAACCAAGGTGCAATTTTCTTGGCAAAGAACCCTGCATATCATTCAAAGACAAAGAACATTGATGTTCAGTATCACTTTGTGAGGGATATGATAGAAGACAAAAAGGTGTTGCTAGTAAAGGTGGACACTTTGAAGAATACTACAAATACATTGACAAAATTTGTGAGCTCTGAGAAGTTCTCTTGGTGTAGAGAAATAATGGGTGTTGCAGGGATGGATAAATGACTAAGCTCTCTTATGGCCCCTTGTGGAAAGAAAACAATAAGTGGGAGAATGTTGGGTTGTGTTATATTCTTTTCACGACTAGCCCACATAGTTAACCAATGGGTTAGAAAGGGGGTAGAGCCCCCCCTTTATTGCGTCGATTACGTAGTAAGGGGGGTCACAGGGGGTTTGAGGGGTGTAGGTATCTCCACTCCATGGGGTCTAGGGTAGTGCCCTGGAAATATTTTTTTTGGACCCTATATTAGGTTGGGCGGACCTACCTATGGTTTTGTGTATGATTTTTCGCACTTGGTTTTGAACGCGATTGTTTTCAGTCCATGGTTTTGGATGCGGTGGTTTTTTGGTCCATGGTATTGGATGCTTCAACATGTATAAATATGTATTGTAACATTGAAAGGAACATAATGAAAAATCAAGCTTGTAATTCTGCTTTTGTGATCCAAGGGAAAATCTCTGTGTATATGTGTTTTATGTGTTATGCTCTCACATTGTTTATTTTTTGTGTTTTAGAATTTGTATGCAGCTAATTTCTGTATGGGGTTAAAACCTACACTAAATTCTATCTTCAATGTTTGGTGTGCATTTTAATGTGCTAAGTAAGGATGAACATGCTTTGAGTGAAAATATAGAGGTGTTTTGATGCAATTTGTTCGCTGCTAGAGGAGTCCTTATTTTACTATAAGAGACAAATTTGAGATCAGTATTATGTGTTATACATGCAGTTTGAGAGATGGATAAGGTGAAGGCGGGTTAAATAATGGTTAAGGAGTATTTCCCAAGCCTAGGTACCTTTGGTAGATTAGTTCATACCAAAAATGGGAAAATATGAAGTTTCATGTGGCCTATGAAGACATAAATTCATGCACTAACATATTGCAGAAATGTATGACAGTAAGAAAAGAGATAATGATCTAAGTAAGCTAAGTGCACAAAAAGAGTACTAACTATATCCATGAACTATTATCTAAATCAAGCACTATTGTCTAAAATTAAAGAAGAATGCATAAGTGGTTTGATAAACTAAATAACTGCATAAAACAATATTAATAATAGAAAGGATGAGTTGCACTTCCGAATGAAAAGATTATTACTACATAAGACAATTTATTGCTAGATTCATAAAATAAAGATGCATAAACAAACTTGAAGGAAAGCTCATTCACTAACCTGCAAAGACAATATTTTCAAAGATAGTTTTTGTAGAAATGTATGACTTAACTAATGCATGGAAAGTAAGAATACAAGAAAGGGGTTTGAGCACCTGGGTTGGGCCCTAACCCAAGGAGACTCAAGTCCCTAAAGAAAAATTAGTCTGGAAACCAAAGAGTGCTTCTCATTAATCAAGAAATGTGCTCATACATGAGATATTACAGAACTAAAAATATCAAGAAAAAATCCTTCACTACAATCTCCAAAAGTTTGAATCCCTAATGGGTTACTCAAGTCCCCTATTTATAGAAAATTGTTGAGGGGAATCCTCCTTGAAGAGAGGATTTCTTCCCTCCAAAAATACTAGAAATTAGGATCTGGTTCCCTTATGACTTCACACCTACTAGGAAGTGATAGTGACCTTAAGGAAGCTAATTTTTGACCATCCTTCAACAAGGGAGAAGCCCCATATTTTTCTCTTTGTTGGACTCTTGCATGATTTGCATAAAATATCCTCAATAGATTATATGATAAATGAATTAGGTACACAAGATATGGAAATCATTTCTCAACCTTCCTAAGAACATATTAAATCCGAAAAACACATTATTAAGTGCAGAAGGAAAGGTTAAATGTTCCTAGGAAAGGTTAGATAGGCCTTAAGTTGTACTTATTTGCGAAGCCCATCATACCACCCTATTGAAATTTTCACTCATCCTATGGGAAACCTATTCATATTACTTTTTTTCCGCTCTTCATTCATCCTCCTGATGGTATGTTTGGCATCTCCTTCCATGTGAGATGTAGTAAACCCTGCTGCATAGAAAATTGTGTTTTCCCCAAATTATCGCCACTCCCTTGTCTCCTCCTCTTGATTCTAATGCTTCTATAGGCCCAATAATAAGGGAGGACTAAACTCGAGTCTAATCTAGTGGAGTCCAAGTCTATATATTATTCTCTTGTACAAACAAGTTTTGGCTAGTGCAATTGTAGACCTTCTATGTGAATCATATACTCTCTCGTCAAACTATATGGAAATGTGTGCAATATCCTTTGGAATGCATGCAAGATTTGCTCACAAAATAGCCTAAAGTTATCCTCAAAGTGGAGGATGTCATTTTCATATCTTTATTTTATATTTCCACTACATTAGGATCTTCTTATATGAGCTTATGATTGGTAATGGTGAGTTATGGGGATGGAAGTTCTGCCCTGACCCATAGTGTTTCCTCTACTTCCTTGGCTAATAATATCTTGACCTCCTCTACCCTTAATTTTTCATGGCTTAGCCATGAGGATAGGGCCATTAATTGTGCATCACCCACCTAAGAATTTGGGTCACAAACGTTCATGTCAGGGAGTACTAAGTTATGCATGTAAAATTCTGCATTTTTGGTTTTGTCTTCCATGCTACACTGGAGGAAAAAATCAATGAGAAATATTACATTTTGCAGGGGACGAGAACATTTTTGTGCCAATGTTTTAATATGAAAATGACACCACCAATCCTTTAAAAACAAAGAACAATTATTTCAGGGGTGACTACAAGTTATAGCTTTCTAGGAGAGATTTTCCATAATGTAAATATTGTTTTATTTTTCTTGTAACAACTTTTGTGTTTGCTACAACTGGGTCATCAACTTCTTGTTTCCCTTATCTAGATGATCTCTTATGTTGGATTCATGAAATCTAAGGTTGGCCATTTCTTCTCCCATATATTTCATCTTCTCCTCGATGATGCTAATTTCAGAAACCCCTTTAGGTTTTGTAGTTTGCATCCACCTATAGGTTCTACCCCTCTTTGTCTCAAGCTCAAATAATGGGACTAGTGCAACGTGATAGGGATCACCTTGCTTGACTCAATCCAAGAGCAATAAGAAGAGAGGTTTGGCTAAGATTCTAGTATCTATATCTCTATAGCCTTCTCCTATGGTTTTTTAGTCTTTTCTTGTAGCTTTGGATTATGCTCTTGTAGCTTTGCAACTTTCTCTTGTTGCATTATGGCTTGTTATGTCAATATTGTATATTGAGTGCTTGGTTGTTCTATCTAAGCCTGTAGTTCTTTCCATTTAAGTGATGTGGAAGTTAACATTAAATTGTCTTCTTCTTCCTCTTGAGGCCCTTCCTCCTCAAGGCTAAGTGACTATGGTAATCATAATGGGAAATGGTGGCTGAGGTTTTCTAGTGAGCTTTATTCTATTTATTTTCCTTTCCCTGAAATAAAGTGGAGGTTCTCCTATTTTTCTCACTTTGGATTTTTTTGGGAAGCTCAAGGATGCTAAATTAGTAGCGTCTTCTTTTTTTAGGTTCTCTTCTACAATTCCCTCCTTTTCCCCCTTTTTCCTCTTCTTTGTTGGTATTTGATGCCTTAATAACCTCTTGGGGCTTTTGAGATACTGCCTATGGTGCTAGTATATCTTGAGCCTCTGATTTTGCTAAATGTATCTTGGCCAACCCTGTCTCAACTATCTCTATGTTGGTTTATGGTTCAATTTGTACCTCTTCCTATTCTTCTACCTCATTCTACATATTTTTCACTAGTTCTTCCTTTGTTTCTTCACCTATTTCTATCTCAACTTCTTCTTCTACTCCTACCTTAGTTTCTTCTTTTATTTCTTCCTCCTTTGTCCCTATTTGAGGTTCAAATTTGGTCTCCAAGAAAGATTCCTAGTCCATATCAATGAAGTCAGTCTAGAAGATAGGGTTCTATAGTTGCTCCAAGGAATCTCGAACTATTAGTCCCATTAGACCATGATGAGCTATATAGTTACACTTTCCCAATTTTACTATTGTGTTCATCTCCTTCAAGGAATGAAGGAGAAAGTGTGGGATACTGAGCCTCTCTTGGGTAGGTAAGTCCAATTAAAACCTTAACTGGTAGAGTCGCCTAAACTGGTAGGCATAAATAATGTTGAGCCTTCCCTCATAGTAAATGTACTTGAGGATATTGGGAGCCACCTCATCTCATGGATGTGGCAAGATTTCTCTTCTCACTCCATTCTTATCCTCCACTGGTTGTTCATTTTGGAGAAAAAATATTTTCTTAGTAGTGACTGCCTCAAGCCTCTCCTCTTTATGCCATTTGGCTCCCCTGGGAAGAGTGGTGACATTTCTAATGAAATCCTCACTTAGATAGATAATTAGGCCTCTAACCACAATAATCATCTCATTCCGTTCTAGTTGTTGGAAATTTGAGGCAAATTCCAGAACAACTTCATCATCAAAACCCCTCAACTTCTTATAAAATCCTAGCCAATGATAGCTTTCAAAACTATCTATGATTTCAAGGCTTTGATGGATTCTTGAGGTGTCTATTATATCTTTCCTGTTAAATCCTTCTGTCATGGATTACTATAATTTTGATACAATGAAGCAAGGGATGGGGATATTGGTCTTCTACTACTACAAGAGCCTGGGGTTTCTTGTATAGTGGGAAATTTTGTGGAAAATAAAAGTTGAAAATTTTTCTTCAAGGTTGGGAAATGGAAATTAAATTATGTAATCCTCCCTTATTTGATACACCATATTCTTAAGGAAATACTCAAACCATCCAACTAATACCACTGTTGGAATTCAAATTGTAAAATGCAAAGGGTTTCTTTCTAATAATTGAGATGTTTTTGGAACACTTATGCTAAATAGAAGGGAATAATTTTTATGTTACATTTCGTCTAAATATTTTCTTTGCTTCTCTAGCCTTTGATTGTTGTTCTGGGAAGATTTTTCCTTCCTTTAGTTCTTTATCATTCTCTTGTAGATTCCTATAAGTTCTCATAGTGGATTGTCTTGGAAGAATTGTATCTGGGTTGATCTCTTGTAGAAATGGTGTGGTTTTGTTGGAGTTTTAAAATAGATTTTCATGCACAATGGACTTGGTGGGACTTAAATTAGGTGATCATTTTTTGGGATGATGTGAGGTGATTGGCTCAATGTGTAAAGGTGAGATAGCCCCCACCTATCTCGTCATGCTCGACATTCCTTAATGAGTAAGTGTTATCAACCCACCCTCTTGAGTCTTTTCCTTTTCTTGTCTTGTTCTTCTCCCATAAGTGTAGGTGTCTTTGGAGGAAAAGTTAAGTTCAATACTAGATACGGACAAGGATTTCTTGCTAACTAAACCTAGCCATAAAAACTTTTCCTTACACTTTTAATGTTTTCTCAAGCTAGAATACGTTCAAAGGGTGAGGTTTGAGAGATGTATATCTTTGCCTTACCTTTAGTGTTTCTTGCAAGTGTCATGGATACTACTAGTGTAGATGTTGTGAGGGTTTTGATAAAGATTTTAGCTTCCTTTGATATCTTTTATAGGAGTTCTGATGTTCCTATTTCCTTTTAGGAATCTTCATAGTTCTGCTATTGCTGCTCTAGATGATTTCATTGTAGGTGATTGAGGTGTTGTGTTGTAGGTGGATGAAGTGCTATTACTATAGGTGGAAAGGAGATCTTGTAGCAACCTATAGGGGATCCTGTAGTTTCTTAGGACTGATTTTCTTTCCCTTTGGAGATGGTCGAATCTATGGATCATTTTCAAACATGATGGAGACTTGGGCCTCTAGGGCTTCTGAAGTCTACTATGGGGTTGTATATTTCCTGTAGTAGTCACAAAAGCTCCTCAGATTCATGATTTTTCTTATTGGAGCCTTCAAAAAAATTCCTTCACAAAATTATGATAATTCAAAGGGAAGTTGTTGGTGGTTATGGAGAGGTTTCTACTTCTTACTGATAGGGGAAAGTGGAAATGTTGGGTTGTTGTGAGTGAACTGTGAGATACATTGAAGGGGAGAATGGAAGGTGATAGGTGTTGATGAAATGTATGGATTTTGGGGAGTCGTATGTACCTTCCTGTCACTTGTAGGTGAAGAAAAATTCAGAACTGTGTCCTTTTTATTCATTCTATGGAATCCTGTAGTAACTTAGGATAATGAGGAAAAATAAATGGGAAAGGCCTATGAATGGTGTGGGAATGAATGAAAAGGGTGTGGAGAAGATTCCTAGTTTTTGTCGCAGTGAGTCTGTTGGTTATTACAAGATGGATTTTTTGTCTTGCTATTGATTTTCTGTTGTACCTACACATTGATCAGAGTGAGTAAAAAATAAACTGTTTTCATAGTCTATGTTTTTTTCTTTTGTTTTTTTCTTGATTTTTTTATTTTGGGCCCATTGGCTGCCTCATGGTGGTTTTCAGCTTTAGTGGGTCTTCCCCAACTTCCTCAAGCGAGGTTTTCACATGGGGATATTTTATAGATTATCTATATTTTTCTTTTTCTCAAGCTCATAGCTTGCCCGAGGGAGGTTTTCAACAAATGAGCCTACCTAAAGTGCCTCAAGGGTGGTTTTCACTTGGGTTTTTCTTTTTCTTTTTTTCTATTCTTTTAACAAATGTTAAATGGATTGGTAGCTTTGATGCTCTCAATCACATTTAAATATTTTCTTATTGAATCGGAAAAATCATCCCTTGAGAGGGGATTCCTAAGGAAACCCTCAGTTTATATGAGGGAATTGTACTACAGTTGTGTATTATTTTGTGTGAGAAAAAGAGAGGAGACTATGTGAGAGTAAATAGGAAGTTACAAGGGATTTGATGTAGGTTTTGTCCCTCCAGTTGTTGGATAATATAAAAGGATTGGTTGCTTCTACATGGACATAGCCCAAATTGGGTGAACCACGTATATATGTGTGTCTCTTGTTTTATGCTTTTCTGTGTTTGTTTTTCTGCAATATTTTATTTGTTCCATTCACTTTTTATTTAATTTCTAACATAGCAATAATAACCATCTAATGGTTCAAGCATTTACATTAGGTTTATTCGTTAAATACTTAATTATTTCATGGTTAGTATGTATGAAAACCTGACATCCGGTAATGTAGCGCTCCAATTTATTCAAATAATGTTAACAGCTAAAAGTTATTTTTTGATAAATTTGTAATTAAGCTGGAATTTGGACAAGTTCTTGTTAATGAAATAATTGGCATACTTTTTTTTACCTTCAAGCCATCCCAGTGCTACCCCAATTGCTTTTTGTTATGCATATGTTTGAATGTGGAAGGGCAAGGCCCAATTTAGGCCTCTAAGGATTGGTGTGATCATCATTTTATCTTCGGTCTCTTCAAATGCCTTTTGACATAGGTTTTCCAAACAGAATTCTAAATCTTTTGTTAGTAGACAAAACAAAGGCGAGTAAATCTTGCTACAATCCTTAAATTATATATTATGGTACCCAACAAGTCCTAAAAATATCCTAAAAGAATTTTTTTTTTAAGGAATAATTTGTTTTCTAATGATGGTTATTTTGTTGGTATCAGCTTAAATTCCTTCTTTAGAGAGGAATTTTCCTAAAGAAATCCCTCCATTCATAAAAAAATGGAACTTTTTAGGACTCAATGAGAGATTCATCTCTATATATATATTTATAAAAATTTTCACAGGTTGGAGAGAGATTCATGGAAGGAAACTCCATAAGGTGTGAAATAATCCATGTAAATCTCTACTGAATAATGTACAAGCTCAGAGAAAATGATCTATAAAACCCTTTGGAAAGTGGCAGGGGCATTACACAAGCGGAGTGGAAGAAGCCTATAGGAAAAGTTCTCCAATGGGTATGTGAAAGTGGTATTATCATGGTTCTTGGAACTAATTTGGATCTGATTACACCCACCAAATCCATCCAGAAATTAAAAAAACTTCTTCCCTGTAAGATCGTCTAAAACTAGGTCACTGAGAGGCAAGGGAAAATGACCTCTCTTGGTGGATTTATTTATCTATCTATAATAAATTCAAAATCTCTTTTTTCCATTATTCTTAGGGATAATTACCAACATGGAAACCCACTCACTATCCAAAATTGGATTTATAAAACCTCTATCTAATAATTTCTGCAATTCCTCTTTTATACTTGTTATATATGAAAATACCTCCTCATCAGCTCAAAGGAGAATACCACATTGTTGGTTGAAATACCCCTTTTTCCTAGCCTAAATAGGACTATAAGTTTTGTACCATGAGGACTGCATTATCCTAGTCTATATCAAGTTGTCCCCTTCATCTAACTTGTGTTTTGAAAATTATCACTCAGTCAAGGGGCAAAAAACTTGAGTTAACTAAGCATTGACACTATTGTTCACTTTCAAAAAATCATATGGTGGAATGTGATCTCTTTATCCTCATCTTTAGATTTTTCCTAAACAAGAAAATCATACAAAAGTGGGAAAGATCCATAAATCATGGGGAAGCTTTTTCCTAAACACAAAAACATCTACAAAGTGGAAAAAACCATTTTTATATAAGGAAACATTATTCACCCAAAATATTTTTCCCAAATCGAAGTAAAGAGGAAATTGGGAAATATTCATAGCCTTCACTTGCATATATATTGGAGGCTTGGCTATTGAGAAAGTGATGGGGCATTCGTGTATTGTCACGCTACTAAGATCTATCTTGAGAGGGAGACTTTTGGAGCTAGGAGCTGGGGGAGGTGTTGCTGTAAACTTCATCTGATGGTTGTAACTTTCCTCCAGCTCCATTATTAATATAGATTGGTTTTTCTTGTATCCATATGTTGCTATTCATTGTTTACTTATTTTGTTTAACTAATGAATGTATGGAAGTTTGGTTTATATTTTTCTATTCAGTAATATTTAGATGTTTCTGGTAGTTTTGATTTTCAAGATATTATTATATCAAGGTTTCTTTCTTCTCTCTTTTATGTGCTTTGTTTCAAGAGAATTAATGATATATTTTTCATTTGAAAGGTTTATGAAGGAAAACCTTTCAATTTCACCCACGAGCATCCAACACAACTCAAATATATGGAAAATTCCCTAGGATAGCCCTAGCGGTTTGCCTTAAAAAGCCTACCGGATGTAAAACAAAAAAACAAAAAAATAGTTTTTGATAGCATTATTATTAATAAAACCCTAGATAGTGCCTAATACTACTTGCGCTAATGGAGTTTTAGGGAAAATTTCAAGGGATATGAAAATTGATTGGAGTAAGGGGAGAAATTAAATATAGAATATGCATCACAGGAGATATCCTATAGGTTTCATAGAATAATAACTTTAACATGAAACATTTCACCAAGATTTCCAATAAACAATACACATTTAGTCTTGTAAAAATTAGAAACCGTAGCATAAATCCATTCATGTGAAAAATAAAGAAAAATTAGCACTAAACTTACAATTTTAACCAAGAAAACCTTCTTTCAATCCCAATAAGACATCTCCAATTAAAAAATAAATCTTTAATATAAATATGCTCCACAAAAACCACATTTTTCTAAGTAGCAAAATAGAGAAGGAATTTCACACTCTTTATAAGGAGGTTTAATACATGTGTGATGTTGAAAATAAGTAGACGGATCCTCTATTTATATGAGGCATATCCCCCTACTTTAAAAAAAAAAAAAGCCTACAAGCTTTAAACCAAGTTCAACTTTGAGATTTTTATAAGAGAAGTGGTTACAAGTCAATCTCATAGCTCAAAATAGTAGAATAATGTCATAAATTCCCACATGATTGGGTCAATATTCTCCATAAGAATGACAACATCTACTTTTAGTAATAAGTTCCATAAAAAAGTGTGTAATAGGCTAAGGGGATCCTCCACCATCATAATAAACTCGAAATATGAAGGGAATACCTTAAGAAGTGCCTCCATGTCCAAAAACCACTCTTTGGATGCCTTACCTCAAAATCTCAAGGGTTAGGTGGATGACGTGGCACTATCTATCTCTAGCATTGGGGCGTGAAGAATGAGTACAAGCACTCCCTTTCATATTTGTGGTGACCATCATTGTCTAGACTTCAGAACAACCAACGCCCATCAAATAGTGTTAAGGCCAACCTAGGGGCATCCTAGGTATGTTGGGTACAATATCAAGTAATTCCAATCACAAGAAAGAAAAGATCAACATTGTTGGAAATAATACTGAGAGGGACGGGGGGTGAATCAATATTTACAAATCAATAAATTTTTCATTTCCATAATCAGATTCATATATGCTACTTCAGTGAAGGGAACTCGTGTGTGCATGCAATTGTTCTTAATGAAACCAACGTATATCCAATGAGCTTATGGTTCAGTTAATTCATCATATGTTGATCTTTAATCAGTTCATCAGTACTCTATTAAACATTAAACAATAACCATGTGCAATAATAATAGAATAAACCATCACACATAAGCAACACACATGAACACCATGATTTAAGGTGCAAACCTAATGCGGGAGAAAAACCACCTGTTGTTGTTGTCTCTATATTATTTTAATATAAAGAATAATCTTTTTGCAATCTTTTACTCATGTAGACTCATACCAGTACGCAGGCATCCACCTGCAGAAGGCTACAACATTCTCTCTTTCTCCAGCTTCTACTGGAAGGGAGCTACAACCCCCTAGCTTTTGTACTAGTCGATATGTTTACTAGTATGTAGGCACCGACCTATAGAAGGCCACAACCTTCACTTCTTCTCTAGCTACTACGGGAAGGGAGCTCCAACCCCTTAATCAAATCACCAGCCACTACTGGTAGGAAGTTTCGACTTCCTCACTGAAATCTCCAACCCTCAGTATCTGCCAGGGCCGACATTTCATAAATTTTCAGACTGGATACTCCTAGTACATAAAAACACAATATGAAGGCCACATTTAATAAAATTTTCACATTGGACCCATTAGTAACATTGAAGCTAAAAATCAATAACCATTGCAATACATCCATCAAACACATCTACATAAACCAATCACTGAAAATCAATCATTAATTTATGATATAACTATAATTGAATCAATCAATCATTGAAACCTCTGACATAATGAATCAAAAAATCATTGAAACTTTGACATACTGAATCAAACAATCGTTGAACCTCTAACACAACTGAATCAACCATTCATGCAAACTTAATCAAATTCAACCAATCAACTGGAATAGACAGATCATTATAACCATTACAAAAATCTGAACCCAGAACATTGCATCAACAAGCAGAACCAACTGTAACCTCAAAAGTCATGTGCCAGAATGTATATGCCCCTTCAATGAAGCCAACCTGCGTGTATACACTACTTCCTTTAGCACAACTTCCGTATACCTTTAAAGATACAGAATCATAAAACCTCTGAACCACAAACTGTACCAATCAGTGACATTCCAAAGAACTACTATTGTATTACAGTGTTATGAAACCAGCTCACAAAAAGATAGAAAAGATAGATCAACGCCTTAGAATTCAGCCTCTTCAAGGGGAAAACCTCTTTTACATTACACAAATGAATGATTCTTTGATGATTCAAATGAAGAAACCTCCTTTCTATATATAGGAGTCTAAGGAGTCACAATATAACCCAACCAACCTAACAATAATAATATAAAGGCACAAAAATAACAATAGAGGGATTCTATGGGGCATAGTAATAACAATATGGGGACAATAGGGGCACAAAAATATTAATAAGAGATACAACTATAATAGTAATGGGGTAATCACTAGTATTATAGGGACCTAACATAACCCTCTCCTTCAAAAAATTGTTTTCCTCAACACTTGAGTAGTTCTGGATGCTTTTGTATAAAATTCTCATTCTCCCATGTGGAATCTTCAGCGGATAAGTTCTTCCACTTGATGAGATACTCCGAAATTGATCAATTTCATAGCTGTCGAGTTCTTGTTTCTGTGACTGCTTCTGGTTCCAATATAATTTTTCCTTCCTCGTCAAGTTCTGGCAATATTGTTTGAACTAGGAGCTTGTCACCTATAACCTTCTATAAACATGAAACATGGAAAACTGGGTGCACTTGAGAAGCTGCAGGAAGCTCCAATTTGTATGCCATAGTACCAATCTTTTGCAACGCCTTGTACGGACCATAATACTTTGGTGATAATTTATTATCCTTCTTAGCTTGCTTGAGGGACATTTGTTTATATGGTTGTAGCCGTAGGAATACCCAATCACCTACATCAAAACTTCTTTTGCTACGATGTTGATCCGCCTGTTGTTTCATTCTATTCTGCAGCAACACGAGGTTATCCTTTAAGAGTTGGAGGACTTGTTGTTGATGCTCGATGTGATGTTCCACTGCTTGAACTTTAGAATTTTCTCTTAAATATGATGTGATGGATGGTGGCTGATATCCATAAAGTGCCATAAATGGGGTCATTTTTGTTGTTGTATGGAAGGAAGTGTTATACCACCATTCAGCCAGAGGCAACCATTTGACCCATTGTGTTTTTTTATCAGATACAAAGCAAAAAAGATATCCTTCCAAACATTTGTTTACTATCTCAGTTTGCCCATCAGATTGAGGATGAAAAGATGAGCTATGAGCTAACTGAGTATCGAGACAAGAAAATAATTATGTCCAAAAATTTCTAGTGAAAATGGGATCTCTGTCACTTACAATAATATTTGGGTTTCCATGTAGCTTTTGAATTGTTTCCATAAATGCAGTAGAAATTGTACTGGCTTTAAATGGATGTGATAATGCACAATAGTGTGCATACTTGGTAAGTTTGTCAACTACCACCATGATGATACTCTTTCCCTCAGACTTGGGTAAACATGTGATAAGATCCATTGAAACCACCTCCCAATGTTGGCTTGGAATGGATAAAGGTTGTAATAGACCCGGGGTTTTAATTGTTTCAACTTTATTTTGTTGGCAAACCAAACATTCCGCCACAAACTTTTAAATATCCAATTTAAGGCCATCCCAAAAAAATTCCTTCTTAACCCTGTGGTAAGTTTTTAAAAATCCTCAGTGCCCTCCTAAGGGAGAAGTCTGCAATTCCATAAGAATTTTTGTTTGAGTTGGGAATTCTTACAAAGTTATAAGCGATCTTTGTACTATAACGAATCATTTTTCCAACTAAATGTATCAGATGTACTGGAATCTTGTTGTAACTTTCGAATATGTGCCCACACTTCTTCATCATTCTTCCATTTCTCCCTTGCTTTGTTTATCCAATCTGGTTGGATAATAGAAATGGCGCACAACCATGCTTCCACATTATCATCCTTTCTTGAGAGTGCATCTGCCACCACATTTTGCTTCCCTTTTTTGTAAATGATTTCAAAGTCATAACCCAACATCTTTGTGACCCACTTTTGTTGCTCTTTAGAGGATAATATTTGTTCTAAAAAGTATTTAAGGCTATCATGATCCGTTTTTACCTTGAAGTGTCTTCCCATTAGGTAGGGTCTCCATTTCTTAAGTGCATGTAGTATTGCCATCATTTCCTTCTCATAAATAGCTTTGTGTAAAAACTTTCCCTTGATTAGACGACTTTAAAAAGTAATGGGTCTTTCATCTTGCATTAAAACAACACCAATTCCATTTCCTGAACCATCACATTCCATAATAAAAGTTTTTGTGAAGTCCGGTGTAGCTAAGACTGGTGCTTGGCACATTGCCTCTTTAATATGTTCGAAGGCCCTTGTTTCTTCTGGAGTCCATGAAAATGCATCTTTCTTTAATAATGTTGTGAGAGGTGCTACTATTCTCCCATAATTCTTAACAAGCTTGCCATAATACCCTGTCAACCCGAGAAATCTTCGCAGATGCTTTATGGATGTGGGGATTTTCCATTCCTTAAAGGCTTTAATTTTTCTAGGGTCTACCTTAACTCCTTCATGAGATACAATATGACCTAGATATTCCACCTCTTGTACTCCAAAGAAACATTTGGATCTATTTGCATATAATTGTTTCTCCTCCAATAGTTGTAGCACCCTGTCAACATGTTCAACATGATCCTTCCAAGACTTGCTGTAGATTAGTATATCATCAAAAAATAATAACACAAATTTTCTAAGGAAGGGTTTGAAAATGGAATTCATCAAACCTTCAAGTGTAGAAGGTGCATTGGTAAGGCCAAAAGGCATGACCAAAAATTCATAATGACCCTCATGAGTTCTAAATGTTGTTTTTGGAATGTCTTTAGTCTTCATTCTGATTTGATGATATCCTGAACGAAGGTCCATGTTGGTGAAGTAGATTGATCCATGCAATTCATCTAGTAATTCATCAATGATAGGAATGGGAAACTTATCTTTAATAGTGATCTTGTTGAGCTCCCTATAATCTCGACACATGCACCATGACCCATCCTTCTTGTGCACCAATACTACTGGAGCAGAGAAAGAACTTTGACTAGGTTGAATTATACCAGCCTCTAGCATTTCTGCAACCATACATTCAATTTCACTCTTTTGGGCATAGGGATATCTGTACGGCCTAATGTTTGGAGGAAAACTTCCTGGAATAAGATGAATAGCATGATCATGATCACGAATAGGTGGGAGACCTTTGGGAATCTCAAATACCTTGGAATGATTGTCCAAGACTTTTTGGAGATCTAGAGAAATAGATGATTTCGATGTGGAAACATCTAGCGAACATAATTGTGCAATTACACCTCTTTGTTCCTTTTTTAGAAGCTTTGTCATACTGTTAGAGTTGATTATCCTTCCTGGTTTCCCTGCAATACCCCTTAATTCAACTTCCTTTCCTTCTACATAAAATTTCATGAAAATTCCTTGAAAATTAAAAGCTATTGTACCCAAGGATTGTAGCCATTGGACTCCTAATACAACATCAACACCTCCCATTGGAATGGAAATCATTGGGCTAGTAAATACATATTCCCCCATGGATAGCTTGATATTATGGCACTTTCCAGAGCAATTTATTGTTCCTCCATTTGCAACCATCACTTGAAACTTTGGTGCTGAATATAGGAAGCAATTCAATTCTTTTGCTACCTTACAATGAATAAAATTGTGGGTACTTACTGAATCAATCAACACTATTACCTTTTTCTTCTTGATTTGTCCTTCTATCTTGATGGTTTAAGGAGTGGTAATTCTAGCCAATGCATTACAAGATATGGTCATATTCATTTCTTCTTTATCTAGGATCTGTTCCTGGAGTATATCCTCTTCTTTTGACCTTTCTTGCTCCTTTTCTTCTTACTCTTCACAATCTATGTAGAATAATTTCTTCTCAACACACTTATGACCTTTAGTGTATTTTCTCTCACAACTATAACAAATCCCTTTTGCTCTTTTTTTTCCAATTGTTGTGGTTTCAACCTTATAGGTTGTGGAAGACTAGGGGCAACAACACTTCCATACTTATAGTTGTGAGTGGTATGCTTCGTGGGTGCCATAATTTTGCTTTCCATTTTTCTTGCTAACCTAAATGCCTTCTCTAATGAATCAGGTTCCCAAAGGTGAACTTCATGTTGGATATTGTCCTTTAAAGTCCCTATGAACACATCAATCCTATGCTCCTCTAGAATATTTTTTACCCATAAGTTCAATTTTTGGAACTCCTCAATGTGCTCCATTATTGAACCCTTTTGTTTGAGACTTATCAATTGGCTAAAAAAAGTGTTTCTTTTTGTATCCTCATAATGTGCTGTCAATTCTTCCGTAAAAATTGCCCAAGTGATAATTTGTTTATGAGAGCAAAGCCATTGATACCATATAAACTGATTTGGTTCCAAATATAAAGTTGTAATACATACCTTTTGTGTGTTTTTCACATTATTGAGATCGAAAAATTGCTCCATCTGTAATATCCATGTTGCGGGATCCTTGCCATCAAACTTCCTCATATCAATTTTTGGAATATGGTGGGTCTTCGATCCAATATTAGATTCTATGAAATCATGATTAACATTTCTTTTGTTCGCATCATGAGTTTCCTTTACTACTCTTTCACCATTAGTAAGTATTTCTTGTAGAAAATTTGTCAAATCTGTCTTCAAATCTATCTTTAAATCGTCAATATTAGCTTCCATGCCCTTTATCTTATATTCCACGCCATTTATCTTAGCTTCTGTTAGCTTTTGTGAGAGTGAAACTTGTTGCACTTGGTCTTGTAATTTTGATATATCATGTAGCATTTCTTCCTCTTCTTCATGAGTCATGCTAGATCTTTCAAGTTGCTTACTAGGTGTTTGCATTTTCTTTCCTTGGGGCATCAGTTACTGATAATAATGCTCTATTATGCCCTTTGAATTCCTTCAAAATAATTTTTCAAACCAAGCTTAAGAAAAAATTTAAAAAAATTCTACACACCTTTTTTCACTTCGTAGGAGCTGATATTACCTCTGATGTATCTCTGTCATTTCAGATTATCTAGTTCTAAAATTGTGACCTGTAGTATCCCTCTGTGTCCTCTTTCCAATGCCACCTGTCTGATCCCAATTGGATTCTCCAAGGAAGAGCTATGCCAAATCTCCCACAGTGACCTGATTATAGACTAGTTTAGAAGAGCGAACTTGTACGACATGCCACGTGTCCCTGTTTCGACCTTTGGATTTGAAAAATATATATAAGAAACTACAGTCTGTCCTCTTTCTGTACCTTCTTATGAAATTTCAATCCGATGCTCAGAGAGAAAGTTATGATGATTTTTCCCAGTCACCTGTTTAGAATGTAATTCAGGAGTTTGCAAAAAGACCAACTTCCTCAGATCATATCTCCGCAAATATAGCGCAAAAAGCTCTAAAATTTGGACCCAAGGTTCCGTGCGAATTCATCTCAAATAGTTTTTTTTTTGGCTTTTGAAACATCGCAGAAAAAGGTTATAACTAAAATGCCACAATGACCTATTTGGAGTAGCGAAACCCTAGAATCCAAAGCTCTGATACCAAATGTTATGAAACCATCTCACAAAAAGATAGAAAAGATAGATCAACGCCTTACAATTCAGCCTCTTCAAGGGGACAACCTCCTTTACATTACACAAATGAATGATTCTTTGATGATTCAAATGAAAAAACCTCCTTTCTATATATAGGAGTCTAAGGAGTCACAATATAACCCAGTCGACCTAACAATAATAATATAAAGGCACAAAAATAACAATAGAGGGATTCTATGGGGCACAGTAATAACAATATGGGGACAATAGGGGCACAACAATATTAATAAGGGATACAACTACAATAGTAATGGGGTAATCACTAGTATTCTAGGGACCTAACATACAGAGTTATAAACATATAGAAACAAGGATCACCCTTATTTCTCAATCAATCAATCAACTAGAATAAATCTCCTTATACAATCAACTTTACTTTTAGATCTAATGAAGACATCATTGAAAAACAATATTAAAATAGTAGCCCTGAACATCAAGATTTTCTTTTGCATAGGCTACTTGCAAGAGCCAAACCAACGTGTATACGCACCTTCACCAAAGCAAACTAGTGTATAGATCTGCAAATACTTACTTATAACTTCATTGCAATTCCAGACTTCAGAGATACCCAGATCATCACATATAAAGGATAAAATGTGTGTTAGCAAACAGATCTAGCCTATCCATTATCAGATCACATAATGATAAGTCATTATGATCTTGATCCATCATTAGATCTTATCCACCATCAAGCACCAAGGTGCATACCTAGTCTAGATGAAGAAAAGCATCAGAAACCCATAACATGCATATTTTCTTTTGATCTAAAACTTCATAAGATATTCATTACTTCTCCTCTTATCACTTTGATATTATCCTCCTTATATAGTTTTAGCCTTTCTCAATAACTGGGAAAAAAACCTTGGACCAATACCTCGGACCAAAACCTTGAACCAAAACCTCAGACCATTACCTAGGACCAAAACCTTGAACCAATACCTCGAACCAAAACCTCGGACCAATACCTTGATTTTCCATCCCATACGTGCTTTTCCTTCTATGAAAGTGTGTTCATATGTATACGCTTCTTCTGTTTCGTGAGCCCGTGTGTATACACTACTTGGACAACGTGAATGAGTGTATACTTATTAAACCATTCTCTTTCTTCAATTTCTTGGTTCTGATCTGTAGTCCTTTATTTCTTCATCCTATACCATTGCTTTGTTGTTAGGTCCCTATACTACTAGTGTAATCCATTATTGTTATTAGTGCAACCCCCTTATTATATTCTTGTGCCCATGTAGTCCCCATATTGTTACTATTGTGTTCCATTGAAGCCCACTATTGTTATTGTTGTGCCCTTACATTATTATTGTTATGTCAACTTTGATTATATTATGACCCCTTAGACTCCTATATATAGAAAGGAGGTATTGTCATTTGTATCATCCAAGAATTTTTCATTTGTGTAATGTAAAGGAGGTTTCCCCCTTGAAGAGGCTGAATTTTAAGGTGTTGATCTTTCTTTTCTATCCTTTTGTGAGATGGTTTCATAACATTTGGTATCAGAGCTTTGGATTCTAGGGTTTCACTGCTCCAAACAAGTCTTCGTGGAATTTTAGATATAGCTTCTTTTCTATGATGTTTCAGAAGATAAAAGAAAACCCATTTGATATGAAATATTGGTGAAGTATGGGTACAAATTTCAGATTTTCTTCACTATATTTTCAAAGATACAGTCCAAGACATTTAGGGTTTTTACAGGCCCCCGAATTACATCCCAAACAGGTGACCTTGGGAAAATCATCATAACTCTCTTTGTTAGGCCCCTATACTACTAGTGTAACCCCTTATTGTTATTAGTACAACCCACTTATTATATTGATGTACCCATGTAGTGCCCATATTGTTACTATTGTGCCACATAGAAGCCCACTATTGTTATTATTGTGCCCTTACATTATTATTGTTATGTCGGCTCTAATTATGTTATGACCCCTTAGACTCCTATATATAGAAAGGAGGTCTTTTCATTAGTATCATCCAAGAATTGTTCATTTATGTAATGTAAAGGAGGTTTCCTCCTCGAAGAGGCTGAATTCTAAGGCGTTGATCTATCTTTTCTATCTTTTCTTGAGCTGGTTTCATAACATTTGGTATCAGAGCTTTGGATTCTAGGGTTTCGCTACGCAAAACAGGTCATCGTGGAATTTTCACTATAACTTTGTTTCCGTGATGTTTCAGAAGTTGAAAACAAAACCCATTTGAGAAGAAATCGCGTTTAACCTCGGGTCCGAATTTCAGAGCTTTTTGCACTATATTTGCGGAGATATGATCTGAGGAAGTTGGTCTTTTTCCAGACTCCTGAATTACATTCCAAACAGGTGACCTAGGGAAAATCGTCATAACTTTCTCTCTAGGGAACGGATTGAAATTTCGTAAGAAGGTACAGAAAAAGGACGGACTGTAGTTTCTTGTATGCATTTTTTAGATCCAAAGTTCGAAACAGTGACTCGTGGAACATCATACAAGTTCACTCTACTGAACTAGTCTATGATCAAGTCACTGAGGGAGATTTCGCATAACTCTTCCTTGGAGAATCCAATTTGGGTCAGACTTGTGGCATTGGAAAGAGGACACAAAGGGCTACTGCAGGTCACAATTTCAGAACTTGAAGGTATGAAATTACAGAGTTACAGTCATTTCAAGATCGAGCTCCTAAAATCAAGAAAAAGCGAGATGAAGAAGTTTGATGGCAAGGATCTGGTAAATTGGATACTACAGATGGAGAAATATTTTGATCTACATGGTGTATCACTGTTACAAAAGGTATGTATTGCATCTTTATATTTAGAACCGGATCAATTTTTATGGTATAAAGGGCTTTGTTCTCGTAAACCGCTTGTTACGTGGTCAATTTTCATGGAGGAAATGATAGCACATTATGAGGATACAAAGAGAAACACCTTGTTTAGCCAATTGATAAATCTCAAACAAAAGTTTTCAATGGAAGTACACATTGAGGACTTCCAAAAATTGAATATAAGGGTAAATGATATTCTAGAGAAGCAAAGGATTGATGTCTTCATAGGTACTTTAAAGGATAACATTCAACATGAGCTTCGTCTTTGGGAACCTGATTCATTAGAGAAGGCATTCAAGTGGGCAAGAAAAATTGAAAGCGAAATTATGGAAACAAGGAATCCAACCACTCATGACTATAATTATGTAATTTTTCCTTCTCCTAGCCTTCCACAACCTACAAGGGTGACACCACAACAATTGGAAGAAAAAAGAGAAAAAGGGCTTTGTTACAATTGTGATAGCAAATGCACTAAAGGTCATAAGTGTGCTGAGAAGAAATTATTTTACATAGATAATGAAGAGGAGGAAGAAAAGGATCAAGAAACATCAAAAGAAGTGTATATACACTAGGAACCAACCCCAAAGAAAGAAGAAATGAATCCGACCATTTCTTGTAAAGCATTGGCAAGAATTACCACTCAAACTCTTAAGATAGAAGGACATATCAAGAAGAAAAAGGTTCAAGAAGTGAAAGATCACATCGAGAAAGAAGAAATGAATCCAACCATATCTTGTAATGCTTTGGCCAGAATTACCACTCCTTAAACTATCAAGATAGAAGGACATATCAAGAAGAAAAATGTTCAAGAAGTGAAAGATCACATCGAGCATCAAGAAATGAATCCGACCATATCTTGTTAAGGATTGGGAGAAATTACCACTCCTCAAACTCTAGAGATAGAAGGACATATCAAGAAGAAAAAGGTTCAAGCAGTGAAAGATCACATCGAGCATCAACAAGTTCTCCAACTTTTAAAGGATAACGCCACTTCGGTACAAAATCAAATGAAACAATAGGTAGATCAACATCGTAGTGAAAAATGTTTTGATGTAGGTGATTGGGCATTTTTACTCCTACATATCAAGCAAGATATTTATGAGAAGGAAATGTTGGCAATACTACATGCACTTAAAAAACAACGACCTTACCGAATGGGAAGACTCTTCAAGGATGAGGATGTGAAAGCACTGTTTTGTGCTATTTCTATTATCGAACCAGATTGGATAAACGAAGTAAGGGATGAATGGAAGAAGGACGAAGAAGTATGGCCACTTATTCAAAAGTTGCAAAAGATCCCAATTCAAACAATATTGCTAGAAATTGAAGAGGAAGGAAAAATCATATTGGAACTTGGAGCAGTGACAGAAACAAGAACCTGACAGCTACGAAATCGATCAATTTTAGAGTATCTCATCAAGTGGAACAACTTACCTGCTGAAGATTCCACATGGAAGGACAAGAATTTTATACAAAAGCATCAAGAACTACTCAAGCGTTGAGGACAATACTTTTTGAAGGAGAGGGGCATGTTAGGCCCCTATACTACTAGTGTAACCCCTTATTGTTATTAGTACAACCCACTTATTATATTGATGTACCCATGTAGTGCCCATATTGTTACTATTGTGCCACATAGAAGCCCACTATTGTTATTATTGTGCCCTTACATTATTATTGTTATGTCGGATCTGATTATGTTATGACCCCTTTGACTCCTATATATAGAAAGGAGGTCTTTTCATTTGTATCATCCAAGAATTTTTCATTTATGTAATGTAAAGGAGGTTGCCCCTCGAAGAGGCTGAATTCTAAGGCGTTGATCTATCTTTTCTATCTTTTCTTGAGCTAGTTTCATAACACTCTCTCGGAGCATCTAATTAAATTTCATAAAAAGTGACAAAAATAAGATGGACTGTAGTTTGTTGGGTATCAGTTGGAGAACCTAAGGTCGAAATAATGACACGTGACACATCGTACAAGTTCGCTCTACTGAACCAGTCTATAATTAGGTCATTGTGGAAGATTGGTCATAACTCTTTCTTCGGGAATCCAATTGAGATCAGACTTTCGGGATTAGAAATAGGACTCAGAGGGCTATCACAAGCTGATATTTTAGAGCTTAAAGATCCAAATTTAGAGAGTTAAATTCGTTTCAATATCGATATCCCAAAATCTAGAAAAAGCGATATGAGGAAGTTTGATGGCAAAGATCCGGTAAATTGGATACTATAGATGGAGCAATATTTTGATCTACATGAGGTGCAACTATTACAAAAGGTACATATTACATCTTTATATTTAGAACCAAATCAATTTTTATGGTATGAAGGGCTTTGTTCTCATAAACCACTTGTCACGTAGTCAATTTTCACAGAGGAAATGATAGCACATTATAAGGATACAAAGAGAAACACCTTCTTTAGCCAATTGATAAATCTCAAACAAAAGGGTTCGATGGAAGAGCACATTGAGGGATTTCAAAAATTAAATATAATGGTAAATGATATTCCAAAGAAGCAGATGATTGATGTCTTTATAGGACTTTAAAATATAACATCCAACATGAGGTTCGCCTTTCGGAACCTGATTCATTGGAGAAGGCATACATGATGGCAAAAAAAGTGGAAAGAAAAATTATGGTAACAAGGAAGTCTACCCCTCACAAATATAAAGATGTAAGTGTCGTTTCTCCTAGACTTCCACAACCTACAAGGTTGACACCACAACAATTGGAAGAAAAAAGAGCAAAAAGGCTCTGTTACAATTGTGATAGAAAATACACTAAAGGTCATAAGTGTGCTGAGAAGAAATTATTTTACATAGATTATGAAGAGGAGGAAGGAAAGGATCAAGAAATATCAAAAGAAGATGATATACATTGGGAACCAACCATTGAGAAAGAACAAATGAATCCGACCATATCTTGTAATGTATTGGAAGAAATTACCACTCCTCAAACTCTCAAGATAGAAGAACATATCAAGAAGAAAAAGATTCAAGTAGTGAAATATCACATCGAGCATCAACAACAAGTTCTCCAAATTTTAAAGGATAATGCCACTTTGGTGAAGAATCGAATGAAACAACAGGTAGATCAACATCGCAGTGAAAGAAGTTTTGATGTAGGTGATTGGGTATTTTTACGGCTACATCTCAAGCAAGCTATTTATGAGAAGGAAATGTTGGCAATACTACATGAATTTAAGAAATGGCAACCTTACCTAACGGGAAGACACTTCAAGGTAAAAATGGATCATGATAGTCTTAAATACTTTTTAGAACAAATATTGTCTTTAGAAGAACAAAAAAAATGGGTCACAAAGATGTTGGGTTAGGACTTTGAAATCATCTACAAAAAGGGGGAGAAAAATGTTGTTGCAAATGAACTCTCAAGAAAGGATGAGGATGTGGAAGAATTTTTTTGTGCCATTTCTATTATCCAAATAGACTGGATAGACAATGCAAAGGATGAATGGAACAATGATGAAGAAATATGGGCACTCATTCAAAAGTTGAAGAAGATCCCAGTTCAAATAATATTGCCAGAACTTGACGAAGAAAAAATCATATTGCAACCCAAAGCAGTCACAGAAACAAGAAATCGACAACTACAAAATCGATCAATTTCAGAGTATCTCATCAAGTGGAAGAACTTACCCGTTGAAGATTCCACATGGGAGGAAGATAATTTTATATAGAAGCATCTAGAACTACTCAAGCATTGAGGACAACACTTTTTGAAGGAGAGGGGCATGTTAGGTCCCTATAGTACTAGTGTAACCCCTTCTTATATTTTTGTGCCCATGTACTCCCCATATTGTTACTATTGTGTCCCATTGAAGCCCACTATTGTTATTGTTATGCCCTTACATTATTATTGTTATGTCGGCTTTAATTATATTATGACCCCTTAGACTCCTATATATAGAAAGGAGGTATTGTCATTTGTGTCATCCAAGAATTGTTCATTTGTGTAATGTAAAGGAGGTTTCCCCCTTGGAGAGGCTGAATTCTAAGGTGTTTTTCTTTCTTTTATATATTTTTGTGAGCTGGTTTCATAAAATTTGTTCCCTCTGAATAGACATGTTATAATGCGATTTTCCATATTACTTCTAAAACGATTCCTTTGAATAGCCTTGCATTTTGTCACATCTGTAAACATAATGTCCATGCATTATGTCACATTTGATATCTCTCTTGTAGATTCATCTAGTTATCATATACAAGTGAGTTATTTTGCTACAAGTGGGTTGCCATCAAGTACAACAAATGCATCATAATTCCAACAATCTCCCCCTTTGGATTTTATGGCAACCATATTAGTGTTGATTACTTCAAGATGTAGAACCTGTTAGATGTATCAAGCAACACCAAGATACTCTCCCCCTTTGACATCAAGGGCAAAGGGAAGACCAAGATATTCTCTCCTTTTGAGATCAAGGGAAAAATGGCTGACCAAAAATGAAGACTTCCATATCTAAACAACTAAATATGAACATTGATCATGCTCCCCCTAGGCACAAGATGAATTCTATGATTAAACTCCCCCTTTATACATGTTGAGATGCACCAAAATGTCCATGCTCCCCTGAGCACATGTAAAGTCTGCAAAAATATTTTTCAAAATAATAACATGACCCTATAACTCAACTATGTGAGTATGAGATTCCTATCACCAATGACTCATACATACATCAATCTCCCAACCAAGTGGGGATATACCAAATTATACCAAATTTGACTCATCTACTCAACCAAGTGGGGATATACAAAATTGTTTATATATGACAGAAATATAGCAATTATTTCATCATCCTTCCCTTGCATAGTGGGGGTACAAATTACATCATATGACCAAAAAGGACTCATTAAAAGATTATGATAGACAGAGACATATTATTACATCATGGGCCTTTATATGACCTTTACTTCAAATGATATACATGACATTTATAAAAAATATCTAAACAAGACCATGATAGTCATCAACAACTATCATACACCATATACGATTTGCACCATAAGCATCTATCAGAAACATCCAGACCAGAAACATGTATATGTCCATCATCAGTTCCAATCAACCTGTGACAAAGTATGTCGCATATAGATAACAACTCATCCTATTGATCTCATCAAGATCAACTTGCTCTGTTTCCTTAGTAGAAAGCGCCTTATCATAACCTTCCATGAATCAGCTAAGAATATGTCATATATCCAATTAGTAACACAAAATCATTCACATCATATCATATGTATGTGAAAACACCATATTCATCATCTATGATCATAACATCATCATCAAGAACTGCATGATTTTTCCACAAGAACCCTCAATATATCAACCATGTATCATCACTAGGAAACATCCCACATCTGATAAGCATCAACCATGATAATCAACATATGTGAGTATCATACCTATTATCATAAAGTAAGAAGTCATCATCATTATGTGACTAAGTAAGCCATGTTTCCAAATAGATATGTCTTCATGAAACCTACAATATCACCATTCTCTTGGCCAACCAACATTTTTGCCAATACGCAACTTAAGTAATCATCCATGTATCCAGCATAATATGTATCCATCAAAGAGATACCAATATGTATCTAGCAAACCATGAGCTCATAGTAATTTGTCGATCTTTCTTGATACTATCAACAACAACAATCCTCAACCATGTGAGAGCCAAGAACTATAGGAATCCTCATCCATAACTGGACTACATGAAGTTTATGCATCTTTGAAGACATGATGACATCAACATAAAATAAATGAGTGACTCTTATCATCATGAAGTTGTGTACTCAAGCTTTGTTGTTTTCTTTGTCCTTATGAAGATCCATATGTACTATATGCATCATCAAAATAGTCATCCACAAACATCCATAAATCTGATCTGAATAATAACTATGTAACCCCAAGCGATACAAGTATCATTTGAGACGTTATCATAGGAAACTTATAACCACATCGTAGCATGCTGTTTCATATAAGCACTTCAGCAACATAAGCATCATCAACATTGATGAGAATCATTAGGTACCAAAGACTTCTAAACATAATGCCAACAATGCATTATTAGAAGCATAGTATATTCTCCCCCTGAACCTATGCCACCTGTTCACTGTCATATCTAATCATTGCATATATCAGAAAGGATCATCAAGGCATCATCATCAACTAGTTATACATCAAGTCATCAACAACTTATGAGGGTCAAAATCACTTCTACATATCATCAACAAACTGTAATCATCATCAATGAGAACATAAAGGATAATCGATAATTAATTGAACCATATCATACCCCTTTTCATGAGTCTGTCGTACTAATTTTACATCAAACCAACATATACACGACTGTGCAACTTCTAACTCACATATATATGTGACTTGTCTTCATGATACCTGCGTATGAGAATTAGAAAACTGAAATTTCATACTTTCAGTTCCTCCTGAGTCTATTCTATCTGTATACTGAGCTATGCCACATTTTTCTGACTGTGATTCATTCTTCTTCCATACCTTGGAGTGTGATGATGTTTTCTCCTTTTGGTATGTTGGCCGAAATTTGCTCTTGCATTTTTTTTCTATATGACCAAGCTTGTTACAAGAACAACATCTTATTTGTTTCATATTCCCTCTATAGCAATCAATGGCTTTGTGACCAAATATATTGCAAGAAAAGGAATATCCCTTAAAGTACCTGGAAGTTGATGATATTTCTATGTGACGATTATTAGCTTGAACCATTCTACTTCTTCATCTGGATGCAACATGTCCAAAATTATGACATATAAAACATTCAACATTATTCACCATAGGAAATAACCAATCGTCACTTCCATAGTTACGAGTAAATGGTTTTATTTGAAGTGTTTCTTTCCTTGGTTGTTGATGGGGTTGAAGTCTTATATTCTTGTTGAGCATTTCAAATTTTGCACTAGAGTTCCTTACTTCAGTTTGTGAGCTAGATTCACTTTTAATAGTTTCATGAAAACCAAGACCAGATTTGATGGTAGAATACCTTTGACTACCAAGAATATCATCCAAAGTCTTAGTACTATCTTGAAATCATAAAATTTTCTCCTTTTCTTCTAATTTACCTTTTAGGATATTTACCTCAACCTGATATTTCTCTTCCTTTTCAAGATACTGCTTCTTCATGATTTCTTCAACTTTTGTTCATTCTTCCACTTGTTTCCTTAATTCGAGAACTTCATTTTCTTTTTCTTCAAATTCTTGAAGTATTTCTTCATTTTTATTATTTGAATTTTTGAGATCTTCTTTTAGAGAAATGACCATAGCTTCAACACCTTCATAGTAACTGGTTCTTTCTATAAGTTCCTTGGTTGTTGTGTCCTTTTGATTCACTTCATTTCTCAATGATGTCACTTCATCCTGTAGCCTTTGACTTTGATCTTCCTTTTCTTTGTACTGCTTCTTTCCTTCCTCCAACTAAGATTTTAACCTAGTAACTTCTTCTTTGTATGAACATTCCCTTTTACCAATTAGATATTTTTGATCTATAATTGTGTCTGTGAGCCTTTTAAATTATGCCTCTATTTGATTTCTTTCTCTTTCACCCATAAGAGAAAATTCAGTTGTTTCACTGTCACATTCATTATATTCAAATGTATAGAGAAATGTATCACCAAATGACAACAAATTTGTACCTGATAATTCTTTTGCTCGTTCATCTTCATTCTGAGGTGATTCTGAATTTGAAGAGTTGCTTCCACATAATGGCCAATCATCTCTCCCATTGTCACAGTTCCTTTTAGATGTCTTCCTCTTTTGAGGTGATTTATTCTTTAGCTTCTTTCCCGTTGTTTCTATGGATCTCCTTCAAGTGATCAAGCTTATGCCAAAGGACCTTCTCTGATACCAATTGTTGGAGATAATACTGGGGGGGTGTGAATTAGTATTTACAAATCAATAACTTTTTCATTTCCATAATCAGATTCATATACGCTACTTCAGTGAAGGGAACTCGCATGTGCACATAACTGTTCTTAAGGAAACCAACGTATATCCAGTGAGATTATGATTCAGTTAATTCATCATATGTTGATCTTTAATTAGTGCATCAATACTTTATTAAACATTAAATAATAACCATGTGTAGTAATAACAGAATAAACCATCACACATAAGAAACACACGTGAACACCAAGATTTAAGGTGGAAACCCAATGCAGGAGAAAAACCACCTATTTTTATTGTCTCTCTCTTCTTTTAGTATAAAGAATAATCTGCTTACAATATTGTAATAGTGCAAACTGATACTAGTACGTAGGCACCCCCCTGTCGAAGGCTACAACCTTCTCTTGTTCTCCAGCTTCTACTGGAAGGGAGCTACAACCCCCTAGCTTTTGTACTAGTCGATATGTTTACTAGTACATAGGTGCCAACCGACAAAAGGCCACAACCTTCACTCATTCTCTAGCTGCTACTGGAAGGGAGCTCTAACCCCTTGATCAAATCACTAGTCATTATTGGCAGGAAGCTTCGACTTCCTCACTGAAAGCTCCAACCCTCAGTATCCTCTAGGGATCACGTTTCATAAATTTTCAAACTGGATACTCTTGGTACATAACAACACAATATGAAGCCATGTTTCATCAAATTTTCACACTAGACCCATTAATAACATTGAAGCTCAAAATCAATCACCACTACAATACATCCATCAAATACATTTGCATCAACTAATCAATGAAACTCAATTATCAATTTATGATATAACTGTGACTAAATCAATCAATCAATGAAACCTCAAACATATTGAATCAAACATTCACTGAAACTCTGACATATTGAATCAAAAAATCACTAAACCTCTAACACAACTAAATCAACCATTCATTCAAACTTAATCAAATTCAACCAATCAATTGGAATAGACAGCTCACTGTAACCAGTACACAAATCTGAACCCAGAACACTGCATCAACATGCAAAACCAACTGTAACCTCAAAAGTCATATGTCAAAATGTATATGCCCCTTCAATGAAGCCAACCTGTGTGTATACGCTACTTCCTTTAGCCCAACCTACATATAACTCTAAAGATACTGAATCATAAAACCTCTAAACCACAAACTATACCAATCAGTGACATTTTGAAGATCTACTATCGTATTACAAAGTTATAAACAGATAGCAACAAGGATCACCCTTCTTTCTTAATCAATCAATCAACCAGACTCAATCTCCTTATACAATCAACTTTACTTTTAGATCTAATGAAGACATCATTGACAAACAACAGTAAAACAACAACACTGATATGCTATATTAGTCATCCCTAAACATCAAGTTTTTCTTTTTCATACGCTACTTGTAAGAGCCGAACCAGCGTATAGATCTGCAAATACTTACTTATAACTTCGTTGCAATTCTAGATTTCAGACATACCCAGATCATCACATATAAAGGATAAAACGTGTGTTAGTAATCAAATCTAGCCTGTCCATTATCATATCACATAATGATAAGTCATTAAGATCATGATCTATCATTAGATCTCATCCATCATCAAACACTCAGGTGCATACTTAGTCTAGATCGAGAAAAGCATCAGAAACCCATAAAATGCATATTTTCTTTTGATCTAACACTTCATAAGATAGTCATTACTTCTCCTCTTATCGCTTTGATCTTCTTCTCCTTATATATTTTTAGCCTTTATCAATTACTCGAACCAAAACCTCGGACCAATACCTTGGACCAATACCTTGAACCAAAACCTCGGACCAAAACCTTGGACCAAAACCTTTATTTTCCATCCCATACATGATTTTCCTTCTATGAAAGTGCATGCATACGTATACACTTCTTTTGTTCCGTGAGCCCATGTGTATACGCTACTTGGACAAGGTGAACCAATGTATACTTTTTAAATCATTCTCTTTCTTCAATTTCTTAATTTTGATATGTAGTCCTTTGTTCTTTCATCATATTCTTTTGTATCATTACTTTGTTCCCTTTTAATAGACTTGTTATAATGTGATTTGCCATATTACTTCTGAAATGATTCCTTTGAACTGCCCTGCATTTTGTTACATCTATAAAGACAATTGCCATGCATTTTGTCACATCTGATATCTATCCTATAGATTCATCTACTTACCATATACAAGTGCGTTGTTCTGTTATAAGTGGGTTTCCATCAAGTACAACACATGCATCATAATGCCAACAAACATTTCAGCATCTATGGGTACTTCGGGGTGTTAATCATCCTATGGAGCCATAAAAGTAACAAATACTCTACTTTGGAGGGGTGACACTAGATCCGCAAGGTCATCACTTCTCTCTAGAAGGTCCAAAATGACTTGGGCATGTTGTGTAGTGGGGTGATGTAATGTGCCCTCAAAGGCCTTTCTTGTTGTGAGAAGAACCACCTATAAAAACCATCTCAAGATCAAGTGAAAGCCACTAATAATTAGGGACAATGACTATATATTCATCATAGTGGACCATAATTAATGCTCAAGGGCATAATAACACTTAAAACTGAGATCACCTTCAAATATTTAACTAAATAATGTCCCATAAAATATCTCACTACTTGTGTTAGGGATGGTTAGATATTCAACCATATTTGTCGTTTTCAGCCCATAAGGGGAGGTGACAATTCCTAGGTCAACCTTTCAATCCATAAGTTATTATCATAATAGTGGCAATGGAGGAGAAGGACTTTGGGGTAAGATTCCATGACCATGGCACCAATAGATTGAGTTCCATCACTTTTAGTGTATATATATGTAAGGAGGGAGCATTCATGGAGGCATGAGTTACCTCTTTCCGTGGGATCCTTTTTCCACCCATTTGGTGCACCTTTTACTTATTTTTTATAATTATTTTTATTGGTATCATCACTCATGAGCCCAAGTTTGCTTTTATTGATTTAGATTTTATTCAACCCTTAATGATGAGTTAGTTTCTCATTCATTGGTGTTGCGACAAGTAATAATTCCTTTATTATATCATGGAACATCAAGCTCTCAAGGAACTAGGTGATGGCTAATGAGGAGAGTAGAGCTCATGCTAATATTTTACCCACGTGCTAATTAATGTCATTTCCATATTTTTCATTTTATAGTTTCTTTTTCTTTGATTATGACCATTTATGTTTTTAATGTTATTTTAGCTCCATCAACTTCGAGGGTAAAGTTCTTAGCCCAAACGCAAGGATGAAAATAATAAGGGTGTTAATTCCAATGAGCCAGTGACCACAAGCCCAAAGAATGGAGATGAAATCAATGAAATGATGGAATGTAGTATGATCTAGGTCGATATTGGTGGCCACCAACCTATTCCACTAGCTCACAACATAATTTTCCTATTTTGGTAGTTTTCTAGTCTTGAAATTTATGAGTTGTTTTGAGGCCCTAAATGGTGTATTTTGGGGAAACATGTTGAATAAAGTCATAGAGTTAGGTCAATAGTCAAATTTGTACTCCTTGGATAGACCTTTCTAATGAGTTATTGTATGTGCTAAACGAATATCAAATGCCGATGTTACGACATCGGAAAGTTGATGTTCCAACTTACCTCATTGAGGTCCATAAGCCTTTGGCGCTTCATCTCCTAGGGTTATGTTTTTGGATGTCTATGTTTTCTCATTGTTTTTTCACACTAAAAATTCCTTCAATCCTCATTTTAACATAGTTCAAGAATGCATGTAGCTGTGACATCTCTTCTCAAAGATAAGCTATCACCATTCAAGGTAGTTTGATTTTATTCTGCATGTATGCATTTTTGGTATTTTTCATTTAGTAATTGAATTCAAGTTTTGTGTATCTCCATGTTTTGGCTTTAAGTTTTTATTTCATTTTATTCCCTTCATAAACCTAGATCAGTATCTAAGAAATTTTCCCTTTCTTTGTTTTCTATGCATGTCCCCATCAAGGTCGGGGTATAAGGAATTGGGACTTGAATTGTGTGAGACCTTACAAGACCACCCTTTCCAACTCCAATGGCCTACCACGGTGGAAAAGAAAGGCAAGGGAGGAAGAGATCCTATCAAATTGTTTCTTAAAGAAACCCTTGAACAACAAAGGAACAAGATGATGGATATTTTTTCCTATATCCTTCACCAGATACAAATAGGTAACACATATTCATGTAATAACCACTTTTGAGGTACCGCCATTTAAGGTACAGGTTAATTTTGATATTCATGTATTTGAACGCCAGATAGATGAACATGATCTAGACAAATGGTTAAATCTGCTAGAAGGAATTTTTTCAGTCTATAATTTTTCCAATAGATAAAATATTAATGTTGCACTCCTTAAGGCCGACCCCCATATCAAGGAATGGTGGGAAACTTATTGTGATTTAAAGCCCATAGAGTAATCCACACTACTTTTAGTAGCACAAATTTGGGACTATTTGAGGGTTGTTATTAAGGAACAATATTACCATATTGGAAGCTATAAAGACCAATACATGAGATGGACCACACTGTGAAAGGAAAAGGATCAAGAAGTGCTAGATTTAACATATGCCTTTCATACCTTATGCACCAAGTTGAGTATCAAGGAATCTGAGTGACATCTAGTGCTCAAGTATCATGGATGTATACACATATACATCTAGATAGAAATGGAGTTCTTGGACATCTACTCACTTGGCGCAACATAATAATACGCTATCAAAATCGAGCAAAAATTTAAATAGAAGAAGTGATACTTTGAATATGAGAATACTTCATAATAGAAGCAGGGAAATAACATCCCAAAACTGTAGAAAAAAGGACAAACCCAAGGTGGACCACCTGATAACAACCCATTAAAGCTTCAAACAAAGAATGGTCATGGGAAGATGAAAAAAGGCAAGGGAAAGTGGAACGAGTTCCATAAGATGCCCACTCATAACATAAATGAATATCATGCAAATCAGTCACTAGTGGCTTTCCTAAAAGATTCAAAGTCAGACACAAGTTCTTAATTTGAACAATAATTAGACAAGGGGAATAAATCATTGATGTAGAACCCAGTTCCACTATTGCCACCACCAAGGTCAAATAATGTGAGCCTGCAGGTTCGAAGGAAGGTGAGCATCTTTTTTAATCATAAATGTGGGTGAAGTGTGCTCCACTATGTTCAATTGTCAAAAACAAGAGTCAAAAGAACCTCATATCAATAGAGGTCATTAAGCAGTTGCACCTATCAATAACACCACACCCCAAATATATACCATTGGGTGGCTCCACCAGGGGTGAGATATCTGCTTTATCCAATAGTGTTGCCTTCCCTATAGCATATATCCTTTCACAGGATGATGTATTGTGTGATTATGCTCCCTTGAAGTTTATGTTGTTTTGTTAGGCCAACCATACTTATGGAAGCACCATGTTTTGTATCTGTCTAAACCTCATACTATTATTATTTCTTTTGGCAGAAAAAAATAAAAGATACCAAAGGTACCCCTTCCTACTTCCATTTCTTTTATCTCTACTAAGAAATGTAGTAATATCATCTCCCAGACTAGGAAAGTTTTCTTCTTCCTAATTCACTCTCAAAGTAAGGAGAAGATCATGGCTACATCCATCTCCTCCACATAGGGTTCCTCTGCACAACAGAGGAAAGAGAATAAGGCCATGGAAGAGTATAGAGACATCTTATCCTTACCCACATGAGTACCTTTGCACTATCAGGTCAAGCATTCCATTGATCTAAACCCATAGTGCACCTCTACCCAATGGGCCAATATAGCGACACTTTCTTCTAGATAATGGGGAATTCAAGAGGAAAATTCAATAGCTGCTATAAAAGGGGAACATATGACCATGTTACTCACCTTGAAAGAGCCAAATAGTACTCATGCAAAAGAAGGATGGGAATTGCATACTCTACATTGATTATTGAGCTCTGAAAAAATCACAGTCTGGAATAGGTATCTGATTCCATAGATTGACGACCTTCTTGACTAGATCAAAGGGGCTAATGTAATATACACCCATCCACCACTATACCATACTAAGGGTAGAAGAAGGCATTAATATGATTGACCCAACCTCTAATGTCCTATTATGGAAATGGGGTCTAAAAATTCATCATCTTTCAAACTCCTCAAACCCCAAAGTAATTATCTACATTACATTCATCTCGTCGAGACATTTCCAACAATATAAAATCTTCTTCAATCTGACTTTTGGATCAAAATATATGTTATTTAAAGATTTAGCCAATGAATTCTTGCCATGTCACCACATTCTGCCACGTGGTACCCATGTGGTGCCAACATGGCACTTTATCTCATAGTCATGTCACACTCCATGATAGGTCCATGTGGTATTGTGACCTTTATTATGCTGTTGTGGCATGCCCTCATGGCTTGCCACCTCACCTCGACCATTTTTCCCCAGCTGAAACCCATGGGAATGCACAAAAAGCCTCTGGGGTGAAGTCATCTTGGGGTGGCATCACTCTAATATCACCCTACCAAGTCCTCAGAATAGAACCTAGTTCTTTGTCATCAATTGAGAAATTCTTTGTTTCTTGATATATAAATACCTAGATTTTTCTCACTATGCTCCTTAGTTGTGGTTCCATTCTATGGATCTACACCCCCATATCAATCATAGAAAAATTTTATACAGAGATCGATGAGAACAGGGAGGTTAACTCCCATGAGGTATGAAGAAGGTAGGGTTCCCTCATAATCATTCCGCCCGACTAGAACCATGCCACCAATGGAAATTTTCTCCATTCTATGACGTGAATACCTTGAGACATGAACTCCTCGAGGGTTTTGTTCTAGGCACAGGTGGTCTCCATTTTAAGGTGTTGAGGACTGTAATTTAATGTGATGGTTATGGCCCATTTTTGCATGGACCCTCTCCACTAGTGCTAACGTTATCCTACCATTTGAGACCATGCTCAATTTTGACCTTTGCTAGTCCTATATATATATATATATACACACACATCTACATATATGTGTGTGTGTGTGTGTGTGTGTGATCCCATATACATATATATATATATATGTGTGTGTGTGTGTGTGTGTGTGTGTGTGTGTGTGTGTGTGTGTGTGCGTGTGATCCTTTACCAAGGTTCTTGGAACATTTTGAATATGGACATATATGGCCTTTGCCATAGCCCCTTGCTCACAACCACGATGCCAATCCCTCTTGACCCTATGATATATGCTCAAACACACACCCACACACACACACAACACATAAAATTTTAGGTGCCTCGCAAATCGGTTCCTTCAACTTGCCCATAATTGTTCCAGCATGCCACATATCATACGACACTTTATCTACTAACATAACCTTCAACATTTCCTCTTCATAATCATGACATAACATGAGTGTCATAATCTGCTGATGATAAAATAAATGGCAACAAGAATTCCCCCTTGATCAATAAACTTCCTCTCACAGTCAGGAACCTATTTGGGTAATTTTGTTATGTTATCCCAACAATCCATTCATATATGCATTAGATAAATTTAAAAAATCATTCTTCTACAAGAGTGATATCTCACAATAACCTATCAGTCAAAATGACTTTACTTACATTCAATTAATCCTCATCATATTCATAAAAAATATTTGCATATGTCAAGTAATATCAAGGTTAAGAGAACCTATTTTTGTGCCATTTTCATGGTTTCCATATCACTGTCCATTACTCCCATGACCCACCAACCCACTTAGATGTCATACTATTTTTCACTTATTCATGGACATAACACACATTAGCATATGTCAAATAGAATTAGTCTTTTATAGAACTTCCTTTATACAATTTCAATAACAATTACCAAAAAGGCCAAATATATTATTTTATCTGAATTCCTCTCTTTACCTTTTCAACTTTCTATTAGTACCAACACTTCTAGCTATAACTTGTTGATATTGTTGTTCACATAGACAATCTCCAACCCACTGGTACTCCCTTATTCATGCTTTTTTCCACACTCAGGAGCATCACTCCAATGTATTCCAACGATGGCATCTTTTTGGCCCATCTTCCCCCACTCCAACTTTTCTAATTTTCATGGATCTTATTTATATGTAGGGCCTTCATCTAGGTCAAAATTTCTGTTGGGTCCCATTCGATCTTCCCCAAAGCTCCATGGCTTTCCTTCCACACCCAACAAATTTTCCCAAGGCCCCAAAGTATTAAAGATGAAAGACAACAATCAAAAGGAAATGAGTGAAAACAATAAAAAGAAATTCATGAAAACAATCATAAAATTACAAACCAAAACAACATGGCCAGGCATATAGCCCACAATAAATAACAAACAAAATTATAAACTCCTTCATGAAAATAGTATGAAACATACAACACCCCAAAGTTGACTCAATTACCATAAGTTCGGTATTCAATGTGCTTTTTACCATCATATAAGCTACATATATGCGTTTTATTTTCTAGTGAAGTCTATTCTACATATCTTTACATTACTTCAAAATTACAGCACCCCCATCCCCCAAAAAAAACCATTGAGGGACCCTTTTGATTTATACATATATATTTACGAAATTCAAAGGTTGTGAGGGCATACCCCATCCTCTCGTCTGAAATTACACACTATTGACTCCTATTTTTCCGCTTTGGTCTGTTGGGGTAGTCCTTTCTCATGTGTTTCTCCCCACATAACCAAAATGAGATGGGTTACTTTTCCTTCTCAACATCATGAGGCCTCTTTCTATTAGCATGATTTTCGTCTTTTGAGGATAAAGGCCATTGTTTCAAGTCTTGTAGGAATTTTTGTAACTTTAAGTTCAACTTTGCTAACCCTTTCTACTTCCTCGCAAGATTCCTAATTTCTACCTTGCATCTCTTCAACTTAGCCTTCAATCTCCTGAAGGTTTCTTCCTTTTCAGAGGAGTTTCCCTTTTACTTTTCATGCTAAATTCCACTAGACATGCTTTTCCTATTGCTTCCACTGAGTCTTCTTATGTGCTTCCAAACACACTCAATTATTAATGCACTAATAAAATATAAATAAATATACCAACTGCCCCATTTCCATGCTAAGCCAAGCACATTACCCTACAACTATTCACACCTCTTTAAAATTCTTATCAGTCACATGTATCAAGATAGGACATAATTTAAACATATACAAGGACATGGTTTGAAAAATCATAAATACATGTATGTATGTATCAACATTTTTGCCAACATGGCATCACATATTTTAGGAATCATTTTTCTTACCAAGACCATCAACATAAATTAAAATCAACCTCTTTACCAAGACCACCATTATAAAATTTAGAGAAAATCAACCCTTTTAAAATTTCAAAGGTTTGGCTTTTTTGTGAAACAACATTATAAATTTCAAGGATCAATATCATTGAAAAGGCCAATAATAGCCATTAAGTTCAACCACTTTACCAAGGTCAACTATTAGGGCATTTTCAATCTCAAGAGGTTAGTTGGCAAGCCATCCATTACATCAACATTTTCCATATTTATAGTTTATGATTATCACATTTATGAAATGCATCATGGATACACATGCAATATACAATCAACACATAACTATTCAATCATGATGCTATAACCAACACCCACTTGCACAATCAAGAAATAATCAAAAGATATCACTCTCTAATAGAGTCACAAATTATCATTCCTTCAATTCACAAAGGCTCTTTGCCACATAACATATAGATTGTGGGATTCTCACATCCCAATAAGCACACATATATGCACATCTAATGTTCAATAGAATCAAGAAATGTTATGTAGATACAAGAAACAAAAGGATTTCCCAAACGCTTCATATCATATGAACATTTAAATGCACATATCGAGTATGCAAACGCACTCTATAATCAACCAGACACACAACCGTGCAACAAGTAAATAAAAGACAAGCATCCAAGGTCACATCAATATGTTGTCCAAACCTTCAATATGACTGATAGCAAGCACATGCAATTCCATTACATTTATCAAAACAATTCAAACACCATTGAAATCAACAAGGAATCAAATGTTAAAACAACATACAACCACATTCATATTCAACAACTACACTCAAATCTTGAGCTCCACTCATCTCTATAGGTCCAAGCATTGAACCTTATGCTTTTACATTACTCTATAGCATACCTTAATGCATGGAATTATAATGTCAGATACCCAAAACTTTATCCCATTGGTCCAAGTATTGAACATGTTGCTTTGATACCACTATGTAAAATACCCCCATCCACCACTTACCTATACTAAGGGTAGAAGAAGGAATTACTATGATTTACCTAACCTTCAATGTCTTGTTGAGAAGACATCAACCCGAGGTAACATAGAGAGAGAGAGAGAGAGAGAGAGAGAGAGAGAGAGAGAGAGAGAGACTTCAATGTCTTGTTGAGAAGACATCAACCCGAGGTAACATAGAGAGAGAGAGAGAGAGAGAGAGAGAGAGAGAGATTTGGATACTATCCTTCTCGAGCTAAATAACACTTGAGCCTAGCCTACTCATGACTTATGAAATTCTTTATATATACATGTAAGTGGCCATCTCTCCTGAGCATATTAGTTATGCACAAAGGCCTGAGAGAGAGAGAGAGAGAGAGAGAGAGATTTGGCTACTATCCTTCTCGAGCTAAATAACACTTGAGCCTAGCCTACTCATGACTTATGAAATTCTTTATATATACATGTAAGTGGCCATCTCTCCTGAGCATATTAGTTATGCACAAAGGCCTGTCGATCAATTCATTTAACATAGGGATTGATTTATTAACAAATTTTCACCCATTTCCTTATTCTCATGCAATTTAGACTAATTTAGACTGATTTCAAACTCATATTAATCCAGGGTTTTACATGTCTCCTAGGCCAAGAAATTAATAGGATTCATGCCTATAAAATAACTATAGGTTTTAATTCTTTCCACATCCCCACATGAAATCACATTCCTTAATTGTTAACACAAGCCTTTAGTCAACACAACAAGAATGTATGCTATCACCCAAAAAGTGATCGCCTAGAAATTTTCTACTAGGATGATCGAAATACACCATGTAGTATGGGGTTTACATATTAAAACCCACTTTCACCTTAGGAAATAATTTAGAGAACCATTTTTCCTAAATTATTTTTGTTTACCGACTTGAAAATAACCTAGAAATCCATTTAATTAATTTCATGCTATTTTCATATTTTTGTGAAAATAATTAAAAATATTTTCACCCATCCATAGGAATAATTAAATAAATCATTATTTATTATTATTTTTTTCCCTTGGAAAAAGTCGCAATTTTATTCATAATGACAAAATTACACTTTGTAGATGCTAAAAAGCATATGCATATGGCCTGTACCTACTTTCACATGATGCAAGGCAGGCAAAAAGTAAAAATAAATAAAAATGACTATTGTTCTTTTCTCCCTTTATTTTTTTCCACCTTGCGCCAACCTCCAGTGTTGGGAGTTGTCATTATAATGGAAAGCTGATTTTCAATGGGGGTGTCTTTGTCAACAGCGGATCCTTCTAATCCATGAGTTCACTTGATGCTCATTATTTCGGTTCCTATGAGTTTAGGTGTTTTGTGCTATGTTTGGTTTTTGGGGTCTTCCTCCTTCTTTAGTGTGCCCTTCTGGTCTTCTTGATCCTCTGCTTCTACTTTATATGCTATTGTTTCTGCTTTTTCTACTTCTTCCTCCAAGGGGGCTATACATTACCATCCTTTTGGCTTTTTCTATTGCTTCTTGTTCCATTTGGGAGTTTGTTTTGCTTTGGGATAGAAACTATGGAGGTGTCTTATTTGTAGACATCCACAACATCGAAAAGCTGTGTTTTCATAATCTAGTGGTTGTGTCCACTGTGTATTATTGAAATTCATGTTTATGCTTTCTAGTAGTCCCTCACTGAGGTCTACCTCAACACATATCCTAGCAAAAGTGAGTATCCCCCTTGAGATTCTTTCCTCATCAGTCTTTAGGAATTTTTCCCAATACATTCCCTATGGCGATTAATACATTGTGATGCCAACTATGTAATGGGAGGTTATGCAACCTGACCCACACTGGCATATTTGATACCACCATTGTGTTGGTGTCAAATTCTGGGAACCATGGGGTCATAAATAGTCCTGCATTTCCCCAGAACCATGGCCCCTTGTTGAGGATATATTCCCTTTCTTGTTCTATTCTGAATCTGACTATGAAAAAACCCTTGGGGCATAAATATATCTCACAGTCTGGAGACCAGGCCTCATATATCCATTGGTGCAAAACATCAGATTTTGGCCAAAACCCATTGAATCTGCATATAACTGATTTGGAATAAAGATCTATGTACAGGTTTGTTACCTCAGGCAGAGCGATGGTGAGTGTAGGGTTCTCAGATTTTTGTTCTACAATATAGGGTCCTGGAAGCTCGACTGATGCTGCAGTTTTGTCATGCACTTTTTCCTTGCCCTTGACCACTTCCTTGAAGGATCCTGTGCTTTTTGAGTTGTTTCCAACACTTCCACCCCTCAGACGCAGGTTAATTATTATGGTTGTGTCTACAGTGATGCCATAATCCTGCAATGTAAGATTGTCCTGTAAACTATGGCCTGAGCAAATTAGATTTTGTCGGTATGCTGGTATACCTAGTTGGTTCTAGATCTTGCTTTTTAGCTCCTGAATCTTCCTCCCTTCCTAGATCCCCCAGCAAAGGGTCTTGCCTCCCAATGTTTTAATAAAGATTTGTGTCAGATCCTCTTCTTTTGGGTGTGTGTCCACCTGTGTTGCTGAATCTGTTACCCATGTGCCTAGATTTGTCAGATCTATTTGTCCCATTGCTTCTGCACAGAGCTTCAACCTGATCCAGCCTAGGAGTTCACCGCCGATCTACTTGCCTGACAAGCCTTTTTGGTGTTTGAGTTCCATTTTTGTTGGATCTGGAGCATATTCTGGTAGGGTCAAAAAATGTATTAGGGATTTCCAGGTTCCTGTCAGCGTTGCCCATGTATTTCCCTTCTCTGCAGGTTGGGACTGTGATCTATAGTGGAAAGATGTTGTGGCATATACAAGCCTCCAGATCTGGTCATGTTGTGGTACGTTCGGTCTTTTGGATTCTCAATCTGTTAGATCGATGACATATCTAATGATAATACTGCCTTCCTTTGTTAGGTGCAGCACTGTTGTACTCTGGTTCGTGGATAAGATGCATGTAGGGCAGTCTGTCTCAAGCCTCAGAGCCGATGGCATGTAGGCAGACAGATCCAGCATTGTGATCGTCAATGTTTCCTTGGTCGCAGGACTAGTTAGTCGCATAAGAGGTACCTGCATAAACCCTCTTTGTCGCCTTCATATTTTCTCCTTCTCTGGTTTCCACAAACCCCTTTCTCTCCTCTTTAAAGATCATAGGCTCCAAGTAAGAAGACGAATCTTCGAAGTTAAGCATGGAGAAATTTCCCGGCCACTCGCCGGAGAGAACCTCTTCTAGCATCTCTATTTGTACTTCTGCAGCATTGCCAAAGGCAAACATGACAACACTAGCAGAAGAGGAAGAAATTCTTCTCTCCCCCTTCATTTCCATGGACCAACGTATACCAAAGCTCAAAAATGTCAATTTCCCAAGGAAAGGGGATCTGTAGTTGACTATCACACCGTTCTCCCTCCTCCACACCAGCGCTCGCCCTAGATATGATGCAACAAGATTCAAACCCTGGACAATACACGTAGTAGTCGACATTGGCAAAGTTTCAGACGCTCTCCAGATTCCCCTACCATCATTATTTATTTATTATTCATTAATCATTTCACTTTGGTCTCTTGAAATACTTATTCAGTATTTATTTCTAACTCCTTTTGACCATATCACCCTGGAATAATTAAATAAATCATTATTTATTTATTTATTTATTATCCCTCAATCATTGCACTTTTCTCATATGAAATCATTATTAAATAACTATTTAGTAATTATTTCTAGCCTATTTTGACCTTATTGCCTAGAAATAAATAATAATTCTTTTTTTATTAATTATTTGACCCACTTTTCCTAATTAACTCAATTAATCATTATTTTTTCAGTTAGTTAAGCAAAAAAAGATTATTAACCATTAATTTATTAATCTTTTCCTCTCCTAAATATATTAAAATACTCATAACGATTAGATATTGATTTGTTCTAATAATATTTTAGTATTTGACTAGATTTAAATCTATCCTAATATTTTATTATAAATAGACAGGTTTGTCGTCACTTCACACACATGATCACTATCATAATCATCGCTCTGATCCCATAACTCTTGAGCTCTCAACATTGAGTTCTACCTTTTAACTTTTTTTGCCCACGTGCAACCAAAAGAGAGAGAAAAAACTATCTGAAGTGTAGGGACAGGAGAACCCTCCCATAGATGAGGACATTAAAGACCCAACTCACTTATATTCTACTCCACAAGTGATATCTTTGATTAATAAAGTAAATTTCATTCCATTGGGTTATCTCTTGTAGTTTTTAGCATATATTTTTCAAGGTCCATAATATTTTTGTAGGTTTTCTCTAATATTTTCCATGAAGATTACAGGGTTGGTGATTCCCTTTGGTTTGACGAATGGCCAACAATTTTCATGAGACTAATGGATGATATCTTGTATCCTTTCACCAGCTCTTTTGTGGTTGTAAATCTAGATGATATTCTCATCTTCAACAAGAGTTTGGTAGAGCACTTACAACATGTTTGACATGTCCTTCACACTCTACGACAACACAAGCTATGTGCTAACTCAGAAAAATGCTCCTTCAGCGTATCCAAGGTCTATTATCTGGGTTACTTCATTAATGAGAAAGATGAACATGTCGATCCAGCTAAGATCCAAGTCATTCGAGATCTGCTGACCCCGATGACTCTAACAAAACACACAACTTCTTGGGCCTTTCTAATTTCTACTGAATATTTGTGTTGGTGTTCTCATATATTGCTTGGCCATTAAGTCAAGTTACCCAGGGTGGACCAAAAGTAGAGATTTTTTCATCCAAGTCACAACATAAGAAATTTGATGAATTAGAACACTGCCTTTGCACTTCACTAGTCCTCATCATACCATACTTGCAACAAACATCTAAGATTAATACAAATGCCTCTGACTATTCTACTCGTACATGCCTCATTCAATAAGGATATATGATGACCTATCATAGTGAGACACTCTTTGATATTGCGTGAAGATACATAACCTACGATAAGGAGATGTATTCCATCATGTAGGCTTACTGATAATGGAAACATTCTATTATGGAGAAGGAGATAATCATCCATGTGGACCATCAACCTCTTAAGTTTATGCAGACATAATGGAAGTTGCAGAAAACCACGATCATAAATGGTCCATGTATCTACAATAGTTACATTTGAATATTAAATACAAGGGTAGCACCAATCACAATACAGATTGCCTTAGTTAGACCCCAATTGTGGCACTGACCACCATTCTCAACTCTTGTGGAAACAAGACCTCTAGATGGCCACAACTATACAATAATGATCGAAAATTCACTTCCAAACACCACATGTTGATGGAAGGCAAGAACATTTTATACTTCAACCTCTAGGATGAATTGTTTTACTACATGGGACACCTTTGTGTTCCTTCAAGCAAGCATGCTAAGATAATTTGGGAGGCACTTTATAGTCCAGTAGAAGGGAATTTTGGTGTGGAGAAGATAATGGTAGTTCTATAAAAGTATTTTTATTGGCCGAATCTTTGACGATATGTTTGCAATTATATCATATCCTACACTAAGTGCACCATTTTTAAACCAACCATTAAGAAAAAGGACCTATAAAACCCTCTACCTACTCCTCACTAGCATTGGGAATCCATCTCAATGGACTATATGTCTAGCCTTGATTTTACAAAACATGATAATGATGATTGTGTTTGTGATCATTGATAATGTTTCTAAGATGACCATTTTGGATACCTATAAGAAGAGTATCACAATAGAAGCCACTGCCAAGCTCTTCCTCGAATGGGTGTGGGTACATTTTTGGATCCTGTAGAACATCATATCATATTAGGATAATAGGTTCCTAGGTGCATTTTGGTCGAGCCTCTGGTTCTTATTGGACACCAATCTCACTAAGATAATTTCCTTCCACCTCGATACTGGTGGGCATATAAAGGTTGTCAAAAGGATGATCATGCACATTTTACACATGTATAGCTTCAAGCATTCACGAACATGAGATGAGATTCTTCCCTATGTTCAAAACAATTACAACAATGTTCTCCATAGCTCGACAAGCTAGAACCTCTTTTAGGTGGGCCTAGGATTTCAACCATTGTGTCCCATTGATGTCGCACTTCCCCTTGCAACTACTTGGGAATAATATGAATAAGTTCAATCTGAATTTGACAAAGCTACCGTGATTATTTAATAAATTCAACACATATACTAATATTTCCATGATATCTTACAAAAATCCAACGCTAAGTATAAACAATGCCATGATCATCACTGAGTGCCACAAAAGTTTCAAGTGGGAGACAAGGGTTGGTTGCATCTATAGAAGGAATTCCTTATAGGGGCCCATCGAAATATTTTAACCACTCCACTATGGACCTTGCACTATCACCAAGTATTTGGGTGAAAACACTTTTAATCTAAGTCTCCTCCCATTCCTTTGCCTGCACCTAGTGTTCAATGTAGAATGCCTTTGGTCATACATTCCACTAGTGTTGGACGCATACAATATTGTAGAGTATCTAACACCAACTTAGCTCAACCTAGATTTAATTGAGTAGTCCACAACTAATTAGATCATGGACACAAAGATTAATAACACTCACCAATAGAGGATTCCTTTGTAGTCAAGGCAGACTAGCTCCTACACTAAGGAAAGTGGCTCACTAGGGACCAAGTTCAATAGGAGTTTCCCCATCTCATGGAAGAACTCAACATGATGGATGCCATTGATTCCTAAGCATGGAATAATGATCCAGGTGGATATTGGTGGCCACCCACCTCTTCCATTGGCTCACAACACAATTTTCCTATTTTGGAAATTTTCACCTTTTTTAGGCCATAAAAAACATTATTTGGGACCTATTGGAAGTTAGAAGTTTCACTCCTTAGATATACCTTTCTAACGGGATATTGTGTGTGTCAAACGAAGATCATAGGCTAAAGTTATGATCCCGGGAACATAGAATACATAACCATGACAATCAGTTATATCATAATGTGCAAATGTTGGATCGAATCCATAAGGCTGGGAGGTGGGAAAATGAATGAACCATGGATCGACCTTGCCACCATGAGAAGGAACAGAGGATGAACAGAATAAAGAATTTTTTTCCTACATTGGTGAATCCTTTGTTTTAGCCTGAATATGGTGTAACCAATGATCAAATTTTGGAATTCTTGGTCATTATCTATCTTAGGCACAAAAATCTCATTGATGTCACTAGGGAAAAGTTGTGAGTGGCATGAGTAGAGAAATGATTGGAAGAAAAGGTCTCCACAAACTGACTTCTTTTCACAATATTTAAATTCAAAAAGTAAACCAAAGTTAGCTCATCACATTAAAAATCTATGGGATCCAAATATGGCGAAGAAATAATATCAGGAAGAAGTGAAGATGGCTCAAACAAGTCAATAATTATATCTTCGTGATCACCATATGGAGTGCAATGTAGGAAAAATTCGTCATTAGCATCATCATTAACATCATATATTGGATCCTTGTCAAAATTATGGCCCCTTGTATCCCGATTCCTCTCTTCCACATATAGAAACTCATCATCCTTAATTCTAGGGAACTAATGGAATAACCCTTTTCGTGGTCTTCACAGGGCATACCATCAAAATAAATATTCATGAAAAGGGTGCAACTTGGCTCAACTTCACATGTCAAAGCATCACATTTAGTAGGGTTCAATTTATTAACCCTGTATTCCACTCTCATATCATCACCTTTTTCAAGAACATATCCCTTTTGATGATCTATAAATAACTCTTCCTCTTGCTCAAGATATTCTTCTTCATCAACAAACTGATCATTCCTTTCTTAAATATTTTCTTTGATATGCTCCACTTGATAATCAGAGGTAGTCTTATCTTCTTGGTGACCATGATTTTCTTTAGATTCCTACTCTACATCTTTAGAGGAATAAAAAAATTCATTCCTTTTAGATGGCTATGACCAAATATTGAAGGGTATCTTCATAGTTTTGAAACATTGGCCCCCAATACTTAAGAAAAAATTTAATAAATATATTAATAGAAGGAATGCTCTTTGGTTCATAGGAATATTTAACTTAATCACTTTTATATTTCCTGAGAGAATTAATGAATAACCTAATGAGAGAATCCTTATGAACCATATTTATCTCTAAATCATACTTCATGAATTTCACCACATGATCATCTGCTAAAGAAGGATCATCATTATACCTTGGAATATTTGTTAAACAACTTGTACCATAATGATTTTGATATCTAGGAGTATCATTAACATGAAAATATCAAGGAGCCATTGTATTGAATCTTGCATAACAATGAAATAAGGAATCACAAGGGTGAATTCAAAATTCTTTGAGAGATGATTTCTTAACCCTATAAGCATTAAAACTTTGAAGCTCAATGAAGAACCATGGATTCAATATTTCAATAGGATTTGGAATGTTCTCATAAATATTTATGGAAGCAATGACTTTAGATTACAAGGAGGTTGGCCAAGCCCATATTTGACAATAATGTTAGAAATGTTGTCGCAAAATCTAGTAGGCCTAATGAGGGGATTCACAAAGAAATAGCCAGACTCTATGGAAACAATGAGGAAGGATTTTGACTATCACCTCAATAATATTCCTCGTGTTATTTACTGGAATTTCACCACATGGAAGCTTTCCTGTATTCACCTATAAGGGTATTCCAATTAGATGGTTCTAGGTGATATGATTGGTCTAGGGATATATACCTTAAAGATTAAATGCGATTAAATATTCTTTATAAAGGGACACTTGTATTCTAATCCTATACTAGCCAAGGACTACTATAAGTTAGTGTTTATTGATATGGAATGATAAGGTATATGTATACATGTAGAAGTCAAAGAAAGGATTCCCTCAATGATGAAATTCAACAAAATTGGAATAGGTGGAATACTCACATAAGATTCAAGTTGAAGCTTGGCTAGGGACTAGGGTTTTAATGACAACAAGGATCTTGGAAAATATGACATCAACCATAATTAGGGATCTTTCACCATCGTTAATGTTAGATTTTATGTTTAGAAGGTTTATGAAGTCAAACCTTGGAATTTCATCGAGAAGCATATACCCAAACTAAAATGCATGGCAAATTGGCCCTAGAAAAGCCCTAACAGCTTGCCTTAAAATTCCTAAGAGATATTTGTGTGTGCATACATACATACATACATACACACACACACATACATATATGATGATATTTCAGATTCGAATATACATAATGTCAATGACAGTTTAAGGAATAAGAAATATATTTCATGTATTAATAATAGAGTTGATAATTATTACGCTGATTTTAATAATGTGAATAAACATAATAATGAAGTTAGTTCAGGTTATAATAATAATAATAATAATGGAATTAGCTATGGCAATGATTTTTCTAATTCTAATAGTTCTAATAGTAAGAAATATATTAATACTATTAATAATAATAATAATAATATTAATAACAATAATGATATTAATAATAATTATGATAATATTACAAGTATTGAAAATAGTTATGATAGCTTTATTGATAAGAAATATATTATTTTTACTAATAATAACAGGAATAAAATTATTAATAATAACCTTTATTATGGTAAGACCATGAATTATAATTGTGATAATAGTATTTTTAATCGCAATAAAAATAATAGTAATAATAATAATCTTCCTCCTTTCTCTCATTCTAAAAAAGTGGTCAATATCTCAAGTCTCTCCTTTCCCCCCTCTATCTTTAATCTTTTGGGTAAGGTTTTAAATTTTTCCCTAGCCCCTAAAAAGATCCCGATAGAAGACATTATATGCAACATAGAGTTTGGGATTAATGTCTTACTCGATAATATTAAGGACACTATAAGGAAAGATTGCGTTGTTGTCCTTAGGAAGGCTAAGCCCCCTAGAAGCAACATTATTAAGGATGAATTTGAGGCCCTCAAATCCTTGAAACACAATAAAGATATAATGGTTCTAAAAGCCGATAAAGTAGGGGTTACCATCATCCTTAACAAGGAGGATTATCGACATAAGATGTTGGATCATCTGTATAATAGTGGAAGCTACAAGAATCTCTCCAAGAATTCCCTGAAAAAGATATCAAGGGCAGTGGCTCTGGCCATCAAGTCTAGTAACTCTGTGGCTTCCATTAGCCATAAGCTAATTGAGAGTAGCCCCATTCCTCCAAGGATCTATGGGCTTCCAAAGATTCACAAAGAAAGGGCCCCCCTGAGGCCCATTGTCAATACCATTGGTGGTCCTACTTACCTTCTAGTAAAATTCCTTGCCTTAAAACTTAAACCCCTAGTTGACCTCATAGAGTCTTTTGTCAAAGACTCTTCATTTTCCGTCGAAGAGCTTAAGTGCATAAAGTTTGACCCTAGGGAAATTCTTGTTAGTTTTGATGTAGTGTCCCTTTACATGTGCATTCATATAAAAGAGGCCATCGATGTCATCAACTGCCTCATGGACCCCGACACGGCTCGTTTAGTGGAGATCTGTCTCACTTCAACTTTCTTCAGCTTTAAGGTTGAGTTCTTTGAGCAGACCTGTGGCGTTGCCATGGACTCCCCCTATCCCCAGTTGTTGCTAATCTTTTTATGGAAGATTTTGAATCCAAGGCTTTGGATTTTTCCTGACTCCTTCCCAAGCTTTGGAAGATATTTGTGGATGACATGAATGTCATCTGGCCCCATGACCAAGAAGAGTTGGATCTTTTCTTCAATCTTTTCAACAATCAGTACTCCTCCATAAAGTTCACTATGGAGCAGGAAGTTGATGGACAACTACCCTTCCTCGATGTTCTCATTTCAAGGAATGATTATGGTTCAGTCTCCCACCAAGTGTTTCGGAAAAATACTCATACTAAGTAGTATCTTCATGCTAGTTCTCATCATTTTCCCACCCAAAAGTTAGGTGTTATGAACACGCTAGCTACCTGGGCATGTAGGATCTCTGATGAAAAGAGCCTTGATAAAGAGAATGCTCATCTCATTAATGTTTTTGCCAATATTGGTTATAGTAGGCACCTTGGTGAGAAAGCTTTCCTCAAAGCCAACAAGAATTCATTAGTCAAGACAGACCCTAAAGACCAAGTCTTAGGGGTTCAACTCCCTTTCATCCAAGGGACGACTGATAAGGTTTCTATAATTCTCAGGAATCATAATGTTCCCTCTACCTTTAGACCCCTTAACACCATATGTAACTCCCCTCGATCGGTAAAAGACCTGATTGACCCCAAGGACATGAAAGTTGTCTATGTTATTCCTTTCTCTTGTGGGACCCCATATGTTGGTGAGACTGGTCACTCTATTAACCAAAGGATTAATGAACACTCAGCCGACATAAAACATAGGAGAACCCAGTCTTCCACCCTAGCTGAACATGCAGAGAAGACAAAGAACCATGTATGTATTGAGGAAGCCCATGTTATCACCAAGGTGGCACATTTCCATCACCAGAAATTTAGGGAAGCCATAGAAATCGAAAGAAGACCGAGAAACCTCAATAGGGATGATGGCTGGAAAATTAGTAGTTACTGGATCCCTGCCCTCTCCTCCTAGCTGCCTCCCCATTTTTTCCCTCCCTCTCCCCCGTCCCCAGCTCAGTTTCCTTGGTTTCCCCCCTCCTTTCCTTGTTTGATCATTGTCCTTTTTTCCCTTCTTGCCTCTCTATTCTCCTTCACTCCCTATATATATATATATATATATATATATATATATATATATAGATATATATCTAATTGGTTTTTGTTTTCTTTCTAGATAAGCGAATTAATAGGTTTAGGTCATGTGAGTTGATTCTTTCTAGAAACTAATTTGCATAATTACTAATTAACTTTTAATTCAGTAAATGGTTTAAGGTTTTGTTTTCATAATATACATTTATTTAGTTCTCCATATTAGTATATATATATATATATATATATATATATATTCATCCTTTTTAGATCATTCATTTGTGTTTTTTAATTAGGCTATTAATAGGTCAGGGTCTTGTGATTTAATTCTTACAATTTATGTATATGATATTAATATTAAATGAAACTATTTTTTATAATAACTTATTGACTATTTACTTATATATTTATATTAAATTAAGAAGGTATATTTTTACATATCTTTCCTTACTATATTATTGATGTATTGTTTTTGTTTTATAATTATTTCACAATATACAAAATCATTTAATTAGTATTCCTATTAGCAATTTTGAGTTAGCCAAAAAACTAACTTCCTTAATGATTTACTAACCATAAATATATTTTTATTATCATTGGACAACTAATTTATTAATTTTCAAAATAATTTGAATACGAACTTTACTTTTATTCAAATGCTCATAATATATATAACAATAATTTTGATAATAATCATAACTTTAATAACTTTTCCTCTCCCTTGGTCCAGTCAATTTGGCCAGTCAAATTTAACTATTTCTCAATCAAAATAGATGTTTCCTAGTCAAATATAGCCATTGGAAGATCTGCTCTCCCTATTTAACTTGTAACCATGATCTGGTTCTTCAACTTGTTGTGACAATGAACCACACTCGTTGTTTCAAAACGTGTCGACAAAAATACTATAATGTGGTTTCTGCCAAAAAATCTTCTCGTTAAACTTATGGATCACAGAAGCTTAAATTCAACAACTATATATATATGGTTTGATATTTTTTGATAATATATATATATATATATATATATATATATATATATATATATATATATATATATAGATATATATATATATAGATAGATATATATATATATGGTTTGATATTTTTTGACAAACATAACCCTAGTCAGTGACTAATCTGTTTATGGTGATGGAGTTTTAGGGAAATTTTTAAAGGAAAATGAAAATATATTATAGTGCGGGGGGGGGGGGTAATTTCCTCTCGTGAAACCCTAGATATCCTTTTTGTGAGAGGAGAAAATAAATATAGAAAACTCACCCTAGGATTTCTTCTATAGGTTTCAAGGAATATTAATTTTAACATGTAAAATTTTACCAAGATCTGTAATAAACAATATGCATTTAGTTATGGAACATTTAAAAATCCTAACATAAATTCATTCGCATGAAAAAAATAGAAAAATCAATAATAAAATTACAAATTCCACCAAGAAAAGCCTTCTTTCAATTCTTAAAAAATGACTACAATGCAAAAATAAATCTCCAATATAAAGATGCTCCACAAAAATTGCATTTTTCCAAGTAGCGATATAGATAAATGAAATTTCTAAGGAGGATACATTCACCATGTAATGATCAAAAGAAGTGGAGGGATACTCTATTATATGAGGTTCATCTCTTCACTTCTATAAAATTAAAATCCCACAAGTCCTAAAACAAGTTTGACTTTGAGTGTTTGACATGACAATAAGTTACAAGTGAACTTCATAGCTAAAAAAAATAATGCCATAAATGCCCACATGTGTGGGATGATATACTCCATAAGCATGGAATCATCTCCTTTTTTAGTGATAAATTCCACAACAAGGTGTATAATATTCTATGTAAATGATCCACCATCATAATCAACTACAAATCTTGAGGGAAAACCTCAAGAAGTGCCTCAAAGTGCCTCTATGTCAAAAAAAATGCTTTGGGTGCTCTACATAACACTCTCAAGGGCTATATGAGTGACATGGAATTATCTCCCTTTAGCATTGGCGCTCCAAGAATAAGTATAAGTCCTCCCTTGTCATCTTGTTGATGACTATGATCATCTGGACTCTTGAACAAGCAACGCCCATCCAAAAATGTTGAGGCCAACCTAGGGGTGCCCTAGGTCTGTGAGGTACAATATCAAGTAAGTGAAACACCAAGCAACAAGAGATCATCGTTTCAACATTTAGGGTACTCTAGGGTGTTAATCACCATATGGAATCATCAATGTTCTCAGCACTCTACTCTGGAAGGGAAAAGCTACATTTGCAAGGTCATCACTGCTCTATGGAAGGTGAAAAATGGCCTAGGCATGCTATGTAGTGGGGTGATGTAATGTGCCCTCAAAGACCTCTACTATTGTGTCAATAGCCATATTGAAAAACCATCTCAAGATTAAGTGAAAGCCACTAATAATTAGGGATGATGATCATAGATGCATCATAGTGGATCATACTGAATTGTTAAAGGCATAATAGTACTTCAAACTGAGATCACCTTCAAATATCTAACTAGACCAAGTATCGTAAAAAAAATTCCCTAGTTGTGTTAGGGATGGCTAGATGATCAACCATATTAGTTATTTCTATCCACTAAGGGGATGTGATGGATCCTAGCTCAACCTTTCAATCCATAGGTGCTTGTAATAATAGTGGCGATAAAGGGGAAGGGCTTTGAGCCAAAGTTCTATGGCTATGGTACCATCTAATTAGGATCTATCATTGTGAGTGTATATATGTAAGGAGGGAGAAATTATGGATGCGTGAGTTACCCCTTCGCCTGACTTGATTTTTCCATCGCTCTGGTGTGCCTTTTACTTTTTTTATATAATACTTTGATTGGGAGAATAACTTAGGAGCCCAAGCTTACTTTTAACTATTTAGCATTTATTTACCCCATAATTATGAGTTAGTTTCTCACTCACTAGTGTTGGGACATGCAAGAATTCCTTTATTATGTGATGAAGCATAAAGTGCTCAAGGAGCTAGGTAATGGATAACGAGGGGGGTGGACATCATGCTAGGATTTAATTAATGTCCCAACCATATTTTTCATTTTATAATTTATTTTTCTTTGATTGTGTCCATTTATGTTTTCATTTTTATTTTAACTACATCAAACTCTAGGGAAAAGTTCTCAATCCAGACTCAAGGATGAGCATAAGAAGGGTACTAATCCCAATGAACCATTAACTACAAGTTCAAAGAACAGAGTTGAAATCAAGAAAATGATGGAAAGTGGTAATTATGGAATATCATGGACACACTGGTTCAATTTAAGTATCCCAAATAGTGCACCTCTTATAACCCTAAGGCCTCATAGGAGGCCCAACTGGACTACAATAAAAAACTAACCTCTTATTGAAGTGAGAGAACAAGTTTAGAGTAAAAATCAGTCAATCATCAAGTATCACCCATTAATTCATGTTAGAATTCCCAAAACATTAATTAAAAGCACATGATTGTAAGATAGTTTAAGTACATGGTGAACGATGGCCCATGTTTTTTCGATAAGAATGCTAGATGGTGAGAGATGTTTGACCAATGAATATGGTGGAGGATCTTGGCATAATGCCATGTACTAAGCAATGTAGGGCTACTCGCTGGCTATCTATCCAAAGAAGGTGAAAAATATCCTCATATGGGGTTAGTCTCATTTTGGTGGGTAACAATCCATTTTCTCTTTGTTCATGCTTTTGTTGAGGAGTCAACCTTATCAATTTAGGACAAGGAGCATGATTTTCTCTATAGTTATTAACGAACAATTTTCTAGTGGCCATATTTTTACTTTCAATGTTCCTTACTTTACTAAAAACATGCTTTAGAGGCTTAGGTTCAATGAGACACACCACACATTTGATTCTTTCCTTTAAAGCTCCTATAAATAGGTCTAATAAATTATCCTTTGAAATACTCTTTACTCTGAGGCTCAACTTTTGGAATTATTAAATGCGCTATATAATTATACCTTTTTGTCAAAGATACACCAATTGTATGAAAAATGTGTCACTTAATATCCCTACAATGTGCCATCAATTCCTTTGTAAAAAAATATTAAGATAAAATAGAATCCTATTTCCTTTCATTAAGCCACTGATACCATACATGTTGGTCTTGTTCTAAAAACATGGATGAAATATTTACCTTTTGTAGGGATTCCACTTGGTATTGATCAAAGTATTTCTCCATCTAAAATATCCAAGTTACAAGATCAATACCATCAAACTTCCTCACATCGATTTTTAGGATGTAGTAGTTCCTCGCTGCTCACATGAAGTCATGATGATGTGGATGTTAAATTGAAACTAATATGGTTCTATGATTCAATATTTTTTCTCTATAATTCTGATAACACTCCCCATATGAAATTGATTCTCAACACCTTTCTTCCCCTTATGTTCATGATATCCTTGGATCTTTGCATCCCTTGTAGGGATATTTTTAGATAAGTTGTTTTGTAATTCTTTTATTTCTTCCTTGATGAAATTTTTTATTTCTTCCTTATTTTCACTCATCTTATTTTTCTAGTTCTCTTTTATTTTCACTCATATTATTTTATATTCCTTCATTATCTTCATTCATCTTCTTTTTCATTTCTCTTTTAAATTTTGTTAGAATAGGAAGTACATTGGGGGTGGGTGAATCAATGTAATGACCAATTTTCATCAATTTAAATAATTTAGTAATCAATAAAAACTACAAACATAATCATGCATCATTAAAGAACATCATTCCATTATCATAAGAGAATATTGGATGTACGTGGAAACCCTCGTAGGTAAAAAACCATAAATTCATTTTATCTTCTTCAGTTTTGATTACATAGATTTGCAGGAACCAACTCCCAAAATGTGCAACCATCTCACTCCTATTATTGCCAAGTATTCATTTGTATTATTAGTTACTACTTTGATGATATCATGGTAATGTTGTGACATTGGTAAAGGAAGTCATGATTCATTTTCTAATTGGTTCATGAAATATCGAGGAGGTGATGTTATACACATAGATCATTTAAGTGATCACCTTGATTAGTTCTCACAACAACTATGTGAAAACTTCATCGCATAGGTCAAGTTATCCTCCACTTGATGCTCTTCTAGACCTAAATAACTATAAGATATGTTATCTTCCATTTGATGCTCTTCTAGACCCAAATGATTATAAGATATGTTAGTAGTTAACGCTTAGATTGTAGAGCTTTCAAATGTGAATAAAAAACATAAGTGCATAGAAAAAACTTATTTATTTAACAAACACTAATGAATCTAAAAATTGATATAATCCAATTTAGTGTAATTTATGCCCATGGAAAAAAGAAAAAATTAAGCTTTAAAATTTAAATTTAAAATCAAATTAAACAGATTTTAGATTAAAATTTTGGTGAAAAAAAAGTTATACCTATCAATATCAAATTCAAAAAAATAATATTAAGAGTTAAAATATAAAACCATTATACTAGATCATAAATATATTATGGAAATTTTTACTTAAAAAAAAAATACTTACAAAAAGCACTCATAAAAACTTTAAACAAAATTAGACCAACCTAAAAATTATAAAAAAAACACAATGAAAACCATGATTAATTTTTTTTATATATTATTTTAAAAACATAAACGAAATAATAATAATGAAAGTAAATATTAAAGTAAAATCCAACATGACATTTACAATTCAAGTAGAAATTTGATTGATATACGAGAATTTGTTGTTGCTGGAGCAATACCATGTCACCGAGATATTTATTGAGGAAAAAATGACATAATATATTTGGGGATATATAGGGTAGAAGGTTTTGATATTGTCAGGTATAAAAAATGGATCCCCAAATTTAATGAAAAATTAAAAAAAAAATATAAAAAATGTTAATGAAAAAATGCATACCTATGATATTTAGTGAAAATAAGAGTTTTTAAATTAGAAAGGTGTATCGCATTTGTATTGGTAGGGGGTCAAATAATGTGATTTTTAAAGGTATTTTCCAATATGTAGTCAAATTAAGGGTATTGTTTAATGTGCCATGAACACACATGACATGTCATAAGTTCATTGAATGAATCCCCCATAAATTGATAACACCTACCAATTTAGAAAAAAACTCAAAAAAAAATGAAAATAATAAAATTACTATTAATATAAGTGTTTAATTTACAAGAAAAATCGTTTTTAATTAAAAAAATAAAAATTAAGTTCAAACAAAATATATAATTAAATATTATTTTAAAATAAAAGTTTTACTTATTATGTCAAAATATATTTTTTTAATATTATTAAAAATTACCAATATTTTTTTAATTAATAAATTGACTTTTGTTAACTTGCTTATCCAAACCTAGGGACTAAAATATAATGACGTGAAAAAAAGCTGTAAATATTAAAGGAAAATAGAATGATAAGAACCATGATTCAAGGGCAAATGTATTCATAGAAAAAGTGTTGGCAATGGGATTAAAACATTCATATATTGAAATACGTAATTTCTATTTCTTATGTGTTGTATTTAGTTTGATAGAAATAGATTGGTTTTATGGAAAAGAGCTTATTCGGAGATTGTAATCCGATGAAAAAAGAAACCAATTATGTGTAATTTTTTTATTTATTATAAAATAATAATATTATTTTAATTAATAAAATATAATTATATATTTTAATTTAATATTTGAGTATGTTTAATGGTTAAGAGCATGTGTTTTCTTTTAAGAGGTTATAAGTTCAATATCAAGAGAGTAGAATTATATGCCTTGGTAGACTTAGCATTGAAATGGGGGAGGTGAGTCCCTTGTTCTACAAACAAGGGAGGTGACATACACCAATTTGATAATAATAATAATAATTAAAAAACATATACACTAATTTGGTGTCTTAATTGGAAATAACCTTAAAATTAAATAATAATAATAATAATTATAAAGCATATAAAAAAAAAATATTAAAAAAACCCTTGTTAATTTTTTAAGTTAGACCCAACAAAATTTCTAAATTCCTTCTTAAGTTAGGCTGAACAAAATTTCCAAACTTATTTGTAAGTGTAATATTGCTAAATTTGAATTAATAATTACCACATATTCTATTTATTGACCTTAGAAACAACTCTACCCAATTCTAAATTTTATACTATATTAAATATTATGATATGAACCTATATGAAATCTACTTAAAATTAAGTTATTTAAAACAGCTTACAATAAACTAACTAAGAAATATATGAAAACAGCTTAGAATAAACTAAGGCAATCTGATTGCTCAAGATATACTACAGAATATGTGTATCATGGCATTTAACTCTGCGCAAAATGAATACATAGCGTTTTTTGTGATAGAATTTTGCCAGCCATTTTCTGTCACGATAGTATAATAAAGATATTTAACAATTACAACAATGCTCTCCATAGCTCAACAAGCCAGAACCTCTTTTAGGTGGGCCTAGGATTTCAACCATTGTGTCCCATTGATGTCGCACTTCCCCTTGCAACTACTTGGGAATAATGTGCAAAAGTTCAATCTGAATCTGACAAAGCTACTCTGATTATTTAAAAAATTCAACACATACACTAGTATTTCCATGATATCTTACAAAAATCCAACACTAAGTATAAACAATGTCATGATCAGCACCAGGTGGCACAAAAGTTTCAAGTGGGAGACAAGGGTTGGTTGCATCTATAGAAGGAATTCCTTATAGGGGCCCATCGAAAGCTTTTAACCACTCCACTGTGGACCTTGCACTATCACCAAGTATTTGGGTGAAAACGCTTTTAATCTATGTATCCTCCCATTCCTTTGCCTGCACCTAATGTTCAATGTAGAATGCCTTTGGTCATACATTCCACCAATGTTGGACACAAACAAGATTTTAGAGTAGATAACACCAACATAGATCAACCTAGATTTAATTGAGTAGTCCACAACTAATTAGATTGTGTACATAAAGATTAAGAACACTCACCAATAGAGGATTCATTTGTATTGGGTTGTCAAGGCAGACTAGCTCCTACACCAAGGAAAGTGGCTCACTATGGACCAAGTTCAACAGAAGTTTCCCCATCTCATGGAGGAACTCAACGTAATGGATGGCCATTGATTTCTAAGCAGGGAAGAATGATCCAGGTGGATATTGGTGGCCACCCACCTCTTCCATTGGCTCACGACACAATTTTCCTATTTTGGAAATTTTCACTTTTTTTAGGCCATAAAAAACATTATTTGGGACTTGTTGGAAGTTACAAGTTTGCCTCCTTAGATATACCTTTCTAATGGGCTATCGTGTGTGTCAAACGAAGATCATAGGCTAAATTTACGACCCCAAGAACATAGAATACATAAACATCACAATCAATTATATCATAATCTGCAAATGTTGGATTGAAGCCATAAGGCTGGGAGGTGGGAAAATGAATGAACCATAGATTGACCATGCCACCGTAAGAAGGGACAAAGGATGAACAGAGGAAGGAATTTTTTTCCTACATTGGTGACTCCTTTCTTTTAGCCTGAATATGGTGTAATCAATGATCAATTTTTGGAATTCTTGGTCATTATCGATCTTAGGCATACAAATCTCATTGATGTCACTAGGGAAAAGTTGTGAGTGGCATGAGTAGAGAAATGATTTGAAGAAAAGGTCTCGACAAACTGAATTCTTATCACAATATTTAAATTCAAAAAGTAAATCAAAGTTAGCTCATCACATTAAAAATCTATGGGATCCAACTATAGGTTTTAACCCCGTATAGACATTACCTGCATACAAATTCTAAAAAACACAAAAAATAAACAATGCGAGAGCATAACACATAAAACACATATACACAGAGATTTCCCCTGGATCCCAAAACCAGGACTACTAGCTTGATTTTTCATTATATTCCTTCCAATGTTACAATACATATTTATACATGCCAAAGCATCCAATACCATGGACGGAAAACCATCGCGTCCAATACCATGGGCCGAAAACCATCGCGTCCAAAAACATGTGTGAAAATCATGCACAAAACCATAGGTTGGTCCACCCAACCTAACATAGGGTCCAAAACCAAAATTTTCCTGGCGTTGCCCCGGACCCCCTGTGACCCCCCCACGCTACAAAATCAACGCAACGAAGGGGGGCGCTCCACTCCCCTCTAACCCCACAGTTAACTACGTGGGCTAGTTGTGGAAAGAATATAACACAACCCAACATTCTCCCACTTGTTGTTTTCTTTCCATGGGGGTCCACAAGAGAGCTTGGTCATTTTTCTACCCTTGAAACGCCCATTGTCTCTCTACGCCAAGAGAACTTCTCAGAGCTCACAGATTTTTTCAATGCATCTGTAGTATTCTTCAAAGTGTCCACCTTTACCAGCAACTCCTTTTTGTCTTCTATCATATCCCTCACAAAGTGATACTAAACATCAATGTGCTTTGTCTTTGAATGATAAGCAGGGTTCTTTGCCAAGAAAATTTCACTTTGGCTATCACAGTCTATCCTTATAGCTCCCTGTACTAACCCCATACTTGAACACAATCTCTGCAACCAAACTGCTTCCTTGCTTACATGAGTGGCTGTCATGTATTTTGCCTCTGTAGTTGATAGCACCACTTCAGATTGTTTCTTACTCATCCAACTGACTGCACCTCCAAATAACTTAAACACATACCTACTTGTAGATCTTCTCTGATCTAGATCTCTAGCCCAGTCTACATCAAAAAAGCCACGAATATTCAACACTCTGTCCAATCCTAGTCTTCCTTGGTAACACAAACCATAATCACTAGTGCCACGCAAATACCTGAAAACCTGCTTCACTGCTATCCAGTGCTCCTTCCTTGGTTTTGACATAAACCTGCTCAATACTCCCACTGCATGTGCAATGTCTAGTCTAGTACAGACCATTGCATACATCAAGCTACCGACTACACTTGTATATGGAACATGGGACATATCCTCTTCCTCTTCTTGCCTCTTGGGACATTGTTTAGCAGATAACTTTACACCTACAAGAATAGGAACCTTCATTGATTTACTATCCTTCATATTAAACCTCTGCAGTATTCTCTCGGCATACTTCCTCTAGTTCAACTAGAGCTTTCTCTTTGCCCGATCTCTTTTATTTTCCATGCCCAAAATATAGTTTGCAGCACCAAGATCTTTCATGTCGAATTTGGAGGACAATTGGGTCTTCAAATCCTAGATAATTTCTTTGTCATTTCCATGATCTGGATTTAAACAGGAATGCAACAAATTACAGAGATAACCATAAACACAGATATGCAGTGGAAATAATACTTCATTTCATTAATGTAAAATACTGAAATATGCTTACAAACAGTAATGGAAATAAACCTGCTAGGGCAATGGTAGCTTATCTCTGAGAAGAGATGTGGCAGCTACATGCCTCTGAACTGTCTTACAATGAGGCTTGAAGGCCTATTTATTATTGAGAAACAATGGAAAACCCTAAACATCCAAAAAAGAACCTAACCCTAGAAGATGAAACGCCAAACAGTGGGCCTTGTTTGCATAAATTAGTACATCAACTTCCCAGGGTCATAAATTTGGCATATGATCTCAGTTTGATGTGCACAATATCTCGTTAGCAATGTCAGGCCAGGAGTAACTCCAGTTTGGCATAAAACTGATTCGATTTATTTCATTAGGTAGCTATTGTTATATACAAAAGATGTGACTGCTCAGTTCATCTCCTGATGACGTTCACATTCCTAATTTAACTATTTACACAAATTCACCCAATCGCAGAGGATTAGGTGTCAACACTCCCCCCCTAATCTGAAGGGATGTTGGTGAGTCCAAGCATCGTTCTGAATCTTTCAAGCTTTTCTCTTCCAAGCGCTTTGGTGAAGATGTCTGCAATTTGCTCATTTGTGGAACAATGACAGAGATGGATTGTTTTGGCCTCAACATGATGTCGGATTAGATGATATTTAGTATTGATGTGCTTTGTACGATCATGGAACTTTGGGTTCTTGGCCAACTTTATTGCAGAGGTGTTGTCAATCATGAGTGGAGTTTATTGTACTTGTTTTACCTGCAAATCTTTAAGAATTTTCCTGAGCCACACAATTTCTTTCATTGCTTCAGCTGCTGCCACGTATTCTGCTTCTGTTGTGGAATCTGCTGGAACCGATTGTTTGCGTGATCTCCAGGAGACAGCTCCTGATCCAAGACTCATAGCATATCCTGAAGTAGATACCCCAGTTTCTTTGTCTCCATCGAAGTCTAAATCAGAGTGTCCAATCAAGCTGAAGTCGTCCACCTGTGTATACTTGATTCCAAGGTCTTGAGTTCCCTTCAAGTACCTTAGAACTCTTTTTGTAGTAGACCAATGTCCCTCACAAGGCTTTTGCATAAACCTGGAGAGGATTCCAACAGTAAATGAAATGTCTGGTCTGGTAATAGTGAGGTAGATGAGACTTCCTACAAGCTGTCTATACTTTGTTGCATCCTCAAATTCATTTCCTTCAATAGATGTGAGATTTAAGTTTTGTTCCATTGGAGTAGAAAGAGGATTGCACTCTATCATGCCAAATCTATTTAACAAATCTCCAATGTATTTGTTTTGAGAAAGAAATATGGATTTTGGATGTTGGGTTACTTCAATGCCAAGATAGTAATGAACATAGCCCAAATCAGTCATTTCAAAACTTTTCCCCAATTCCTTATTTATGGATGCAATGTAGCTTTCATTGTTCCTTGTCATTAAAAGATCATCTACATATACCACAAGATATACAACTGTTTTGCCAACTTTCTTGACAAATAAAGTTGCATCATCAAGATCAAAATGATTGAAGTTGAGTTTCAGAAGATGCTCAGTTAGTTTTTCATACCAGGCTCGCGGTGCTTGTTTGAGGCCATACAAGAACTTCACAAGTTTGCATACTTTATGTTCATGTCCTTTCACAGAAAATCCTTTAGGTTGGGACATAAAAACATTCTCTTTTAGATCTCCATTCAAGAAGGCAGTTTTTACATCCATTTGGTGGACTTTCCAACCGTTCTGAGCTGCTAGTGCAAAGAGTGTCCGGATGGTGGCCCATTTTGCTGTGGGGGCAAAAGTTTCCTCATAATTGACCCCTTCCTTCTGTGCAAAACCTTTTGCCATAAGCCTAGCTTTGTGCTTGTCAAGTGAGCCATCAGCTTTGTACTTGTTCTTGTAGACCCACTTGCAGCCAATTGGTTTGGTTCCAAATGGAGGATCAACCAGCTTCCAAGTGCCGTTCTTTATGAGGGCATCATACTCCTTTTGCATCGCTTCTTTCCATTCATTATGAGAAGCAGCTTCTTTGAATGAAGTTGGTTCAAAATCTGTAGACAAGTTCAATTCACAATCATAAGAAACATCCATATCAACAGGTGAATGAGTCATCTACATCACCTCCATTTTGTCGGTTTGAATTTCTGGTTCCTGTTTTTCCAATTTCATCAGGATGAACACTTTCAAGTTTCTTTGTTAGCCACTTTGGGGGACCTTTCTGAGATGGTCCAAGTTGTACTGTTGATTGAGTTAGGACTGAATCAAGATTGAGTCTCCCAATTCTATCAATTACATCACTTAAAGCATCATCTGTTGTTGGAGTTTCATTTGGGGGAGACTGTTCTTCAGAAGAAGATTCCACATGTTGATCTAGAATAGGAATCCCCCCTTCAAGATGTGGAATCTGATTATCAAATTCTTGAAATGATTTTGTTTTTGCGAATCTATCCAAGCGATCAAGTTGCCGCTCAACAACATTGTCAGATTTGGATGATTCAAGAAAAATTACATCTCTCGACACAACAAACTTTTTATTTACTTCATCATCGAGGCGGTATGCTTTGGAGGTGTTTGAATACCCTAGGAAGATACACTTACGACTTCTAGCACCAAGTTTGTTTCTATGTACCTTTGGTATCAAAGCATAACAGGTGGAACCAAAGACCCTGAGATGTTTTACCGAAGGAACATGTCCATACCACAATTCATAAGGAGTCTTGTTTCTTATAACATTAGATGGACATCTATTCTTTATATATGCAACACATAGAACAACATCAGCCCAAAACATTATCTTTACATTTTTGAAGAAAAGCATGGATCGTACCATATTCAAGATTGTTCTATTCATTCTTTCAGCTACACCATTCTGTTGGGGATTATAAGGCAAAGTTGTTTGATGTTTGATCCCATGTTGGCGAAGATAGTTTTCAAATTCATTTGATGTATATTCTTTTCCATTATCAGTGCAAATAGACCCAATATGAGATTGTGCATCATTTTCAATCCATTTATGGAAATTATTGAATGTTTGAAAGGCATCCGATTTATTCTTCAATAAATAAACCCAACACATTCTGGTGTAATCATCAATAAATGTCATGATATATTTATTTCCATTTGCAGAAGGAATAGGCATTGGACCACATAAATCTGAATGAATGAGTTCAAGCTTCCTATGTGCTCTTGAATGTGAATCATGAAAAGACTGTTTGCTATGCTTTCCTAGAATGCAAGCATCACATTGCTTATGTTTCCTAGGAATTGTAGGCAAACCAGCAACACCATTTTTCTTCAATAAGCGGAGACTGTCATAGTTTAAATGTCCAAATCTAGCATGCCATAATAAACTTGATGGAAGTATACCTTCTTCATGATGAGAAATATATGAGAAATGTTGTGCATGAGCAGAGGTTCCTTGCAGTTTGAGAAGCCTTTCTTCTTCTATTCCCCTCATGACAAGTGAATGGTCAGATGCTTTTCTTACCTCAAGCTTGCCATCAAACATATGAATGGAGTGACCTTGCTGGCGGATGTGGACCAAGGACAACAAGTTTCTTTTGAGCTGTGGGAGATATAGAACATGATTCAGAAGAAAGTCTGGAAGACTAGGTGGTTTAAGACTGATTGTGACAAGCCCTGATGGCTTGATTTTTGACTGATCTGCAAAGTATACTGCTCCATCAACATTGTCAGTGAAATCTTCAAAAAAATATTTTCTATGAGTCACGTGACAGGTTTCTCCTGAATCAAGCAACCAATCATTTTTTGAAGAAGCAAGTGAAGCATTAAACAAATCTTCATTTACTCCAATGTTACATTGTGCCTCAATATAGTGAGCGGATTCAGGTGCTTTACCTTTGTCTGTATCATCAGTTTTACCTTTCTGTTGGTTTCTTTTCTGCTCAATTTTTTCCCATGGTAGCTTGCATGTAGAAGCATCATGTGATCCATTTCTTTTGCAGCGAATGCAGTGTAAGTCTGCCTTTTCTCCTTGAGAATGTCTGCCCCCCTGCCTCTGAAATATCTTCCTCTTCCTCTTCGTCCACCTCTTCCTCTTGTAGAATCTTGAGCAGGTTGCTTTTCTTTATGAGCAAGGCACATAGTCTCTTCAGAAGATTCAGGGGCTGTCTTCTTTCCAAAGGCTTTCTCTCTTTCAGCAAACTTTTTCACAAGAGAGTCAAAGGTTATATCTTTATGATTTCCATTTGCTTGTAAAGACTCAAGATAATTGGAGCAGGTAGGATAGAGTGCCTTAAGAAAAGCAATAAGAGGGATATCTAGCTCAACCTTAGTGGATTTGATATCATGCATTATAGACTTTACTTCAGATGCAAGATCAAGACGATCATTATTTTTTAGTTCAAGAGTGAAGAGTTTAATCATGAGCTGAACAAATTCTAGTGCAGAATGTGAGTCATAGAGTTCTTTCAGCTTTTGTAAAGCTTCAAAGGCAGTTGAATATGATGAAATATGGCGACTCACCTCTTCATTTACAGATGCTGCGATTAATGCATAGGATTTGTTGTTCTTTTTTTCCCAAATGATGAGCTCTTTGTCTGAGGTAGGCTGTACTGGGTCATTGTCTCCTTCTCCGACACACACTCCTTTCCACAACTCATTGAAGATGAGGGTGTGTTTTATCATCCGGGACCATTCAGGATAGTTCTCCTTGCGAGTGAGAACTATTCCTACCATAGAGATGATTGAATGCATTCTGTAAAAAAAAAACTTCTGCTGATAGAAAAATACTTCTGCCAATGTAAAAAATTTCTGTAGGAAATGATTTTGGTTGTTTAATACAGTCAAAAATCAATCATTCACCGCGAGCTCTACAAAGTTGGAGCAGCAATGACATCACAATTTCAAAGCTCACTGAAAAGACTAAAAAAATCACCATAAATTCCTTTGATTCTCAAGACCTTGAAGCCACGACTGTTTCTCTTACCACGAGCCATCTCAAATTTCCAAAATAGATATTATTGAATGCATTTTAAAATTGTCTTCTACTGGAAAAATGTGCTGAATGTTTAATATGTTGGATTATACCGCAACAATAACATTAATAATCTGCAGCATTAACATTCAATGGATAATACCCAATGTAATAAAATTAGAAGCAGAGGTGTATTATTAAAAAATGGAAAGCGACGGTGTGCAAAGGTGTGCATACACCGCAGCATGGAGTGCATCATGGAGTGGTAAGTAAAACATGTGACAGCGTAAATACAAGAATATGTGACAGCGTAAAATACTACAACGTAAATAATATGTGAAAGGATTTCGGTGGTAGCGTAAATACCACAACGTAAATACAATCACACAACCTCTTTCCTTGTTCCGCGTGGAGGCACCAGCAAATAACGTCTCCTTCGCACATGAACTCACAACATTACTCGCATACAATTAACACAACGTGGGGACTACATCACACGACTTCACCGGATTTTCATACATGGTCATACCATTTACCCACACATATAATTCTGCCCAATTTAACATAGAGATAACTCTAGGTTCAATGCAAATGTATGCAGAGGTCTCAACAAACTATTACGCACCATTCAACAAGAAGGAATGCCTAGTGCTAAAATAAACTCCAAGGGATTTGAATTGATAGAATATGGTAGAGAACAGAGAGACAATCACACAACCTCGTTCCTCACCTCGCAGCTTACATGAATGAATGAATGTAAAGTCTCCTTCAGACTCAGGTTCTCAACAGTGCACTTCAACAGCACACTCAGGCGCGCATTAGCGAGACAGAGATTAGGAAAATCGTTCCATCGATTTCTGAGGGAAGCTTCTTTCTGCCTCCAACGCCTACTAACAAATTCTCCAAGGCCTCTGGCAACTTCCAGATGGTAGTACGAGATGTTGGGATATTTCAGAAGGTGAGCATCACAGTATGGCAGTATGGTAGTAGGTGAATAAAAAAGTCAGTACCACAGTATGGCAGCGCTATTCACAAAAAATTTGCTTCTGTCTAGACAAAATGGACAGATGTGTTATGAGGCAGTGTTGAAAATGAATATGGCAGAGGGAGGTTATTTTAGGACAGAGGTAGAGTAGCGGTGGAAGGTAATTCAGGACTGTATCATGTCAGTACAGGACAGAGGAGTTACAGGAGCATAATAGCTAAAACAAGGAGCTGGCTCTGATACCATGTCAGGCCAGGAGTAACTCCAGTTTGGTAGAAAATTGATTCGATTTATTTCATTAGGTAGCTATTGTTATATACATAGGATGTGACTGCTCAGTTCATCTCCTGATGACTGTTCACATTCCTAATTTAACTATTTACACAAATTCACCGAATCGCAAAGGATTAGGTGTCAACAAGCAAGATCTATCCAAGAACTACAACTTTGGGAAGAGCAACATTCGTCCATGGACCCATGTTGCTCCCAATTTTCCCAAAAAACGTCGTTTAGGGCTTCAAAATGGCTCCGGAAGTTCAGGACACGAAAAACTGCTAAAAATAGTAAGTTGTGGTACAATTAAGGAAATTGAAAATGCTGAGAGAAACAATGGTGGGGGTCCAAGTGGACTTGGTAGGTGCCCACCAATGTCCACCTAGATCATTCCTCCCCCCTTAGGAAGCAATGGTCCCCATTGCGTTGAGCTCCTCAATGAGATGAGGAAACTTCTACTGAACTTGGTCCCTCGTGAGCCACTTGCCCTGGTGAAGGAGTTGGCCTACTTTGATAACTCGCTATAGTTGGATATTCTGTTGGCGAGTGTTCTTGATCTATGTGTCCTTGATCTGATCAATTGTAGCTTGTTCCATGCAATCTGGATTTAATTCTGGGGGTGTGAGCTATTCTGCAATGTCAGATGTGTCTAGTAATGGTGGAAAGTATGGTGGAAGGCGGTCCACATTGAACACTGGGTGCAGGCCAAGGAATGGGGGAATGCTGAGCTCAAATGCATTGTCTCCCATAGCCTCAGTAATGGTGTAAGGACCATATTGGAGTGGTCTTAGTTTCTGATAGGCTCCAGTAAGGCATTCCTTTTGCAAATGCAACCATACTTTGTCGCCCACCTGAAACTTGTGTGGCACTCGATATTGATCATGTCGCTTCTTGTACCTAGCATTTGATTTCTCCAAAATGTCATGGACTTGCTGGCGAATATGTTGGATGTGCTCAATGAAGCTAGTTGCCTTGTCTGTTTCGAACTGGATATGAGCCGAATCTGTGTGAGTAGTTGCAAGTGGCATGGTCACATCAGTGGGGCATAGTGGCTGGAATCCCAAGCCCACCTGAAAAGGGTTGTGGTTAGTCAAGTTGTGAAGAGCTCGATTGTATCTATGCTGAACATAGGGGAGGCTCTCGTCCCATGTGCATGGATGCTTTGAGTTGTACATGCGTAGAATGTGTACAATCATCTTGTTGACAACCTCTGTTTGGCCATCAATTTGACGATGGAAGGTTGTGGACTTAGTGAGTTTGGTGTCTAGCATTGACCAGAGACTGGAAAAAAATGTATTGAAGAACCGACTATCCCGATCTGAGATGATAGACTATGGGATCCCAAATTGCACCCACACTCATTCAAAGAAGAGTTTAGCAGTGGCTTCTACTATGATATTCTTCTTACAGGCCGCCATAATGGCCATCTTTGAGAACCTGTCAACTACCACAAAAACACAGTCATTTCCATGCTTAGAGGAAGGAAGGTCTGACATGTAATCCATGTAGAGGGATTCCCAAGGTTGACTAGGGGTAGGCAGTGGGATATAGAGGCCTTGCTTCTTGATGGTCGGTTTGGCAATGGCATAGGCAATACATGATCTGATGTACTTCCCGACATCCTATCGAAGATTTGGCCAATAGAAATACTTTTGTAGTACTGCCACCATTTTCTCGACCTCGAAATGCCCAACATCCCGACTATAGTGTGCTTCATAAATCATCTTGGCACGCTCGCTTGAAGGAACACAAAGGTGACCCAAGTGGCATAGCAGGGCATCCTAGAGGTGAAAATCTGGAACATGTCGACCCTCCAACAGTGTCTGGTATGTGTGGCCGAATTCTGGGTTGCTTTTGTAGAGAAGTGGCCAATCAGAAGCCTTTTGCCCACAAGAGTTGAGCATGGTGGTTAACGCCATGATCGATGGTCGACTGAGGAAATCTGAAACATTATTGGTGCTGCCCTTCTTATACTTGATATTCAAATGGAACTGTTGTAGGTATATAGACCACTTCTGATGGCAATAATTCCGCAATTTTCCTTGGGTCTGTATGAACTGCAGAGGTCGGTGGTCTGTGTGGATGTCCGTTTCCTTCCCCAAAATGTAATGCTTCCATTGTCGGCAGGCCTGCACAATGGAATACATCTCTTTGTCATAAGTGGAATACTTCCCAACTGTATCTAAAAGTGTCTAACTATGATATGCCACTGGATGCCCATGTTGAGTAAGGACTGCCTCAATAGCATAGTCAAAGGCATTTGTCTCGACCTCAAATGGTTGTTGCAAATCTGGTAACGTGAGCACTGGTGCCATGCAGAGGCAATTTTTCAACTCTGTGAATGCCTTATGTTGAGATTCAGACCAAAATAATTTTTCTTTCGCTCCTCCCTTGGTGACTTGACTCAAGGGCCAAGTGATATGAGAAAACCCCAACATGAACCTGCGGTAGAAGTTGATAAGACCTAGAAAGTTGCGGAGCTCTATCAGAGTGGTTGGAGATGGCCAATCCTGAATGACTTGGATCTTGGCTGGATCCACATGCACCCCCTGTTCATCAATAATGTATCCCAGATACTAAACCTGGGTCATGCCAAAAGTACATTTCTCCAAATTGGCACATAGCTTGTGTTGCCGCAGTGTTTGGAGAACCTATCAGATGTGGTGGAGGTGCTCTTCCCAACTTTAGCTAAAGATCAAAATTTCATCCAAGTATACCACTACAAATGAGTTGGTGAATGGCCACAAGATGTCATCCATTAGCCTCATGAAGGTTGCAGGAGCATTCGTCAATCCGAAAGGCATAACAAACTATTCGAGAAGGCCCTCCTTGGCTTTGAAGGCAGTCTTCCACACATCAGAGGGTTCGAATGGTACTTGATGATATCCTAACTTCAGATCGATCTTACTAAAATATTTTTCCCCTTTAGTTGGTCCAGGAGGTTATCAATCCATCGGATCAGGTACCTATTATGGACAGTGATCTTATTCAGTGCCCGATAGTCAATACAGAGTCTCCAAGTCCCATCCTTCTTTTGTACCAACACGATAGGGCTCCCACAAGGTGATGAACTCGGATGGATGTGACCTTTCTGCAACAACTCCTGAATCCATATCTTGATTTCATTTTTCTCTAGAACGGAGCGCCGATAGATTGGTCCATTGGGTAGTGGTGCACCTGGGGTCAGATCGATGGAGTGCTTGACATGATAGTGTAGAGGAACCCTTGCGGGGGAGGTGAAGATGTCTTCGTACTCCTCCACAACCTTGTCCATTTGTAGTTGTCGTGCAGAAGGGCTCTGTCTGGAGGTCGTGGCCACTGTCTTCTTCTTTCCTTGAGGGTGTATCATCAGGAAAAATAATTTACCAGTTTTGGAAATGAGTTTACTTCATTGTTTTGCAATAACTAAAGAGATGGAGGTAGGTAGTGCTACCTTCGGTATCCTGTACAACTTATTCCCCAATGTAACAATAACAGCACGGGGCCATGATTCATACACATCATGTCGCTTCCACAAGTATGGTTGTCCTAATAATACATCACAAACTTCAAGGGGAGCAATGTTGCACAATACCTCATCCGTGAAGGGCTTGATGTTGTATGGAAGGCGACACTTTTTGCTCACGCAAAGATCCCTGGGCCCTATTTGGGTAAATTGGTACATCAACTTCCCAGGGTCGTAACGTTGGCATATGATCTCCATTTGATGTGCACAATATCTCGTTAGCAAGATCTATCCGAGAACTACAACTTTGGGAAGAGCAACATCAGTCCATGTACCCATGTTGCTCCCAGTATTCCCAAAAAACATTGTTTAGGGCCTCAAAACGAATCTGGAAGTTCAGGACCCGAAAAACCGCTAAAAATAATAAGTTGTGCTACAATTAAGGAAATTGAAAATGCTGAGAGAAACAATGGTGGGGGTCCAAGTGGACTTGGTAGGTGGCCATCAATATCCACCTGGATCATTCCAACCAACAACATATCATCCACATAAAATACCAGATAAATAACACGGTCACCAATTAATTTAAAATACACACAGTGATCTGCTTTGCTTCTGGTGAAGCCAAGTCCCCATATAAATGTATCAAATTTCTGATAACACATCCTTGGTGACTATTTTAACCCATATAGAGACTTCTTTAACTTGCATACCAGTTCTTTCTTACCCTTCACTGCAAAGCCTTCAGGTTGCTTCATGTAGATCTCCTCTTCCAGATCGTTGTGAAGAAATGCTGTCTTCACAGCCATCTGTTCTATCTCAAAATCAAAAGCAGCAGCAACAGATAAAAGTAACCTAATAGAAGATACCTTGGAAATAGGAGAAAAAATATCACCAAAATCAATTCTCGACACCTGGGAATAACCTTTTTCTACCAACCAAGCTTTGTATTTCTCCACCTTTCCTTCTGGATTTGTCTTCTTCTTGAACACCCATTTGCTGCCAATGGGTTTCCTTCCAGTTGGCATTTCCACCAAATCCCAAGCCTCATTTTTGTGCAAATATGCCATTTCATCAACCATGGCCTCTTTCCAGAGTTTTCCATCCTCTGAATCTACTGCTTCCTTCACAGTTCTGGGATCATCATCAGTAATAGATAAAACAAAATTTGAACAAAAAGCAGATGGATTATACCTTTATGTCTGCCTTCTTTCTCGAACTGATCTTCTTACACTCGGAGTTTGTGGCTCTTCATCTTCTGATTCCTCCTCTATTTTAGAGTCTAATTCTTCCTCCTTTAGCTTAAACTCTATCTTCTCAGGTTCCTTTCGTTGGACTTCATGTTTAATAACATCTTTCACCTCTCTGAACACCACATCTCGGTTGTACACAACCTTCCTTGTTGCTGGGTTCCAAAGCTTATAACCCTTTAAGCCATCCTTATACCCAATAAAGATGCACTTTTCAGATTTACTATACAACTTGGTTTGTTTCTCCTTTGGAACATGTACATATGCATCACATCCAAATACCCTCAGATGTGAAAGAGAGGGTTTCTTACCAGTCCATACCTCTTGTGGAGTCTTATCCTACAACGTTGATGAAGGTGATCTGTTGACCAGGTAACATGTTGTCTCCACCGCCTCTACCCAGAATTCATGTCCTAACCCGACACCACTGAACATGCTTCCTGCCCTTTCCATTAACGTCTTGTTCATTCTTTCTGCAGCTCCATTTTGCTGAGGTGTATATGGAGTAGTCTTCTACTGTGCTATACCACACTTCTTACAGAATTCTTCAAATTCCTTACTGCAAAACTCTCCACCGTCATCTGTCCTCAGCACCTTTATCTTCTTCTCTGTCTAGTTTTCCACCAGAGCCTTAAATTCTTTAACCTGTCAAAGACTTCAGATTTCTTCTTAAGGAAATATATCTGCATATTCCTTGAGAAGTCATCTATAAATGATACATAGTACATAGACTTACCCAGTGATGGAACATTCACAGGTCCAAACACATCACTGTTCATAAGCTCTAATATCTATTTCGCCCTCTTACCACCAGAGGGGAAACTCACCCAATTCTGCTTCCTGTATACAAAATCTTCACAGAAATCAAAATCCAAAGAGCTATTACTCATACCTTCTACCATACCTTTACCTTGAAGTATTCGAAGACCCTTCTATCCAATATGTCCAAGCCTTTGATGCCACAGCATGGTCTTCTCTCCAGAGACCACTAGATTTTCAGCTCCACTTTCAGGAACCATAGAACTATTGCACCCATCAACAATAGTGCTACCTTGCAGCTTGTACAGAGTTTCAATCCAAACTCCTTTCATCAATACCAGTGCTCCCCGAACCATATTGCAGGTATCTTTCTCAAACACTGCCTTTAGACCTGCATCATCCAACTTGCTTACAGAAATCAGACTTATAACCAATGCAGGAATATGCAGAACACCTGAAAGTGTTCTAACCCTTCCACCTTGCAACTTCAACTTTACTTTTCCACGACCAATGATTCTAACCTTCCTATCATCCCCTAAGAAGACATCACCATCATCATATTTCTCATACTAGCAAAACCACTCTCTATGGGGAGTGAAGTGAAAGGATGCACGTGAGTCAATCAACCATGCCTCATAATCAACCATGCCTCATAATCAAACATGCCTCATGATCTACATGTGTACTTGAAGAAGCCAAGTACACATCCCCACCTTCATCTAAGGTGGTTTTCGCCTCTATAGAAGGAGCATCATCAGATCCCTTTCCTTTATTAGGAGCTTTAGATTTACAGTCCCTTTTGAAGTGCCCTTCCTTTCCGCATTTCCAACACACCACCTTTACAGGTTTTCCTGGAGATTTAGATCTCCCTCTAGATTTGGATCTCCCACTGGATGACTTATTTTTGTTTCTGTTCTAGGACCGTACTCGTACAGACAAAGCATCACCATTCTGTCTCTCCATATTGTTCCATCTCATCTCCTCTGTCAGCAAGGATGAGACTATTTCATCAAAATGCAAGGCAGTTGCATTGCTACCTATTGCAATAACCAGACTATCCCACGAATCTGGTAGAGAACACAACAAACTGATGCACTTATCTTCATCTAAAATTTTCATATCAACAGATGTTAATTGACTTACCACAATATTAAATGCGTTCAGATGGTCTGTCACCGAGTCTCCATCTTTCATCCTCAGGTTATATAGCATTTTCCACAAGAATAGTTTATTCACCAGAGACTTAGATTGGTACAAAGTCCCTAACTTTTTCCACAAAGCCTTCGCCGTAGCTTCCCTAGATACATTCAGCAATACTGAATCTGAGACACACAATCGTATTGTGCTCTTTGCCTTCCAATCCAACTTCTTCCATTCTTCATCGGACACTCCCATTGGTTTAGTACCCAGATCTACCACGATCCACTGATCTTTATCCACCATCATATCCTCCATCTTGAGTTTCCACAACTCAAAACTCTGACCATTAAATTTCTCGATCTCTATATTTCCACTGCTCACCATCTTCTTTCACCACCAAAATCGATCTTGCAGATCTCCCACTGAACAAGGTCTACCATAGGCCCAAGCGAAACCCCTCAGCATTAAAGGCGTCCTCTTGAAGCCAAAATAGCTCTAATACCAAATGTAGGTTTTAACCCCATACAAAATTACCTCCATACGAATTCTAAAAAACACAAAATAAACAATGCGAGAGCATAACACATAAAACATATATACACAGAGATTTTCCCCTGGATCCCAAAATCGAGACTACTAGTTTGATTTTTCGTTATATTCCTTCCAATGTTACAATACATATGTATACATGCTGAAGCATCCAATACCATGGACCGAAAACCATCGCGTCCAATACCATGGGCCAAAAACCATCGCCTCCAAAAACATGTGCGAAAAATGCACAAAACCATAGGTCGGTCTGCCCAAACTAACATAGGGTCCAAGACCAAAACTTTCTGGGGTGCTACCCTGAACCCCATAAAGTGGGGTTATCGGTATGCCTCAAACCCCCTATGACCCCACCCACTACACAATCGACACAAGGAAGGGCGGGCTCCATCCCCCAGTTAACTACGTGGGCTAGTCATGAAAAGAATATAACACAACTCAACACCAAATGTGGCTAAGAAATAATATCAAGAAGAAGTGAAGACAACTCAAACAAGTCAATAATTATATCCTCTTGATCACCATATGGAGTGCAATGTAGGACAAATTCATCATTAGCATCATCATTAACATCATATATTGGATCTTTTTCAAAATTATGGCCCTTCGTATCCCGCTTCTAGTCTTCCACATATAGAAACTCATCATCATTAATTCTAGGGAACTAATGGGATCACCCTTTTCATGGTCTTCACAAGGCGTACCATCAAAATAAATATCCATCAAAATGGTTCAACTTGGCTCAACTTCACATGTCAAAGCATTATCTTTAGTAGGGTTCAATTTATTAACCCTATATTCCACTCTCATATCATCACCTTTTCCAAGAACATATCCCTTTTGATGATCTATAAATAACTCTTCCTCTTGCTCATGATATTCTTCTTCAGCAACAAATTGATCATTCCTTTCTTAAATATTTTCTTTGATATGCTCCACTTGACAATCAGAGGTAGTCTTATCTTCTTGGTGACCATGATTTTCTTTAGATTCCTCCACTACATCTTCAGAGGAATAAAAAAGTCATTCGTTTTAGATGGCTATGACCAAATATGGAAGGGTATCTTCATAGTTTTGAAACATTGGCCCCCAATACTTAAGAAAAAATTTAATAAAATATATTAATAGAAGGAATGCTCTTTGGTTCATAGGAATATTTAACCTAATCACTTTTATATTTCCTAAGAGAATTAATGAATAACCTAACAAGAGCATCCTCATGAACCATATTTATCTCTAAATCATACTTCATGAATTTCACCACATGATCATCTGCTAAAGAAGGATCACCATTATACCTTGGAAGATTTGTTAAACAACTTGTACCATAATGATTTGGATATCTAGGAATATCATTAACATGCAAATATCAAGTAGCCATTGTATTGAATCTTGCATAACAATGAAATAGGGAATCACAAGGGTGAATTCAAAATGCTTTGAGAGATGATTTCTTAACCCTATAAGCATTGAAACTTTGAAGCTCAATGAAGAACCATGGCTTCATTATTTCAATAGGATTTGGAATGTTCTCATAAATATCTATTGAAGCAATGACTTTAGATTACAAGGAGGTTGGCCAAGCCCATATTCGAAAACAATGTTAGAAATGTTGTCGCAAAATCTAGCAGGCCTAATGATGGGATTCACAAAGAAAGAGCCAGACTCTATGGAAACAATGAGGGAGGATTTTGACTATCACCTCAATAATATTCCTCGTGTTATTTACTGGAATTTCACCACATGGAAGTTTTCTTATATTCAGCTATAAGGGTATTCAAATTAGATGGTTGTAGGTGATATGATTGGTCTAGGGATATATACCTTAAAGATTAAATGCGATTAAATCTTCTTTATAAAGGGACACTTGTATTCTAATCCTATACTAGCCAAGGACTACTATAAGTTAGTGTTAATTGATATGCAATGATAAGGTGTATGTATACATGTAGAAGTCAAAGAAAGGATTCCCTCAATGATGAAATTCAACAAAATTGGAATAGGTGGAATACACACGTACGATTCAAGTTGAAGCTTGGCTAGGAACTAGGGTTTTAATGACATAAGGGATCTTGGAAAATATGACATCAACCCTAATTAGGGAGCTTTCACCACCGTTATTGCTAAATTTTATGTTTAGAAGGTTTATGAAGTCAAGCCTTGGCATTTCATCGAGAAGCATCTACCCAAACTGAAATCCATGGCAAATTGGCCCTAGGAAAGCCCTAACAGCTTGCCTTAAAATTCCTAAGAGATATGTGTGTGTGCATACATACATACATACATACATATATATATAGATATATTTCAGATTCAAATATACATAATGTCAATGACAGTTTAAGGAATAAGAAATATATTTCATGTATTAATAATAGAGTTGATAATTATTACGTTGATTTTAATAATGCAAATATACATAATAATGAAGTTAGTTCAGGTTATAATAATATTAATAACAACAACAACACAATAATAATAATAATAATGGAATTAGCTATGACAATGATTTTTCTAATTCTAATAGTTCTATTAGTAGGAAATATATTAATATTATTAATAATAATAAGAGTAACAATAATGATATTAATAATAATTATGATAATAGTACTAGTATAAGTATTGAAAATAGTTATGATAGCTTTATTAATAAGAAATATATTGTTTTGATTAATAATAACAAGAATAAAATTATTAATAATAACCTTTATTATGGTAAGACCATGAATTATAATTGTGATAATAGTATTTTTAATCATAATAAAAATAACAGTAATAGTAATAATCTTCCTCCTTTCTCTCATTCTAATAAAGTGGTCAATATCTCTAGTCTCTCCTTTCCCCCTCTGTCTTTAATCTTTTGGGTAAGGTTTTAAATTTTGCCCTAGCCCCTAAAAAGATCCCGATAGAAGACATTATATGCGACATAGAGTTTGGGATTAAGGGCTTACCCGATAATATTAAGGACACTATAAAGCAAGATTGCACCATTGTCCTTAGGAAGGCTGAGCCCCATAGAAGCAACATCAATAGGGATGAATTTGAGGCCCTCAAATCCTTAAACCACAATAAATATATAGTGGTTCTAAAAGCTGATAAAGTAGGGGTTGTCATCATCCTTGACAAGGAGGATTATCAACATAAGATGTTGGATCATCTCTGTAATAGTGGAAGCTACAAGAAGCTCTCCAAGAATCCCCTGGAAAAGATATCAAGGGCAGTGGTTCTTGCCATCAAGTCTAGTAACTTTGTGGCTTCCATTAGCCATAAGCTAATTGAGAGTAGCCCCATTACTCCAAGGATATATGGGCTTCCAAAGATTCACAAAGAAGGGCCCCCCTGAGGCCCATTGTCAATACCATTGATGGTCCTACTTACCTTCTAGAAAAATTCCTTGCCTTAAAACTTAAACCCCTAGTTGGTCTCACAGAGTCTTTTGTCAAAGAATTTTCATCTTTTGTCGAAGAGCTTAAGGGCATAAAGCTTGACCCTAGGGACATGCTTGTTATTTTTGATGTAGTATCCCTTTACATGTGCATTCCTATAAAAGAGGACATTGATGTCATCAACTGCCTCACGGACCCTGATACTGCATGTTTAGTGGAGATCTGTCTCACTTCAACTTTCTTCAGCTTTGAGGGTGAGTTCTTTGAGCAGACCCGTGGTTTTGCCATGGGCTCCCCTTATCCCCAGTTGTTGCTAATCTTTTTATGGAAGATTTTGAATCCAAGGATTTGGCTTCTACCCAACTTCTTCCCAAGCTTTGGAAGAGATTTGTGGATGACACGAATTTCATCTGGCCCCATGGCCAAGAAGAGTTGGATCTTTTCTTCAATCATCTCAACAATCAGTCCTCCTCCATAAAGTTCACTATGGAGCAGGAAGTTGATGGGCAACTGCCCTTCCTCGATGTTCTCATTTCAAGGAATGATGATGGTTTAGTCTCCCACCAAGTGTTTCGGAAAAAAAAACCCATATTGAGTAGTATCTTCATGCCAGTTCCCATCATTTCCCCACCCAAAAATTAGGTGTTCTGAACATGCTAGCTACCCGGGCACTTAGTATCTCTGATGAAAAGATCCTCGATAAAGAGAATGCTCATCTCCTTAATGTTTTTGCCAATAATGGTTATAGTAGGCACCTCGGTGAGAAATCTTTCCTCAAAGCCAACAGGAATTCATTGGTCAAGAAAGACCCTAAAGAGAAAGTCTTAGGGGTTCAACTCCCTTTCATCTAAGGGACGACTGATAAGATTTCTATAATTCTTAGGAATCATAATGTTCCCTCTACCTTTAGACCCCTTAACACCATACATAACTCCCTTAGATCGGTAAAAGACCTGATTGACGCCAAGGACATGAAAGGTGTTTATGTTATTCCTTGCTAGGGACCCCATATGTTGGTGAGACTGGTCGCTCTATTAACCAAAGGATTAATGAACACTTAGCCGACATAAAACATAAGAGAACCTGGTCTTCCACCCTGGATGAACATGCGGAGAAGACAAAGAACCATGTATGTATTGAGGAAGGCCATGTTATCACCAAGGTGGCACATTTCCATCACCGGAAATTTAGGGAAGCCATAGAAATTGAAAGAAGATCAAGAAACCTCAATGGGGATGACAGCTAGAAAATTAGTAGTTACTAGATCCCTGCCCTCTCCTCCTAGCTCCCTCCCTGTTTTTTCCCTCCCTCTCCCCCTGTCTTCAGCTCGGTTTCCTTGGTTTTCCCCCTCCTTACCTTGTTTGATCGTTGTCCTTTTTTCCCTTCTCGTCTCTCTATTCTCCTTCATTCCCTCCATATATATATATATATATATATATATATATATATATATATATAGATATAGATATATATATCCTTTTATAATTGGTTATATATATATATATATATATATATATATCCTTTTATAATTGGTTTTTATTTTCTTTCTAGATAGGCAGATTTATAGGTTTACATCTTGTGAGTTGATTCTTTCTAGAAACTAATTTGCATAACAACTAGTTAACTATTTATTTATATATTTAATTCGGTAAATGATTTAAGGTTTTGTTTTCATAATATACATTTATTTAGTTCTCTCTCTCTCTCTCTCTCTCTCTCTCTCTCTCTCTCTCTATCTATATATATATATATATATATATATATATATATATATATATATATATATATATATATATATATTCATCCTTTTTAGATCATTCATTTGTGTTTTTTAGATAGGCTATTAATAGGTCAGGGTCTTGTGAGTTAATTCTTACATTTTATGTCTATGATATTAATATTAAATGAAAATATTTTGTATAATAACTTATTGACTATTTACTTATATATTTATATTAAATTAAGAAGGCATAGTTTTGCATATCTTTCCTTTTTATATTATTGATGTATTGTTTTTGTTTTATAATTATTTCACAATAAACAAAATCATTTAATTAGTATTCCTATTAGCAATTTTGAGTTAGCCAAAAAACTAACTTCCTTAATGATTTACTAACCATTTATATATTTTTATTATAATTGGACAACTAATTTATTAATTTTCAAAAAAATTGAATACGAACTTTACTTTTATTCAAATGCTCGTAATATATATAACAATAATTTTGATAATAATCATAACTTTAATAATTTTTCCTCTCCCTTGGTCCAGTCAATTTGGCTAGTCAAATTTAACCGTTTCTCAGTCAAAATAGATGTTTCCTAGTCAAATATAGTCGTTGGAAGATCTTCTCTCCTTGTTTAACCTGTAGGCATGATCTGGTTCTTCAACTTGTCCTGATGATGAACCGCAGTCATTGGTTCAAAGCGCGTCGACAAAAGTACTATAATGTGATTTTTGCCAAAAAATCTTCTCATTAAACTTATGGACCACAGAAGCTTAAATTCAACAACTATATATATATATATATGGTTTGATATTTTTTTATAAACATAACCCTAGTCAGTGCCTAATCTGCTTATGGTAACGGAGTATATATATATATATATATATATATATATATATATATATATATATATCTATATCTATATCTATATCCTTTAAAAATTTCCCTAAAACTCCATTACCATAAGCAGATTAGGCACTGACTAGGGTTATGTTTATCAAAAAATATCAAACCATATATATATATATATGTGGTTTGATATTTTTTGATAAACATAACCCTAGTCAGTGCCTAATCTGCTTATGGTAATGGAGTTTTAGGGAAATTTTTAAACGAAAATGAAAATATATTAGAGTGGGAGGGGGGTGAGGCGGGGGTGGGGGGCGGGAGGGGGGGGCGAGGATAATTTCCTCTTGTAAAACCCTAGATATCCTTTTTGTGAGAGGGGAAAATAAATATAGAAAATTCACCCTAGGATTTCTTCTATGGTTTCAAGGAATATTAATTTTAACATGTAAAATTTTACCAAGATCTGCAATAAACAATATGAATTTAGTTATGGAACATTTAAAAATCCTAACATAAATTCATTCGCATGAAAAAAATAGAAAAATCAGTAATAAAATTACAAATTCCACCAAGACAAGCTTTCTTTCAATTTTAAAAAGATGACTACAATGAAAAAATAAATCTCTGATATAAAGATGCTCCACAAAAATTACATTTTTCCAAGTAGCGATATAGATAAATGAAATTTCTAAGGTGGATACATTCACCATGTAATGATCAAAAGAAGTGGAGGGATACTCTATTTATATGAGGTTCATCCCTTCACTTCTATAAAATTAAAATCCCACAAGCCCTAAAAGAAGTTTGACTTTGAGTGTTTGACATGACAATAAGTTACAAGTGAACTTCATAGCTGAAAAAAATAATGCCATAAATGCCCACATGTGTGGGATGATATACTCCATAAGCATGGAATCATCTCCTTTTTTAGTGATAAATTCCACAGCAAGGTGTATAATATTCTATGTAAATGATCCACCATCATAATCAACTACAAATCTTGACGGAAAACCTCAAGAAGTGCCTCAAAGTGCCTCTATGTCAAAAAAAATGCTTTGGGTGCTCTACATAACACTCTCAAGGGCTATATGAGTGACATGGAATTATCTCCCTTTAGCATTGGCGCTCCAAGAATAAGTATAAGTCCTCCCTTGTCATCTTGTTGATGACTATGATCATCTGGACTCTTGAACAAGCAACGCCCATCCAAAAATGTTGAGGCCAACCTAGGGGTGCCCTAGGTCTGTGAGGTACAATATCAAGTAAGTGAAACACCAAGCAACAAGAGCTCATCGTTTCAACATTTAGGGTACTCTAGGGTGTCAATCACCATATGGAATCATCAATGTTCCTAACACTCTGCTCTGGAAGGGAAAAACTACATTTGCAAGGTCATCACTGCTCTATGGAAGGTGAAAAATGGCCTAGGCATGCTATGTAGTGGGGTGATGTAATGTACCTCAAAGACTTCTACTATTGTGTCAATAGCCATATTGAAAAACCATCTCAATATTAAGTGAAAGCCACTAATAATTAGGGACAATGATCATAGATGCATCATAGTGGACCATACTGAATTGTTAAAGGCATAATAGTACTTCAAACTGAGATCACCTTCAAATATCTAACTAGACCAAGTATTGTAAAAGATTTCCCTAGTTTTGTTAGGGATGGCTAGATGGTCAACCCTATTAGTTATTTCTATCCACTAAGGGGATGTGATGGGTCCTAGCTCAACCTTTCAATCCATAGGTGCTTGTAATAATAGTGGCGATAAAGGGGAAGGACTTTGAGCCAAGGTTCTATGACTATGGTACCATCTAATTAGGGTCTATCATTGTGAGTGTATATATGTAAGGAGGGAGAAATTATGGAGGCATGAGTTATCCCTTCCCCTGGCTTGATTTTTCCATCCCTTTGGTGTGCCTTTTACTTTTTATATATAATACTTTGATTGGGAGAATAACTTAGGAGCCCAAGCTTACTTTTAATTATTTAGCATTTGTTCACCCCATAATTATTAGTTAGTTTCTCACTCACTAGTGTTGGGACATGCAAGAATTCCTTTATTATGTGATGAAGCATAAAGTGCTCAAGGAGCTAGGTAATGGATAACGAGGGGGGTGGACATCATGCTAGGATTTAATTAATGTCTCAGCCATCTTTTTCATTTTATAATTTATTTTTCTTTGATTGTGTCCATTTATGTTTTCATTTTTATTTTAACTACATCAAACTCTAGAGAAAAGTTCTCAATCCAGACTCAAGGATGAGCATAAGAAGGGTACTAATCCCAATAAACCATTAAATACAAGCTCAAAGAACAGAGTTGAAATCAAGAAAATGATGGAAAGTGGTAAGTATGGAATATCATGGACTCACTACTTCAATTTAAGTATCCCAAATAGTGCCCCTCTTATAACCCTAAGGCCTCATAGGAGGCCCCACTGGACTACAATAAAAAACTAACCTCTTAGTGAAGTGAGAGAACGAGTTTAGAGTAAAAATTAGTCAATCATCAAGTATCACCCATTAATTCATGTTAGAATTCCCAAAACACTAATTAAAAGCACATGATTGTAAGATAGTTTAAGTACATGGTGAACTATGACCCATCTTTTCTCGATAAGAATTCTAGATGGCGAGAGATGTTTGACCAATGAATATAGTGGAGGATCTTGGCATAATGCCATGTACTAAGCAATGTAGGGCTACTCATTGGCTATCTATAGTTATTAGCGAACAATTTTCTAGTGGCCATATTTTTACTTTCAACGTTCCTTGCTATACTAAAAACATGCTTTAGAGGCTTAGGTTCAATGAGACACACCTCATATTTGATTCTTTCCTTTAAAGCTCCTATAAATAGGTCTAAGAAATTATCCTTTGAAATATTCTTTACTCTGAGGCTCAACTTTTGGAATTGTTGAATGTGCTATATAACTAGACCTTTTTGTCAAAGATTTACCAATTGTATGAAAAATGTGTCACTTAATATCCCTACAATGTGCCATAAATTCCTTTGTAAAAAAAGATTAAGATATAATAGAATCCTCTTTCCTTTCATAAAGCCATTGATACCATACATGTTGGTCTTGTTCTAAAAACATGGATGAAATATTTACCTTTTGTAGGGATTCCACTTGGTATTGATCAAAGTATTTCTCCACCTAAAATATTCATGTTACAAGATTAATACCATCAAACTTCCTCATATCGATTTTTAGGATGTAGTAGTTCCTTGCTGCTCACATGAAGTCATGATCATGCGGCTCTTAAATTGAAGCTAATATGGTTCTATGATTCAATATTTTTTCTCTATAATTCTAATAACACACTCTCCATATGAGATTGATTCTCAACACCTTGTTTCCCCTTATGTTCATGATATCCTTGGATCTTTGCATCCCTTGTAGGGATATTTTTAGATAAGATGTTTTGTAATTCTTTTATTTCTTCCCCGATGAATTTTTTTATTTCTTCCTTATATTCACTCATCTTTTTTTTCTAGTTCTCTTTTATTTTCACTCATATTATTTTATATTCCTTCATTATCTTCATTCATCTTCTTTTCCATTTCTCTTTTAAATTTTGTTAGAATAGGAATTACATTGGGGTGGGTGAATCAACGTAATGACCAATTTTCATCAATTTAAATAATTTAGTAATCAATAAAAACTACAAACATAATCATGCATCATTAAAGAACATCATTCCATTATCATAAGAGAATATTGGATGTACATGGAAACCCTCGTAGGTAAAAAACCATAAATTCGTTTTATCTTATTCAGTTTTGATTACATACATTTGCAGGAACCAACTCCCAAAATGTGAAACCATCCCACTCCTATTATTGCCAAGTATTCATTTGTATTATTAGTTACTACTTTGATGATATCATGGTAATGTTGTGACATTGGTAAAGGAAGTCATGATTCATTTTCTAGTTGGTTCATGCAATACCAAGGAGGTGATGTTATACACATAGATAATTTAAGTGATCACCTTGATTAGTTCCCACAACAACTATGTGAAAACTTCATCAAATAGGTAAGATATCTTCCATTTGATGCTCTTCTAGACCCAAATAACTATAAGATATGTTATCTTCCATTTGATGCTCTTCTAGACCCAAATAATTATAAGATATGTTAGTGGTTAATGCTTAGACGATAGATCTTTCAAATATGAATAAAAAACATAAATGCATAAAACAATCTTATTTATTTAAGAAACACTAATGAATCTAAAAATTGATATAATCCAATTTATTGTGTTTTATGCCAATGGAAAAAAAAAAAAATTAAGCTTTAAAATTTAACTTTAAAATCAAATTAAAAAAAAAAAAATAGATTAAAATTTTTGTTAAAAAAAAAAGTTATACCCTATCAATATCAAATTCAAAAAAATAAAATAAAAATTAGAATATAAAACCATTATACCGGATCATAAATGGAAATTTTTACTTTAAAAAAAAATACCTACAAAAAGCACTCATAAAAACTTTAATCAGAATTAGACCAACCTAAAAATTATAAATAAACACAATGAAAACCACGATTAATTTTTTTATACGTATTTTTAAAAACATAAACGAAATAATAATAATGAAAGTAAATATTAAAGTAAAATCCAACCTGAGATTCACAATTAAAGTAGAAATTTGATTGATATATGGGATTTTGAGCAATACCATATCATCGGGATATTTATTAAGGAAAAAATGACATAATATTTTTGGGGATATATAGGGTAGAAGGTTTTGATATTGTCAGGTATAAAAAATGGAGCCCAAAGTTAATAAAAAATGATAAAAAAGTATAAAAAATGTTAATGAAAAATTGGAAACCTATGATATCTAGTAAAAATAAGAGTTTTTAAATTAGAAAGGTGCATTGCATTTGTATTGGTAGGGGGTTAAATAATGTGATTTTTAAAGGTATTTTCCAATATGTAGTCAAATTAAAGGTATTGTTTAATGTGCCACGAACACACATGATATGTCATAGGTTCATTGGATGAATCCCCCATAGATTGATAACACCTACCACATTAGAAAAAAAAGAAAATAAAAAGAAGAAGAAAAAGAAGAAGATGAAAATGATAAAGTTACTATTAATATAAGTGTTTAATTTACAAGGAAAAAAACATGTGATCAACTATCGTTTTAATTTAAAAAATTAAAAAATAGCTTTAAACAAAATATATAATTAAATATTTTAAAATAAAAATTTTACAACAAAACCATGTCAAAATATATTTTTTAAATATTATTTAAAAATACCAATATTTTTTTAATTAATAAATTGACTTTTGTTAATTTGCTTATCACAACTTAGGGACTAAGAATATAATGAGGTGAAAAAAAGCTGTAAATATTAAAGGAAAATAAAATGATAAGAACCATGATTGAAGGGCAAAAGTATTCCTAGAAAAATTGTGGGCAGTGAGATTAAAACATTCATATATTAAAATACGTATTTTCTATTTCTTATGTGTTGTATTTTGTTTGTTATGTTTATTGGTTATGCTGAAATAGATTGGTTTTATAGAAAAGAGTTTATCCGAAGATTGTAATCGGATGTGAATAAAAAAATCAATTATATGTAATTATTTTTTTATAATAAAATAATAATATTATTTTAATTAATAAAATATAATTATATATTTTTAATTTAATATTGGAGTAGGTTTAATGGTTAAAAGTATGTATTTTCTATTAAGAGGTTATAGGTTCAATATCAAGAGAGTAGAGTTGTATCTTTTGATAGACTTAGCATTGAAATAGCCGAGGTGAATCCCTTGTTCTAGAAACAAGGGAGGTCACATACACCAATTTGATAATAATAATAATAATAATTAACTTGTTTAGCAAATAAAGGAGGTCTCATACATCAATTTGATAATAATAATAATAATTAAAAACATATACAGCAATTTGGTATCTTAATTGAAAATAACTTTAAAATTAAATAATAATAATAATAATTAAAAAACATATAAAAATAAAATATTAAAAAAACACTTATTAATTTTTAAGTTATACCCAACAAAAATTTCTAATCTCCTTATTAAGGCTGAACAAAATTTCCAAACTTCTTTGTAAATGTAATATTGCTAAATTTGAATTAATAATTACCACATATTCTATTCTATTGATTGACCTTAGAAACAACTCAACCCAATTCTAAATTTTATACTATATTAAATATTATGATATGAACCTATATGAAATCTACTTAAAATTAGGTTATTTAAAACAGCTTAAAATAAACTAACTAAGAAATATATGAAAACAGCTTAGAATAAACTAAGGCAAACTGATTGCTCTAGATATACTAGAGAATATGTGTATCATGACATTTAGTTCTGCGCAAAAAGAATACATAGCGTTTTTTGTGATAGAAGTTGCCAGCCATTCGCTGTCACGACAGTATAATAAAGATATTTAACGTTGTGGAAAGAGACATGCAATCGTACCCTTCCAACCAGTACACACAACTTGAGAAAAAAGGGTGAAAGCATTATAATCACTTTCACGTTTCGTTATCACATGCGCGATTAATGGACAAATTTGAAAGGCTGCTAAGGCAGCATTTGCAAGAGCCAAGGTACCACAGGGTTTCAGATTTGGGTGCCCGTTTTTCTTCACTTTTAGTGGCTCAGTTTTGTTTCATGTGCAAATTATGTACTTTGTGAAACAAATTTCACATCTTGCAGTGTGGAAATTTTGGAGCATACAATGGTATCAAGATGCTGATTCAACTGGTTCAATGGATCAAGCCACTAACTCTCCCACCTCTTCCTCTGATGCTGGCGATCGATTTGGAAGAGATACAGGACATGCAATTTGCAATACTTGGCCAGTACAAGCTCCCATGTGACACACACGAACATTTTGTCTAAAATATTAGTTGTAAAAAGTCTATTTTAGAGACGAATCTGATGCTGGCGATCGATTTGGAAGAGATACAGGACATGCAATTTGCAATACTTGGCCAGTACAAGCTCCCATGTGACAGACACGAACATTTTGTCTAAAATATTAGTTGTAAAAAGTCTATTTGAGAGACGAACTGTTCATAGTTTTCGTTCAAGTGCTTTCTGAAATATGCAATGTGTTAACCTAAATCTAGGGTTTCTAGACCTTTTAACAATATTGGTTATTGGTTTTAGTTGGTTTTCTGGACATATTCACTATACTGTAATTGTTATTCTACTTTAACACAGTATCGATTCATTTTAGATGAGAAGTGATCTTTTAACTGTTATTAAAAATTTCAAATTTCTTAAATGAATTGACTGTTGGCTTTTATATATAAAAATCATTTTTATTATTTTCAATTTCTTAAGATGTAAATGTCAAATAGGAGGATGCAGATGAAAACTGTGTAACAGTTTCTTCCTTACTAAGCTTTAGAAAGAGACTCTCCACACAATCACAATCCATGCTGTGCTTCAGAAAGCAACAAACACAAGCACAAGCAAACCAGTAGCTCTCCACAAAATCACTATCCATGCTGTGCTCAAGGCAACAACAAACACAATCACAAGCAAAGCCAATAACTCTCCACACAATCACAATTCCATGCTCATGTGCTTCAGAAAGCAACAAACACAATCACAAGCAAGCCAGTAACTCTCCACACAATCACCATCCATGCTGTGTTTCAGAAAGCAACAAACACAATCACAAGCAAGCCAGTGGCTATTTCAGAGCTCAATATTTATACAAGTCACAAAATTCTGTCTGCCATTTGATTAATATCTTCTACATACTGAAACACTTGAAATATCAGGCATCACAAACCAAGAAACTATATGCAACCATAATCTAATTGAATGGAATCTATTGCCATGAATTTCTTTATAACAGTGATTGAACTGCAACATAAAACTAATCAAGATTCAACATTGAGCAGAGAGACTAACCTGTACCAACGACTATAGGGAGAAATGATATGTTTATGCAGCAGCCGAGTCTCAGCCGAAACGATTCGTTCCCTGGTCGCCCCCAGTGGTGGCAGCAAACCACTAGGAATGCTGTGCAATGTGGCTGACATATCCTCCCTGTGCATCAATATCCGCCGCAGAAAACCCATCGATTGACTGTAAAAAAATTAGTCCACTGCCAGTATCACGGGGAGGAGGCCGTTAGGATTTCGAGAGTGGAGCTGGTCATGTGAATGGATCAGGGGGGGATGGAGAGATCATGTGGTAAAGAAGAAGAATAAGAATAAAGAATATTACATGAGCTCGAGTGTTACAATTTGTCGCGACAGTGATGATCAGATTCTGAGTCTCGAGTGAGATGATTCACGATATTGGTGCTCCCTCCACTATTACAGGATTGTTTAGTACTTAGTCCACTAATGCCCAATGAGAGCTCCTTCATAAACGGACTACTGCTTTGATTGGAGTATACTTGAAAGGCGTAAGTATGATTCGTTTCCAATAATGCAAAGCCATGAACGATGAGGCAAAGCATTATTTCCATTAGGGCAAAGCCATGAACGATGAGGCAAAGCACTGAGTGCATGATAAGATGGTTTGGCTGAGCGAGGGATGACAAGATTGGGAGCATTTCAACGTTTTCAATTGAGAATGACAATGTGTCAAATCAACCCACTCACTTCTCCAGTTATATGATCCGGTCCGGTTCATCTTCACCTTTGTTTGTCGCTTCTCAAGTTAAATCTTGTCCGGTCCATCTTCACCTTTGTTTGTCGATTTTTGGTTTATGGTCAATGCACGAAGGATACTGATCACAAGAGGGATGGTCCAAATATCGGAAGTCATAGGTACACTGGAGTCTGTTTATGATTGTATGAGTTGCGTTTATGAGAAGTTACCAAGGAAAATGGGGAATCAATATCCATGTTAGTATGTTAATATATTTAACTTTGTTTATAAATTGTATGAGTTAGGTTGAAAATAGTTGTTATTAGGGTTTTATATGGCATTTTTCCTAATTATATAGAAATGACGTGATATGAAATATTTTGTCAAGATATCTAACCAAAGTATAAGCAAGTTTTACTTGGATACCTTATTTTTCAAGGCATTTGACTCCAATTACCTAACTTAAGAGGGAGCATAGAATATAAGGTTGGAAAGCTTCTTCTCAGACCTTCCCAATGATATGTGACATGTCTCCCAACTCTTCATAGTTGAGGAGAAACTATTTTTTGAATATCACTATGCATTTTACTAGTTATCCTAGCTAGTGGACAAGTCACCCCATGCTAAACCTCAAATGCACTATATATAGGTGTTTAGGAGGAGACATTTAGGCCATAGCGCTAGTGCAAGTTCGGGTTTGTTCTAGGGTAGTGAAGGAGCAATTCTTAGGTTCATACCTCATGAACCAAGTGAAAAGAAGTGTGTCCAAGTTGGAGGAATCTTCATGGGATATATTTGATGGGATATAAAAGGGTTTTTTGGCATAATTTCTAGGAAAGGGTTTTTGGTTCTATTGAGGCTTGTTAAGGCTAGGTTTATACCTATCGAGGATGGGTTCTAGTTTAGCTGAAGAAGGTTGAGCTCTATCCTTGTTGAGGCTGAGCTCTTGTACAACTAAAGGAGGCCAACTTCTATCCCTATTGAGATCGAGTTCTAATGCAACTAAAGGAGGTTGAGTTATGTTCCTATTGAGGGTTGAGTTCTATTGTTTGACAACTGTGTCCTGGTGTTTTGAAGGTTAAGTTTACGCCTGATTTGAAGGCCAAGTCCTGGTGTTTTGAAGGCCAAGTTTAGTTTCTATTTGAAGTTCAAGTCAAGGTTGCTTGGGAGCGTAAGCAGAAGTAGGACAGGGGAGGCAATTTTCAAAAGCTCTCAAGTCGTGAGATTTTTTTTATATAATATATATTTTTATATATTTTGTGGCATATATGTCAACAAAACCATGTAGAACGATGAATTATATATAAAAGACATAAAAACATGGATTAAACTATATAACATCAATAATCTAGAAGTTATAATCAACCCTCCACAAGTTACAAGTTCTCATTTATATAGCATGTAAGGGTGCAAATAACCAAAATAGCATCCAGTGCAATCCATATCTGAACAAAAAATGCATCAACAAATGGGCTCTAGATGGCCTCTAGCATCTAGAAAAACCATGCTACAAAAAATACTTAGATATCATCAAAATCATTGTCTATCTTGGGATCTTTCTCATTAATATCACCCTCTAGGAATTAACATAAGATAGAAAAAATGTAGCATGTTAAGTCAATATTTTGCCTGAATGATGGATACATTTTTAGTACAGTCATGATAAAGGAGTTCAACAACCAAATGTCACTACCATCAAGGTACATAGAGGGTTTGGTACTTTTTAAATACGGGTTTCATACACTAGTACATGACAAAATCCAATGGAAACATTGCAATCTCCCCAATCTTGAAATCCTGAAAAACTAATAAGTCTGTTGCATTTTGAGTGAGATCTAAAATTCTACTTTCTCCATATGAAATCCAATGAGGTCAATTTCACTCTCAAACATCCTTAGTCATTTCATGGTAATGTTAAAAATTTAAGTAAAAGGATGAAAATGAAAGATAAAGGATAATGTCATTTTTACTTTAATAATTTAACATTACCATAAATTGCATATCAATACTAGGGCAATACACTTGAATATTAAGTTGCCCCACTCAAAAAATCTTGTTTCTTTGAAAAAAAATTGTGTTGGAACATCTTTGTGAATTCTTTTTTGCGAAATAGATAGGGAGCGATTTTTTGGTTTTGCAGGAGCACTTTCAGAAGCTTACTTATGGGTCGCTCCTGATTCACTCCCGCTCGGAGCACACTTTAAGAGCAGATTCAGGGGGATGGGTCGGGGGGGGGGGCGCTACTCCACTGTAGCCTTGGTCCAAGTTTTGGTGTTGAGGGCCAAGTTCTAGTGTTTGACAGCTGAGTCCTAGTGTTTCGAAGGCCAAATTCGAGTCTGATTTGAAGGTCAAGTTCTGGTGTTTGAAGGCCAAGTTTAGGTCTAATTTGAAGTCCAAGTTCTGGTGTTTTGAAGGTCGAGTTGAGGTTTGGTTTGAAGCCTGGGTTTTGGTGTTCTGGTTGTTTGTTATGGGAGAGGCTAACAACAAATTTGTGAAGGATATAGGAGTAGTTGCTGAGAGGGAAAACCTTCGTTTACTAAGGCTAGATATTGACTCTTAGATAGGTGAATGAGTTGTAAGTAGGAGCTTACAGAGGATTGGTGTCCTCATCTTCTTGATAGGCTGGAGCCTACAAGTTTTTGTAAGTTGGTGCTTATAGAGGATTGTTGCTTCACAAGTGGTTGTAATAAATTGAAGAAAGTTTTCAAGTGTTTCTTCTTTATGTTTAATTTCAACTTTAATTTTTATGTTCATACATTATGGGTGATTGATAATGTGATGTGAATTATTTTCAAGATTAATCAAATGAAAATTTGTTAAAAGAAACAAAATACTAGTTCACCCCCCATGTTTCCATCCATTTATGATTGTATGAATTGTGTTTATGGGAAGTTACAAAGGACAATAGGGAATCAATATCCATGTTATGTTATATGATTTGAGTTTATGAGAAATTACAAAGGAAATTAGGGAATCAATATCCTTGTTATGTAGTATTTAATATTGTGGTTTTGAGTATATAGATTGATTTTGAAGTAATTAGAATGCGATGATTTATATTACATGAACAATAACATTAAATATTGTGTAACAAAACTGATATTGGCTAATAGGAAACTATGCATTAAATTATGATGGAAAAAGTGAATTTACTTAGGAAGTTGTTGAATTATGGTTTAGATATAAAGATATTGTTGACCTATGAAAGTCTTCATTTAAAGGATTTTTAAAGCATGGGTGAGGAATTATTGAAGTATAGGACTATTTGTTGTATTCTGATGTTAAAATTGCTAAAAGTTTGGTATAGTTTTTACAATTTACAATTTTATTTTATTTTTAATAAGCCTTTTAGCTTCATACAAAATATTGTTACTATTTCACCAAGTAAAACAATAATTTCATAAATTCCACATGGGCATTGCTGCTACTATTTCACCAAGTAAAACAACAATTTCATAAATGCCACATGGGCCGACTTAACAACATGCCTCTGGAGACTTGAACCATTGTAACTGGAGACACCAAACGTGTGCCATAGCACTTGAGATAAGTTCCTTTGATTTTGGAAATTAATTAAAATTAACATAATTTCATAATTAAAGGTTAAATATTCCTTTTGAAATTTAGCTTGAGTGGATGGAAGAACAAATTCCGCTCCTGTCCACTCAAGCAACTAATTAAAAAAGGACACATTTTACTTTTACAAGTACATAAATTAAAACAATAAAAAGTTACCTCACATTACAAAAGGTTAAATATTCTTTTTTAAATGTAAGCAACTAATTAAAAGGATACATTTTACTTTTACAAGTACATAAATTAAAACAATAAAAGTTACCTCACATTACAAAAGGTTAAATATTCTTTTTGAAATTTAGCTTCAGTGGATGGAAAAACAAATTGTACTCTCAAGCACTCAAACAACAAATAATTTTTTATTTTTTTTACTTTAAAATTACATAGCTTAAAACAATAAAGAAAATTTCCTCACAACATTATACTAAATATGAGTTATCATACATTGTTGAAAAGTTTTATATTAAAACTATGAGAAGAATTATGGCATAACTTAATATATAGGTAATTAAAAATATTCAATTATATATATCTTTTAAATAGTGTATAAATATATATAATTTTTTCCCAACTTAATTTATTTATTTAATTAAAAATTATTATTATTAATTTGATATTATTAATATATTTTTTTAAATATATAATTTTTAAAAATAATTAATATTAATGTGATATTATTAAATACTTTTTAAAAATTTATAATATTAAATTATTATTTTATAAATTTACATAGAATTTTCTTAAGATTTAAAGTAAAAATATTGATAATATATCATCAATATGTTTCCTCAAATATATAATTCTTCAGGATTATTGTTATTGATTTTATATATCGCATGCATTTCCTCAATTTAAAATTAAAATTAATATATATATATATATATATATATATATATATATATTCAAATTATTTTTACTAATACACTTATCTCAACTCACTAATATTCAAACATTAAAGTCAAATCTCAATATGAAAAATCACTTCTCAATTTTGTTAATCATGTCACATATTCAAATTAAAAAAAATTTAGTTCGTTAAATTCACACAATTAATCCTTTCTAACCACTTCGTAGCTAATATAATTGCATTTCTTCGTCTTCTAAAAAATAGTACACGTCCTCAAATTATACATAACACTTAACCAAGTATAGAAGTTTTTGAGTAGTACACGTCCTCAAATTATAAATAACACATAACCAAGTATAGAATTTTTTGAGTAGTTGATATATGTTTTATTAATCCCTCCAGATACAATGTATATACACCAAGTTTTGTTTTTTCTTAATTAATACTTTGTACGGTTAAAAACTGAAGATTACATCGTTTTTCCAGATTGCATCGTGAGGATTTTAATTCTCTTTAAAATATTAATACTAGCTATTTAAAATATTAATATTAGCTATTAAAGATATTAATACTGGCTGAAATGCATATTTGTATACAATTTTGGATACAAAATTCACAAGATCAAGCATTGTAATATTATTGAATATGCATTAAGATTGGTGTATAAACTACTACAACTAAGTACATCATAAATTCAAAAGTATTTTTAATTAGGCAGAACCAAAACACAAAAAACATATAATTGCAAAGCTAATCAATAGAAACTTTAACCATTATATGAAGGAGAAATCATTCTCATTACCTCGCACTCGAACTTGGAGGATCTAACGGATTTGTGCTGCTAGAATTACATGCAATGTGCCCCTCCACATGAGAAAGGCCAGAATCAATCCTTTCCAAGCAACAACATTGATTCCTGAGCATTACTTTTATGTCTTCCAGGGTGGCGAAGTCTAGACCAAACAATGTATGCATTCACTGTAAGTACAGGGCCATATAGTTCAAATATTCCTTCTTCTTGTCCCTAGTGTGCCCAGGATGAGGAACCCAAGTTGACATATCCTCTAGGATTTCTGAGCCTAAGTGGGATTGTCTCTCCACCCTAACTTGAGTCTCCAATTTGCGGATTTCCTTCCTTGCTTCTAGCGGAAACGTATTGAATTAAGTGGCATCTGAGTCATGAATGAAAATCCTTGCTCTTCTTTGCCCCTACAAACCACTACCCCCTTCCCCCCGCCTACAGTGCATCCACTGACGTCGCGACATGAAAAATATTTGGAGGTCACGCCTAGAGTAGCTACTATGTATACCTTTGCCTACAAAAAAGCAAGAGATAAACACATACACATCCACCATAGAACCATAGTTCCAATTCACTATATCATCCCCAAAGCTTGTGATGTAGACCTCACACTCAAGAAAAGTGTCAAAGTGTTGACCAGAGGTCACGACAACCTCTACAGATGACCCATTCCCCAACATCGTTAAACAAATACATCAAACTCACACAAAATATAATAAACATGATGCATAAGACTCTCACACACCCAAGAAAACCAACCCACATGAGTCCTTTAACCATCACTGTATAGTTCACATGACGACGTACACTATTATTTACTCAAAAATATACCAAATTAAATTTTATTAAAAATTTAATTTATTTCGCACGATGACGTACACTATTATTTACCCAAAAATGTACCAAGTTAAATTTTATTAAAAATTTAATTTATCTAACTCATTTATTATCAAATTTAAGATATATTATTATTTTAAAATATAAATTTTATTATTAAAATAAATTATTTAAAAATTATTTTACTAAACCATTTTTTCAAATCTCTATGATATTAAATTAAAAAAAAAAACAATTTAATTCAACTAGCTTTCCTTCCTCTTTTCTAAATGTTACTTCACATCATTTGCAAAATATTTCTTGTAATGATAAAACCATTCTTGAAATTACAATGATGATAACTTATAGGTCATTATAATAATATGTATATTCGATACCATTCATGAATTTTAATTGGAATTTAATAATAATAAAAAAAAAAATCATTTTACTTAAACTAACTTTCTTTCCTCTTTTCTAATGTTATTTCACATTATTTTTGAAATTATAATGATGATAGTAAGTTATAACCTTATTCTTGAAATTTATTATCACCCATTATAATAATATTTATATTTGATACAAATTATGAATTTTAATTAGATATAATTATAATAGGTTTCAACCATCTAAATAACTTGTTAATTAGTGTATTTATACAATAATTTGTAAATTGATAATATTACATATATATATATATAATTTACACACCTTTTCTATATACATTAACATAGTTTTTTTTAATCATAAATATGATAAATGATATAATTATTTGTTGAAATTGGAACCTTTTGAAGATCTTATTCAATGCTTTCAAACTGAATGATTTTCTCCACTTTTATATATATATATATATATAATTTATTGTTTATATATATTATTTATTTATAAGAAACAAAATTGTTTCTTATATAAGTAGGAAATTGCATCAATTATTTTTTTTCTTAATAAACTTTAGTTTTTGAACATTATATATCATTTATAGAGCTTGAGTGGGCTTAATGGTTAAGAACATGTGTTTCCTCTTAAGAGGTCAAAGGTTCCAAGTCAGAGGGGGTAGAGTATGTATGTCTTCGTAGACTTAGCAGACAAATCCCCTCAAACAAGGGGGTCTCATACACCAATTTGACCTTCATATTGCCCAATATCCTTAATTTGACTACATATTGGAAATTAATTCTAAAAATCACATTATTTAACCCCCTACCAATACAAACCCAATACACCTTCTCAATTTAAAAGTCTTACTTTCACTAGATATTTTAGATATCCATTTTTCATTAACACTTTTTTATGTTTTTTATATTTTTCATTAATAATTCCCCAAACAAAGGGGTCCCATACACCAATTTAACCTTCATATTGCATAATATTCTTAATTTGACTACATATTGGAAATTAATTCTAAAAAACACAATATATACCCCCTACCAATACAAACCCAATACATCTTCCCAATTTAAAAATCTTACTTTCACTAGATATTGTAGATATCAATTTTTTCATTGACACTTTTATATTTTTTATATTTTTCATTAATTTTAGACTATTTTTATACTTCCCAATATAAAAACTCTCCATATATATCTCTAAATATATTATATCATTTTTTCCTTAATAAATACCTCTACTATATATTATATATAATATAATAATAAGGTATTAATCCCAATCAATTCCATACCTTATTTATAATTATTAACTATAAAGAATATATTGTCATCTAACTATCCTTTTAATTCCAAACATGTTCATGGTCTTGCCACGTACTTCTTTGAGATACAAGTGTTGATATATACGTTACTATTTTAGGTAGATAATGGTTTTTAAAGTTTTTATGTTATTAGAATATTTTATATGACATTTTAAAACATTTTTTCTATTTCCCTTCTAAATATACGAAGTGATGGTACTTTTCAACTAACGTAACTTATTTGAAATTTATTTATATATCGTTTTTAATTCGAAATTTATTTATATATCGTTTTTAATTCCTCTTCCATTTGACATTTTTTTAAAATCATTTCATTTATGTTTTTATTTTTTTTTGTTTTTGCGGATTCTTCCGTTGACATATCCTTTCTCGCTAATATTTTCTTTTCTTTAAGGTTTTTATTTTTCTTAATATTAAGATGTTAGGGAATATGTGTTATATTATTTGTATAATTAGTTATATAAGTAATTCTTATACATTGAATAGGGTGAGGATCATGGAAAGGGGTTGGGTAGTAATTTTTATTTTCTCATTATATTTTTTCATTTTTTGGTTTTTTTCCAAGGAAAAGGTCATAATTTTATTCAATTTGAAATAAAAACAAAATTATATTATGTAAATGTTAAAGTCATTTAGTTATATAAACTTTTCGGTTGTCGAGAAATAAAAAAGAAAGTTGTAAAAATATACATAAGTTATGATGAAGTTAAGTGTAATCACTTAACTTCCCCCTTTGTCTTTATTTTTCTGAAATTTTTTCTAAACCCCATGGTTGGGATCAATTGTTATCATTGTCAATTATTTTCCAACTATTTGCAAAGGGACTTTTTTGTCTTAGTCCGAGCTGTCAAAGACATGAGTTCTCTTTATACCCCTCGTGCACATTTCATTGTGTATTTCTTGATCTTTTTGCTACTCTAGTGAATGGATCTCTACTTATTTGCACCCTTTTGGACGTGGGTTGTGTTTCTAGACTGATCCATAACACCTCCATCTACTTGGTTACCATGTTCAGATTGTGCATATATATTTGGATGGTTCTCCATAGTTTCTTCTTCTTCTTTTTTAGTAAGGTGAGGGTTAGATCCCTGCCATCCCTTTGGCTTATGGGTCCACTTATTTTTATTTTTTGGGATTTTTTTTTCTATGGGCATGCATTAGCAAAAGTCTTGTTTAAGAACATATTTGACATCCAAATGTTTTGTTCTCATAATCTAATTCTTGGGTCCACTGGATTTTTTAATGTTTTAGTTGTATGTGATCAAGTAGACCTTTGTTGAGATCTATCTCCAGAAAAAGTAAAGATACCTTTTTCTCTTCTATCAATGTCCATCCTTTTGAATTTTCCCAAAGTATTTTCAATATCCTCTAGGAAAAGGGAGTTTGGGTAGTCTCACCCATACTGGCATTGTTGAAACCACCATATTCGTAGCATCAAAATCAGGGAACCATGGAGTAATGAAGAGCCCAACTCTGTCCCAAAACCCTGGCCCTTCATTTAGGACGTACTCCAAATGTTTCTGTGTATCGAATTGAACAATGAAGAAATCTTTGGAAAATAAATAGATATGAAAGTTAGGGGTCCAAGTAGAGAAAACCCATTGGTGTAATGTGTTAGATATGGGCTAGAAACCATTGAATCTGCATATAACAACATTGGATTAGAGATCAAGAAAAGTGAATTTACCTATGGAAGATAACTTCCATGGCTAGTTCTTGTTGCATTTGTTCTAAATGTAGGATCTTCAGACGTTATTAATTTGATTTGATGGGATGTGAGACTTCCCTTGCACTACAACCTTGAAATAGACAAATCCATTGGGGTTTCTCGAGTTCTTAGCTCTGCCACACAACATTGGATTTAAAATAATGGTAGAGTTATGCACGATACCATAGCCCTTGATATGGAGGGAGTTTGTAGCACTTTCCCTTCAAATAACAGGCTTTGTAAAATTACAGATATACCAACATTGTTCTATATGTTCTTTTTGAAGTTTTCCACTAGATCTGAGCCCCTGATAAAGAAAATGGAGGTCATCCCATTAGGATTTTTTAGAAAAATATGTAATTTTTCCTTCTCCGTCTCTACCTCACTTTTAGCTAGATCAGACAGGGAGAAGCAACGAGAATTTATTTCCTTCTCCATCCCACTTGTATGCAACCCACTTCAAAACAATAAACCCCAAATTAGATTGGGAAAGTCGTGCATGTAAGCTTACAACCATGAAATGAGCACCAACCCATCTAGGTTTTCCTTTTGTATGCCCCCCATACTAATGATACCCAAATAAAGCAATCCATGGTTAATCTATAATAGGTTGTTGATAAATCCACCGCCTGCCACTCCACAATCAGTCGAGAAACCCCGATCCGCTTGTGATATGGATCTCGCCTCTCATCCTCCACCTAAGTCCACCAACGTGGTGACGTATAAGTTTCCCATTGCATAACTCTAAGGATCCTAGCCAGCACCAAAAAAGGGTTTATGTCATCATGATTATGGTCCTAGGGTTCCCTCAAAGTGGCATGTGATTCCATGAGATCCACAGGAGCCATGCTTACAAGAATAAAGGCCATAGAGACGAATGCCCCATTATCTACCCTATCGAGGCCTGGTACCTCTAATTGCACCGCATCACCTACCTCCTGCAAAAACTTCATAATCATAGCAAAAACCCTAGAAACCATACACAATACACTTATGTCCTCCTTTCTTGGTGGTTATTATCAATAATTTTCACTTTTGGCAATTTTGTGGTCCATGGTGTTTCAACCCATTCTTTTCAAATTATAGTTAATTAAATAAAGTTGTCATCAAATATAGGTTAATGAATTAGGGATTTTTTATGCCATAAGGTCCTATATATTGTATTTTAAGTAATGAAGTTGATTGATGATAAAAATTGGAGGTGTGGATCCAAACAATTCACTATTTTCCCAATTTGGATTTCCAAGGTAAATCTTTGTGTATACATGATTGTCATTGTTTTAATTTTCTATTTATTAAGAATATTTATATGCATTGCATTACCATAAAAGGTTGGAAACTTACATTTGCTACAAATTTGTTATTGGATTAAGGGGGGTTCTTTTGTAGCTATGAGTTTGGTATCTTTGGTTTGTGTTAAACCTTATTGTAGGGGAAGCCTTTTCTTGGTGATTCTTGGGTTGAAAAAGAATGGTGAGTAGTTTGAAAGTAGAAATCGAGAAATTTAATGGGATTTTTTTTTAAGCTATGGAAGCTCAAGATGGAAGATCTTTTTGTGGACAAAGGTTAATGGGTCACTATGGATCCATGTAGTGAACCTATGAGAATGTGAATAAAATATTAGACAAAGTTGGATTGGAACATACATAACACAGTTTAGTTATGTCCCTTGGGTTCAATATTATTGGCCCGCAGAGGCTTGGTCTCATGGCCAGCGGACGATCTGCTAAGTCGTCCATGCTATTGTGCAGGTCACGAGTTCGAGTCTCGTCTTAACCGATGGCCATCCTTGTGGGCTGGGCAGTTCCTCCTAGACATTATAGTGGCAGACGGTAGGATTCGACCCCATGTAACGTGAGTACAATACCACCGATGTTGTCGATTCCACTAGTCACCAAAAAAAATAAAAATTATTGCTAAATGTTTTAGGAGAAGCTACATATAAGGCATGATGGGATTAGTTAGGGGATTTGTGTCAATATAAGTACCTAGTAAATAAAATTTTCCTATGGAAGAAGCTATACAACCTATGGATGAATGATGGAGACTCAATGTCAGAGCATATTATAAACACACCCCCTTACCCTAGGGGATGTATTCATTATGCTAACCCAACTTCCATGGTACTGTTAGAGAAATGGGGTAATTTTTGTTTTTTTACTTTCTTCCGAATTTCTAGAACTCAATTTCAATGCCATCATTATATTCGTCTTGGCAAGACTTTTCCAATGATATAATTTTGGTCCAATTTGGACCATAGGATTTAAAATTAAGGTTTTCTAAAGTATTGGAGATTCAAGCATGTCACCTCTATTTCCTTCCACGTTGCACCAACATGGCCCCTCCTGTGGTGCTCTCGTGGCCTGTCTCATCTTTATTCTCAGTATATATATATATATATATATATATATATATATATATATATATATATATATATATACACCCAGTAAAATTGAATCAAACCTTCAAAAACATCCTTATAACCACTACACCTAAGACTTGGAACCAAGTTCCAAATGAGATCCATGTCAGATTAAACTCCCAAGAGGGATCACCCAATCCCAACCTATGCGGTGGCGGGTATCATACATATAATAATAAGGAGGAAATGATTATGTATAGTAGAACCACTGACTCAAGCCTTTACCAATAGCCACCAAGACTAACCTGCACATTTAGTGGGTTTAATGGTTAAAAGTATGTATTTTCTATTAAGAGGTTACAGGTTTAATATCAAGAGAGTAGAGTTGTATTTTTTGGTAGACTTAACATTGAAATGGCCGAGGTGAGTCCCTTGTTCTAGAAACAAGAGAGGTCACATACACCAATTTGATAATAATAATAATAATAATTAACTTGTTCAGCAAACAAGGGAGGTCTCATACACCAATTTGATAGTAATAATAATAATAATTAAAAACATATACACCAATTCGATATCTTAATTGGCAATAACTTTAAAATTAAATAATAATAATAATAATCAAAAAAACATATAAAAATAAAACATTAAAAAACCACTTATTAATTTTTTAAGTTATATCCAACAAAATTTCTAATCTCCTTCTTAACTTAGGCTGAACAAAATTGCCAAACTTCTTTGTAAATGTAATATTGCTAAATTTGAATTAATAATACCACATATTCTATTTATTGACCTTAGAAACAACTCAACCCAATTCTAAATTTTATACGATATTAAATATTATGATATGAACCTATATGAAATCTACTTAAAATTAGGTTATTTAAAACAGCTTACAATAAACTAACTAAGAAATATATGAAAACAGCTTAGAATAAACTAAGGCAAACTGATTGCTCTAGATATACTAGAGAATATTTGTATCATGACATTTAGTTCTGCGCAAAATGAATACGTAGCGTTTTTTGTGATAGAAGTTGCCAGCCATTCGCTGTGGAAAGAGACATGCAATCGTACCCTTCCAACCAGTACACACAACTTGAGAAAAAAGGGTGAAAGCATTATAATCACTTTCACGTTTCGTTATCACATGCGCGATTAATGGACAAATTTGAAAGGCTGGTAAGGCAGCATTTGCAAGAGCCAAGGTACCACAGGGTTTCAGATTTGCAAAAGCTAAGGTACCATAGGGTTTCAGATTTGGGTGCCAGTTTTTCTTCACTTTTAGTGGCTCAGTTTGTTTCATGTGCAAATTATGTACTTTGTGAAACAACTTTTACATCTTGCAGTGTGGAAATTTTGGAGCATACAATGGTATCAAGATGCTGATTCAACTTGTTCAATGGATCAAGCCACTAACTCTCCCACCTCTTCCTCTGAGGCTGGCGATCGATTTGGAAGAGATACAGGATAGGCAATTTACAATACTTGGCCAGTACAAGCTCCCATGTGACACACACGAACATTTTGTCTAAAATATTAGTTGTAAAAAGTCTATTTGAGAGACGAACTGTTCATATTTTCAAGTACTTTCTGAAACATGCAATGTATTAACCTAAATCTAGGGTTTCTAGACCTTTTAACAATATTGGTTATTGGTTTTAGTTGGTTTTCTGGACATATTCACTATACTGTAATTGTTATTCTACTTTAACACAGTATCGATTCATTTTACATGAGAAGTGATCTTTTAACTGTTATTAAAAATTTCAAATTTCTTAAATGAATTTACTGTTGGTTTTTATATATAAAATCATTTTTATTATTTTCAATTTCTTAAGATGTAAATGTCAAATAGGAGGATGCAGATGAAAACTGTGTAACAGTTTCTTCCTTACTAAGCTTTAGAAAGAGACTCTCCACACAATCACAATCCATGCTGTGCTTCAGAAAGCAACAAACACAATCACAAGCAAACCAGTAGCTCTCCACAAAATCACCATCCATGCTGTGCTCCAGGCAACAGCAAACACAATCACAAGCAAAGCCAATAACTCTCCACACAATCACAATTCCATGCTCATGTGCTTCAGAAAGCAACAAACACAATCACAAGCAAGCCAGTAACTCTCCACACAATCACCATCCATGCTGTGTTTCAGAAAGCAACAAACACAATCACAAGCAAGCCAGTAGCTATTTCAGAGCTCAATATTTATACAAGTCACAAAATTCTGTCTGCCATTTGATTAATATCTTCTACATACTGAAACACTTGAAATATCAGGCATCACAAACCAAGAAACTAAATGCTACCATAATCTAATTGAATGGAATCTACTGCCATGAATTTCTTTATAACAGTGATTGAACTGCAACACAAAACTAATCAAGATTCAACATTGAGCAGAAAGACTAACCTGTACCAACGACTGTAGGGAGAAATGATATGTTTATGCAGCAGCCGAGTCTCAGCCGAAACGATTCGTTCCCTGGTCGCCCCCAGTGGTGGCAGCAAACCACTGGGAATGCTGTGCAATGTGGCTGACATATCCTCCCTGTGCATCAATATACGCCGCAGAAAACCCATCGATTGACTGTAGAGAAATGAGTCCACTGCCAGTATCACGGGGAGGAGGCCGTTAGGATTTCGAGAGTGGAGCTGGTCATGTGAATGGATCAGGGGGGGATGGAGAGATCATGTGGTAAAGAAGAATAATAATAAAGAATATTACATGAGCTCGAGTGTTACAATTTGTCGCCACAGTGATGATCATATTCTGAGTCTCGAGTGAGATGATTCACGATATTGGTGCTCGCTCCACTATTACAGGATTGTTTAGTATTTAGTCCACTAATGCCCAATGAGAGCTCCTTCATAAACGGACTACTGATTTGATTGGAGTATACTTCAAAGAAGTAAGTATGATTCGTTTCCATTAATGCAAAGCCATGAACGATGAGGCAAAGCATTATTTCCATTAGGGCAAAGCCATGAACGATGAGGCAAAGCACTGAGTGCATGATAAGATGGTTTGGCTGAGCGAGGGATGACAAGATTGGGAACATTTCAACGTTTTCAATTGAGAATGACAATGTGTCAAATCAACCCACTCACTTCTCCAGTTATATGATCCTGTCCGCTTCATCTTCACCTTTGTTTGTCACCTCCAGTTAAATCTTGTCCGGTTCATCTTCACCTTTGTTTGTCACTTCTCCAGTTAAATCTTGTCCGGTTCATCTTCACCTTTGTTTGTCGATTTTTGGTTTATGGTCAATGCACGAAGGATACTGATCACAAGAGGGATTGTCCAAATATCGGAAGTCAGTGGGGTCTGTTTATGATTGTATGAGTTGCGTTTATGAGAAGTTACCAAGGAAAATGGGGAATCAATATCCATGTTAGTATGTTAATATATTTAACTTTGTTTATAAATTGTATGAGTTAGGTTGAAAATAGTTGTTATTAGGGTTTTATATGGCATTTTTCCTAATTATATAGAAATGAAGGGATATGAAATATTTTGTCAAGATATCTAACCAAAGTATAAGCAGGTTTTACTTGCATACCTTATTTTTCAAGGCATTTGACTCCAATTACCTAACTTAAGAGGGAGCATAGAATATAAGGTTAGAAAGCTTCTTCTAAAACCTTCCCAATGATATGCGACATGTCTTCTAACTCTTCATAGTTGAGGAGAATATATTTTTTGAATATCACTATTCATTTTACCAGTTATCCTAGCTAGTGGACAAGTCACCCCATGCTAAACCTCAAATGCACTATATATAGGTGTTTAGGAGGAGACATTTAGGCCATAGCGCTAGTGCAAGTTCAGGTTTGTTCTAGGGTAGCGAAGGAGCAATTCTTAGGTTCATACCTCACGAACCAAGTGAAAAGAAGTGTGTCCAAGTTGGAGGAATCTTCATGGGATATATTTGATGGGATATAAAAAGGTTTTTTGGCATAATTTCTAGGAAAGGATTTTTGGTTCTATTGAGGCTTGTTAAGGCTAGGTTTATACCTATTGAGGATGGGTTCTAGTTTAGCTGAAGAAGGTTGAGCTCTATCCTTGTTGAGGCTGAGCTCTTGTACAACTAAAGGAGGCCAACTTCTATCCCTATTGAGATCGAGTTCTAGTACAATGAAAGGAGGTTGAGTTATGTTCCTATTGAGGGTTGAGTTTTAGTGTTTGACAACTGTGTCCTGGTGTTTTGAAGGTCAAGTTTAGGCCTGATTTGAAGGCCAAGTCTCGGTGTTTTAAAGGCCAAGTTTAGGTTCTATTTGAAGTTCAAGTCAAGGTTGCTTGGGAGCATGAGCAGAAGTAGGATAGGGGAGGCAATTTTCAAAAGCTCTCAAGTCGTGAGAATTTTTTTATATAATATATATTTTTATATATTTTGTGGCTTATATGTCAACAAAACCATGTAGAATGATGAATTATATATAAAAGACATAAAAACATGGATTAAACTATATAACATCAATAATCTAGAAGTTATAATCTTCATCAACCCTCCACAAGTTACAAGTTCTCATTTATATAGCATGTAAGGATGCAAATAACCAAAATAGCATCTAGTGCAATCCATATTTGAACAAAAAATGCATCAACAAATGGGCTCTAGATGGCCTCTAGCATCTAGAAAAACCATGCTATAAAAACTACTTAGATATCATCAAAATCATTGTCTATCTTGGGATCTTTGTCATTAATATCACCCTCTAGGAATTAACATAAGATAGAAAAAATGTAGCATGTTAAGTCAATATTTTGCCTGAATGATGGATACATTTTTAGTACAGTCATGATAAAGGAGTTCAACAACCAAATGTCACTACCATCAAGGTACATAGAGGGTTTGGTTCTTTTTAAATACGAATTTCATACACTAGTACATGACAAAATCCAATGGAAACATTGCAATCTCCCCAATCCTGAAATCCTGAAAAACTAATAAGTCTGCTGCATTTTGAGTGAGATCTAAAATTCTACTTTCTCCATATGAAATCCAATGAGGTCAATTTCACTGTCAAACATCCTTAGTCATTTCATGGTAATGTTAAAAATTTAAGTAAAAGGATGAAAATGAAAGATAAAGGAGAATGTCATTTTTACTTTAATGATTTAACATTACCATAAATTGCATATCAATACTAGGGCCATACACTTGAATATTAAGTTGTCCCACTCAAAAAATCTTGTTTCTTTGAAAAGAAATTGTGTCTGGAACATCTCTGTGAATTCCTTTTTGCAAAAAAGATAGGGAGCAATTTTTTGGTTTTGCAGGAGTACTTTCAGAAGCTTACTTCTGGGTCGCTCCTGATTCACTCCCGCTCGGAGCACACTTCAAGAGTAGATTCGGGGGATGGGGGGGGCTACTCCCCTATAGCCTTGGTCCAAGTTCTAGTGTTGAGGGCCGAGTTCTAGTGTTTGACAGTTGAGTCCTAGTGTTTCGAAGGCCAAATTCGAGTCTAATTTGAAGGTCAAGTCCTGGTGTTTGAAGGCCAAGTTTAGGTCTAATTTGAAGTCCAAGTTCTGGTGTTTTGAAGGTCGAGTTGAGGTTTAGTTTGAAGCCTGGGTTTTGGTGTTCTGGTTGTTGGTTATGGGAGAGGCTAACAACAAATTTGTGAAGGATATAGGAGTAGTTACTCAGAGGGAAAACCTTCATTTACTAAGGCTAAATATTGACTCTTAGATAAGTGAATGAGTTGTAAGTTGGAGCTTACAGAGGATTGGTGTCCTCATCTTCTTGATAGGTTGGAGCCTACAAGTTTTTGTAAGTTGGTGCTTATAGAGGATTGTTGCCTCACAAGTGGTTATAATAAATTGAAGAAAGTTTTCAAGTGTTTCTACTTTATGTTTATTTTCAACTTTAATTTTTATGTTCATACATTATGGGTGATTGATAATGTGATGTGAATTTAGTTTCAAGATTAACCAAATGAAAATTTGTTAAAAGCAACAAAAATACTAGTTCACCCCCACTATTTCCATCCATTTATGATTGTATGAATTTTGTTTATGAGAAGTTACAAAGGAAAATAGGGAATCAATATCCATGTTTTGTTATATGATTTGTGTTTATGAGAAATTACAAAGGAAATTAGGGAATCAATATCCTTGTTATGTAGTATTTAATATTGTGGTTTTGAGTATATAGATTGATTTTGAAGTAATTAGAATGCAGTGATTTATATTACATGAACAATATATATTAAATATTGTGTAACAAAACTGATATTGGCTAATAGGAAACTATGCATTGAGTTATGATGGAAAAAGTGACTTTACTTAGGAAGTTGTTGAATTATGGGTTAGATATTCATCCAAGATATTGTTGATGTATGAAAGTCTTCATTTAAAGGATCTTTAAAGCATGGGTGAGGAATTATTGAAGTATAGGACTATTTGTTGTATTCTAATGTTAAAATTGCTAAAAGTTTGGTATAGTTTTTACAATTTACAATTTTTTGTTGTTTTTTTAATAAGCCTTTTAGCTTCATACAAAATATTGTTACTATTTCACCAAGTAAAATAATAATTTCATAAATTCCACATGGGCATTGCTGCTACTATTTCACCAAGTAAAACAACAATTTCATAAATGCCACATGGGCCGACTTAACAACATGCCTCCCGAGACTTGAACCATTGTAACTGGAGACACCAAACGTGTGCCATAGCACTTGAGATAAGTTCCTTTGATTTTGGAAATTAATTAAAATTAACATAATTTCATAATTAAAGGTTAAATATTCCTTTTGAAATTTAGCTTGAGTGGATGGAAGAACAAATTCCACTCCTGTCCACTCAAGCAACTAATTAAAAGGACACATTTTACTTTTACAAGTACATAAATTAAAACAATAAAAAGTTACCTCACATTACAAAAGGTTAAATATTCTTTTTTAAATGTAAGCAACTAATTAAAAAGATACATTTTAATTTTACAAGTACATAAATTAAAACAATAAAAATTACTTACATTACAAAAGGTTAAATATTCTTTTTGAAATTTAGCTTAAGTGGATGGAAAAACAAATTGTACACTCAAGCACTCAAACAACTAATATTTTTTTTTTACTTTAAAAATACATAGATTAAAACAATAAAGAAAATTTCCTCACAACATTATACTAAATATGAGTTATGATACATTCTTGAAAAGTTTTATATTAAAACTATGAGAAGAATTATGGCATAACTTAATATATAGGTAATAAAAAATATTCAATTATATATATCTTTTAAATAGTATATAAATATATATAATTTTTTCCCAATTTAATTTATTTATTTAATTAAAAATTATTATTATTAATTTGATATTATTAATATATTTTTTAAATATATAATTTTAAAAAATAATTAATATTAATTAGATATCATTAATTACTTTTTAAAAATTTATAATATTAAATTATTATTTTATAAACTTACATAGATTTTTTTTAAGATTTAAAGTAAAAATATTGATAATATATCATCAATATGTTTCCTCAAATATATAATTCTTAAAGATTATTGTTATTGATTTTATATATCACATGCATTTCTTCCATTTAAAATTAAAATTAAAATTAAAAATAAAAATTATAATTATAATTATATATATATATATATATTATTTTTACTAATACACTTATCTCAACTCACTACTTATTTCAAACATTAAAGTCAAATCTCAATATGAAAAATCACTTCTCAATTTTGTTAATCATGTCATATACTCAAATAAAAAATATTTTAATTCGTTAAATTCACACAATTAATCCTTTCTAACTACTTCGTAGCTAATATAATTGCATTTATTCGTCATCTAAAAAATAGTACACGTCCTCAAATTATAAACAAGTGTTGCATGCAGCCGGTAGTCTCTGCCGGGGTCTGCCAGAAGGTCTACTTTGCAGATGGCATACCCGCTTTATCTTGTAATAAAAAGATGTCATCGAAATTGTTTTCAAATTATTTTTGCAGATTTGTCTTTAAACGAATTGTATTGGTCAGAGTACAATGCTGAAATTGTAAGGGAAGTAATTTTTTTTATTTTTTAATAAATATGTCTTGTCAATTGTTGGCAAAGCAGTGGTGGTATAACCATGAATAGGAAATCCAATATAGTTATTGAATTAATTATTCATTCTGAAATACAATACACTATATAAGACATTGAACTTTGTTGGTCATTATGAAATACACGATGTAATTACTGAATTAATTGTTCATTCTCAAATACATGATATAAGACACTGAAGTTGTTATTCATAATTCGTTCATTCTGAAATACATGATATAAGATGTCGAACTTGTTATTCATAACTCGTTCATTCTGGAATACATGATGATGATGATGATGATGATGATGATGATGGTTAACGTCCACTGAGACCAAATTGGTCTATCGGACCTATAATTTTCTTAATTTTTACTTGTCTGGCTCCTTGTCTTTCTTGGCGAGATTGGTGTTGTAGCTTTTTTTTTTTCTCTACGGTCTTCCAACTTCCTTTATCTTGCATCTCTTTCATCTCTTCTGGTTCTTCGGACATTGGTGTCTTAGCTTCGGGATCTATTGTGTTCGTTTGCGATATAAGATGTTGAACTGGGTGTTCATAATGAAAGACATAAAAATAGATGGTTTTATGATAATAAAAAAACTAACATTCACCAATGTGATTTTATTGTTATAATATTTCCTTGTAGTTTAGGCCTATTACTCAATAACTTAAATTTTTCGAAATCCCTAGAACATGGTTTTCACGTAAGAGCGTGTGAAATGTTACGAATAAAACAATATTATAGGTATATTCAAATAAGTATATGGGAATAGTTTACTTTCATTAATTAAAAATTAATAAATTTATTATATTTTTCTTTATTATTTTTATTTAAATAAATTTTTAACTATAAATTATTATATATATATATATATATATATATATATATATATATATATATATATATATATATATATATATATATTTATTTGATAAATAAATTAATATAAAATTATTTTTCAAATATTTTAATATAAAAAAAAATATATATATAATTTTTTTAATTTTAATTAATTATCAATAATTATAATTATAGATAAATAATAAAGAGTTAAATTTTACAAAATATTGATAAAATAATTTAGTAATTTAAAATTTTTTTGCTTTTCAGTTTAATTAAAAAAATTATATAATTAATAAAAAAAAATCTAAAAAATAAGAATTAGTATATTTAATATAAAGTAGTTGTTAGAGGTTTTCATTATATTAAATAAACTAATTATAATAACAAAATTTTAATAGATTTATAAAGGATAGGGTTAAGAATTGCTATAAAGATATTATATATTTATAAAGTAGTTAAGAGTGTATTTAATAATTTTAAATATATTAAATAAATTTATAATATTGCAAAAAAATGAATAAAGATAAAGAATTAAGAAATTGTTATAAAATATGATTTATGTAAAAGGAAAAAGGAAATGTTAAGAGTATATTTATAATAATTATGTTAAACAAAATAAATCATAATATAGGAAAATTTTAAATAGTAATAAAAAGATAGGGAACTATAAATAGTAAAATGCAGCATAAGAACCATAAATATCGAAATATTAGTTCCTTGCTAATATTAGTCATATGTTAGGACATTTATCTACAATATATTAAATGTGAAATGAATCATAATTTTTTCTCACCTAATATTAATAAAGTATGATATTGACTCATAATATTTTAAGCAAGCTTATTTATAAATTAAAAATAATATTAATAAAATATAATATTTACGAATAATATTTTAAATAATTTTATTTATAAAATAAATATAATAAAATGATGAATAATCTCCACTATTAAAATTTTTCTAACAAGTTCCTTTAAATGTAGATATCTAACTATTGCTTTTATAATTAATAATATTAATTTAAAAAATGCAATTTTATTAACTTTATTTAACAACTAAATTTATATACTCGTCATAATTTATAATAAAAGAATTAAAACAAATAAACAAATGTTGCGCCACGTAGAACCATCGTTTGCGAACGAAAGTCATTAGCTATTTGATGAGAAAGCTTCATGCGCTACACGCGAATTTATATTCTAAAACACACCATGCGATTTTATATTCTAAAACACTAGTGCTCTGACGTCACGTTTGCTAACGTTGTCCACGTTTCAAATACCACTATGAATATTCAAATAATTAAAAAAAAAATCTAACAGATCCTGAATCAACAACCTTTTATAACAAATTATTTAAGCATATATATAGAAATGAATCTCTATTTTCGCTCATAAACTCACTTCTTTGTTTATCTTCTGTCTGTTAGATTGGGTTGGAGAGAATGAGATTCTCAATTATCACCCTTATTATTTCTACTTTGCTTCTGGTTGCCTATTTTGCTGCCGTCTCCCGCTTGATATTCATGTATAACAACCCTTCGGATATATCTTACAACATATTGAATTTTAATGGAGTGGCAGAAGCGATCATATATACCGTAGAGTTTTCCCCAGTGAGTATGTACCCCACGTAAGCAATGGCAGCCGCTGCAGAGACCCCCGCCGATACCAGCGCCACCATCACGTGCACACAATTATGAAATTCAATCAACATTGATAACGCAGCTTTCACACCTTCATAGCAAAGAAGAAGAAAAAGGCATTACCAAATCAGTGACAGAGAGAAGAAAGGCTGACAGTGTAGAGGAGGAAAATTTTCCGGTTACGGAGAAGATGAATGAAAACAGTGTGTACCCACAGGCAATTGCATTCGCCACTACAAAGAACCTGCAAAACAACATATCATAGGGAAGATCTCAACTTGTGACCCCGCCTTTCCTTGTGTTGGGTTCTATGATAAAAAGATGTTCTAATAAAGGTACGAAACACAATATATAAGTCACTGTAAGAGCCTATTGCTGTAAATTCCGCGAATGTGAGTTATGGATGATCCTAACAAATAGAGTTTTTCGCAATTAAAAAAACCCTTAAACACCATCTACAAATCCCAAAATTAAAATGGAAATGGAACTAATATATTCAACTTAAGGAACTAACTATGGAAGACGAGTGGCTGAACTTCGACTGGACGAAGAAATGGCATGAACAAAAACAACTACTGTAATGGTGGAACTGTTGTAATCGTGGTCATTGTAAAATGGAACTTACAAGTTGTAAAGGTGAACCTCTGCTGGACACTCTCTGCTCCTCTGCTCCTCAAACTAGCTGCTCCACACTCTCTGCTCTGAACTTACTCCGGAGAATTAGCTTCTCAACACTCTGTGCTCTGAACTTACTCCGGACTCTGGACAAGGCATTTGTAGACCACCGTGGATGCCTCTGCATATGCAAATAGCTGGCACTTGTAGGATGCACGACACTGCATGCAGGACACGGAGAACAGGTACCAAAAACTTAGGACAAACTAAGTTGTGCTTTTGATAAAATGTTCAGCTCGGCAATATGAGGAAACTTTGGATAACAAAAACTTTTCATCTCCGAAAACTTTGGATACCTTATTTTTACGCTGAACATAATGTCTTGAAATCTGCGAAGCCCGCAATAAGACCCCCAACATTGTTGTCCAATAAAAAATTACATAATAAATTTTATATTATTTTCTACTATGAAAACTTTGGTTAAAGTTGTGATGCACAGCGATATTTTTTGGTCAAACAAGAGATTAATACGCGGTCAATGCACAATCGATTGCTAAGAGTCCCAGGCAGGGACTAATAACACTTAACCAAGTATAGAAGTTTTTGAGTAGTACACGTCCTCAAATTATAAATAACACATAACCAAGTATAGAATTTTTTGAGTAGTTGATATATGTTTCATTAATCCCTCCAGATACAATGTATATACACCAAGTTTTGTTTTTTCTTAATTAATACTTTGTATGGTCAAAAACTGAAGATTACATCGATTTTCCAGATTGCATCGTGAGGATTTTAATTCTCTTTAAAATACTAATACTAGCTATTAAAGATATTAATACTGGCTGATATGCATATTTGTATACAATTTTGGATACAAAATTCACAAGACCAAGCATGGTAATATTATTGAATATGCATTAAGATTAGTGCATAAACTACTAAAACTAAGTACATCATAAATTCAAAAATATTTTTAATTAGCGGAACCAAAACACAGAAAACATATAATTGCAAAGTTAATCAATAGAAACTTTAACCATTATATGAAGGAGAAATCATTCTCATTACCCTCGCACTCAAACTGGGAGGATCTAGCAGATCTGCGCTACCAGAATTACATGCAATGTGCCCCTCCACATGAGAAAGGCGAGAATCAATCCTTTCCAAGCAACGACATTGATTCCTGAGCATTATTTTTATGTCTTCTAGGGTGGCGAAGTCCAAATCAAACAATGTATGCTTTCACTATAAGTACAGGGCCATATAGTTCAAATATTCCTTTCTTGTCCCTAGTGTGCCCAGGATGAGGAACCCAAGTTGACATATCCTCTAGGATTTTTGAGCCTAAGTGGGATTGTCTCTCCACCCTAACTTGAGTCTGCAATTTGCGGATTTCCTTCCTTGCTTCTAGCGGAAACGTATTGAACTAAGTGGCATCTGAGTCATGAATGAAAATCCTTGCTCTTCTATGCCCCTACAGACCACTACCCCCTTCCCCCCGCCTACAGTGCATCCACTGACGTCGCAACATGAAAAATATTTGGAGGTCACGCCTAGAGTAGCTACTATGTATACCTTTGCCTACAAAAAGGCAAGAGATAAACACATACACATCCACCATAGAACCATAGTTCCAATTCACTATATCATCCCCAAAGCTTGTGACGTAGACCTTACACTCAAGAAAAGTGTCAAAGTGTTGACCAGAGGTCACGACAACCTCTACAGATGACCCATTCCCCGACATCGTTAAACAAATACATGCACAAAATATAGTAAACATGACGCATAAGACTCTCACACACCCAAGAAAACCAACCCACATGAGTCCTTTAAGCATCACTATATAGTTCACACGACGACATACACTATTATTTACTCAAAAATATACCAAATTAAATTTTATTAAAAATTTAATTTATTTCGCATCATGACGTACACTATTATTTACCCAAAAATGTACCAAGTTAAATTTTATTAAAAATTTAATTTATCTAACTCATTTATTATCAAATTTAAGATATATTATTATTTTAAAATATAAATTTTATTATTAAAATAATTAAATTATTAAAAAAGTATTTAATAATATATTTTTTTATAATTTTAAAAATTATTTTACTAAACCATCTTTTCAAATCTCTATGATATTAAATTAAAAAAAAAACAAAAAACAATTTAATTCTTCACATCATTTGCAAAATCTTTCTTATAATGATAAAACCATTCTCGAAATTAGAATGATGATGATAACTTATAGCTCATTATAATAATATGTATATTTGATACCATTCATGAATTTTAATTGGAATTTAATAATATAAAAAAAAAAATCATTTTACTTAAACTAATTTTCTTTCCTCTTTGGTAAATGTTATTTCACATTATTTTTGAAATTATAATGATGATAGTAAGTCCTTATTCTTGAAATTTATTATCACCCATTATAATAATATTTATATTTGATACAAATTATGAATTTTAATTAGATATAATTATAATAGGTTTCAACCATCTAAATAACATGTTAATTACTGTATTTATCCCATAATTTGTAAATTGATAATATTATAATATATATATATATATATATATATATATATTCACCTTTTCTATATACATTAACATAGTTTTTTAATTATTTGTTGATAAATGATAAATGATAAATGATAAATGATATAATTATTTGTTGAAATTGGAATCTTTTGAAGATCTTATTCAATGTTTTCTCCACATATATTTATATATTTAATTTATTGTTTATATATATTATTTATTTATAAAAATTGTTTCTTATATAAGTAAGAAATCGCATCAATTATTTTTTTTCTTAATAAATTTTAGTTTTTGAACATTATATATCATCTATAGAGTTTGAGTGGGCCTAATGATTAATAACATGTGTTTCCTCTTAAGAGGTCACAGGTTCCAAGTCAAAAGGGGTAGAGTATGTATGTCTTCGTAGACTTAGCAGACAAATCATGTCTTCGTAGACTTAGCAGACAAATCCCCTCAAACAAGGGGGTCTCATACACCAATTTGACCTTCATATTTCCTAATATCCTTAATTTGACTACATATTGGAAATTAATTCTAAAAATCACATTATTTAACCCCCTACCAATACAAACCCAATACACCTTCCCAATTTAAAAGTCTTACTTTCACTAGATATTTTAGATATCCATTTTTTCATTAACACTTTTTATGTTTTTTTTTTATATTTTTCATTAATAATTCCCCAAACAAAGGGGTTTCATACACCAATTTAACCTTCATATTGCATGATATTCTTAATTTGACTACATATTGGAAATTAATTCTAAAAGACACAATATATAACCCCCTATCAATACAAACCCAATACACCTTTCCAATTTAAAAGTCTTACTTTCACTAAATATTATAAATATCTATTTTTTCATTAACACTTTTTATATTTTTTATATTTTTCATTAATTTTAGACTATTTTTTATACTTCCCAATATAAAATCTCTCCCATCTATATATCTATGAATATATTATATCATATATTATGGTATTATATAATATGGTATTAATCCCAATCAATTCCATACCTTATTTATAATTATTAAATATAAAGAATATATTGTCATGTAACTATCCTTTTAATTCCAATCATGTTCATGGTCTTGCCACGTACTTCTTTGAGATACAAGTGTTGATATATACGTTACTATTTTAGGTAGATAATGGTTTTTAAAGTTTTTATGTTATTAGAATATTTTATATGACATTTTTTCTATTGGCCTTCTAAACATACGAAGTGATGGTATTTTTCAACGGAGTTGTCTATAATGCGACTTTTTGAGATTCCGGTTTGAGATGAAATCATGATTTGTTGCAGTTAAAATGGTTTTTTAACTGCATATTCGGATTCAGCACCCTGAAAAACCCCTGGACGGTTTCATTGTGCAGAAATTAGCTATCAAACTTGGATTCCAATAAATTACTGCCGATTTTTGCTTTCAAAAAGTCGCGTTAAAGACTACGTCTTTTTCAACTAACGTACCTTATTTGAAATTTATTTATATATCGTTTTTAATTCCTCTTCCATTTGACATTTTTCTAAAATCATTTCATTTATGTTTTTATTTTTTTTTTGTTTTTTGCGGGTTCTTCCTTTGACATATTCTTTCTCACTAATATTTTCTTTTCTTTAAGATTTCTAATTTTCCTAATATTAAGATATTAGGGAATATGTGTTATATTATTTCTATAATTAGTTATATATGTAATTCTTATACATTGAATATGGTGAGGGTCATGGAAAGGGTTGGTAGTAATTCTTATTTTTTTAATTATATTTTTTTATTTTTTCTAGTTCTTTTAAATGAAAGGTTATAATTTATTCAATTTGAAACAAGAACAAAATTACATTATGTAAATGCTAAAGTCATTTAGTCATATAAAATTTTTAGTTGTCGAGAAATAAAAAAGAAAGTTGTAAAAATATACATAAGTTATGATGAAGTTAAGTGTGATAAAAATCACTTAACTTCCCCCTTTGTCTTTATTTTTCTGAAATTTTTTTCTAAACCCCATGGTTGGGATCAACTGTTATCATTGTCAATTATTTTCGAACTATTTGCAAAGGGAATTTTTTTGTCTTAGTCCGAGCTCTCAAAGATATGAGTTCTCTTTATACCCCTCGTGCACTTTTCATTATGTATTTCCTGATCTTTTTGCTGCTCTAGTGAATGGATCTCTACTTATTCGGTACCCTTTTGGATGTGGGTTGTGATTCTAGACTGATCCATAACACCTCCATCTACTTGGTTACCATGTTTAGATTGTGCATATATATTTCGATGGTTCTCCGTAGTTTCTTCATCTTCTTTTTCAGTAAGGTGAGGGTCAGATCCTGGCTTATGGGTCCACTTATTTTTATTTTTTGGGATTTTTTTTCCTATGGGCACATGTTGGCAAAAGTCTTGTTTGAGAACATATTTGACATCCAAATGTTTTGTTCTCATAATCTAATTCTTGGGTCCACTGGATTTTTTAATGTTTTAGTTGTATGTGATCAAGTAGACCTTTGTTGAGGTATATCTCTAGAAAAATTCTAGAACAAGTAAAGATACTTTTTTCTCTTCTATCAACGTCCATCCTTTTGAATTTTCCCAAGGTATTTTCAATATCCTCTAGGAAAAGGGAGTTTGGGTAGTCTCACCCATATTGGCATTGTTGAAATCACCATATTCGTAGCATCAAAATCAGGGAAACATGGAGTAATGAAAAGCCCAACTCTGTCCCAAAACCATGGCCCTTCATTTAGGACGTACTCCAAATATTTTTGTGTATCAAATTGAACAATGAAGAAATCTTTGGAAAATAAATAGATATGAAAGTTAGGGGTCCAAGTAGAGAAAACCCATTGGTTTAATGTGTCAGATTTTGGCTAGAAACCATTGAATCTACATATAACAACATTGGATTAGAGATCAACAAAAGTCAGTTTACCTATGGAAGATAACTTCCATGGCTAGTTCTTGTTCCATTTGTTCTACAACGTAGGGTCTTGAGAGGTTATTAATTTGATTTGATGGGATGTGAACCTTCCCTTGCACTACAACCTTGAAATAGACAAATCCATTGGGGTTTCTCGACTTCTTAGCTCCGCCACACAACATTGGATTTAAAATAATGGTGGAGTTATGCACGATACCATAGCCCTTGATATGGAGGGAGTCTTGTAGCACTTTCCCTTCAAATAACAGGCTTTATAAAATTACAGATATACCAACATTGTTCTGTATGTTCTTTTTGAAGTTTTCCACTAGATTTGATCCCCTGATAAAGGAAATGGAGGTCATCCCATTAAGATTTTTTAGAAAAATATGTAATTTTTCATTCTCCATCTCTATCTCACTTTTAGCTAGATTAGACAAGGAGAAGCGACAAGAATTTATTTCCTCCTCCATCCCACTTGTATGCAAGCCACTTCAAAACAATAAACCCTAAATTATATTGGGAAGTTGTGCATGTAAGCTTACAACCATGAAATCAAGCACCAACCCATCTAGGTTTTCCTTTTGTATGCCCCCATACTAAGGATACCCAAATAAAGCAATCCATGGTCAATCTATAATAGTTTTTTAATAAATCCACCGTCTGCCACTCCACAATCAGTTGAGAAACCCTGATCCACTTGTGATATGTATCTTGCCTCTCGTCCTCCACCTAAGTCCACCAACGTGGTGACGTATAAGTTTATCATTGCATAACTCCAAGGATCCTAGCCATCAACAAAAAAAGGTTTATGTCATCATGATTATGGTCCTAGGGTTCCCTCAAAGTGGCATGTGATTCCATGAGATCCACAGGATCCATGCTTACAGGACTAAAGGCCATAGAGACGAATGCCCCATCATCTACCCTATCGAGGCCTAGTACCTCTAATTGCACCACATCACCTACCTCCTGCAAAAACTTCATAATCATAGAAAAAACCCTAGAAATCATACACAATACACTTATGTCCTCCTTTCTTGGTTGGTTATTAACAATAGGTTTCACTTTTGGCAATTTTGTGGTCCACGGTGTTTCAACCCATTCTTTTCGAATTATAGTTAATGAAATAAAGTTGTAATCAAATATAGGTTAATGAATTAGGGATTTTTTAAGCCATAAGGTCCTATATATTGTATTTTAGGTAATGAAGTTGATTGATGATAAAAATTGGAGGTGTGGATCCAAACAATTTACTATTTTCCCAATTTGGATTTCCAGGGTAAATCTTTGTGTATACATGATTGTCATTGTTCTAATTTTCTATTTATTAAGAATCTTTATATGCATTTCATTACCGTAAAAGGTTGGAAACTTACATTTGCTATCAAATTTGTTATTGGATTAAGGGGGGTTCTTTTGTAGCTATGTGTTTGGTATCTTTGGTTTGTGTTAAACCTTATTGTAGGGGAAGCTTTTTCATGGTGATTCTTGGGTTGAAAAAGAATGGTGAGTAGTTTGAAAGTAGAAATTGAGAAATTTAATGGGAATTTTTTTAAGCTATGGAAGCTCAAGATGGAAGATCTTTTTGTAGACAAAGGTTAATGGGTCACTATGGATCCAAGTAGTGAACCTATGAGAATGTGAATAAAATATTAGAGAAAGTTGGATTGGAACATACATAACACAATTTAGTTATGTCCCTTGGGTTCAATATTACTAGCCCGCAGAGGTTTGGTCTCGTGGCCAGCGGATGATCTGCTAAGTTGTCCGTGTCACTGTTGTTGTTGGGAAAAGTATCCAATTTGGAATGCCCCTATCCCACTCTAAGGTGTGATAGTGCCTTAGCAACAAACGAGGTAAACTAATTGAGTATTCTTCTTTATGAAATGTAAATGAGGAAGAAAGACGTAACTAACCTGTGTCTTCCGCTAGTTTGTCGATCCAAATCACTCCTCTCTTCAGTAGCTCCCAGCTTCTTGCTCCTTCACCGGCCCAGCTTCACCGAATTCCTGCAAGATCACAAGAGAGATAAACTACACAAAGATACAGATATACATTCATAAAAAGCTCAAGATCAGATTAAGCTAAACATGTAAGCATAACAAAACATCATTGGTACACAGCATGTAGGAGAAACTCAAATAGTTTATTGATAGAATAAGAAAGTCCAAGAGGAGATACAACCAAGTGAGTTCCGATCCAGCATCTACCTCCCAGCAAAGGAATCCCTTCCTCTCCTCCAACAAAGCATAAATCACCCAATGTACTAATCTCAATCTCAAACCAACAACAATTCTCTGCAAAGTACAAAATTCCAGCCCCCTGAACCTCTGGGTGAGAGATCCATATATAGATGTAAGCAGAGAGGATGAGTCAGCTTATGTTTTGACTTGTGGCTTCTCTCTGTCAGTTCTTGCTTCCACTTGGAGGTTGAGAACCTCTTACTCATCACTAGTCGAATTCATTGAGGCAAGTGTCATTGGAGAAGATTCTGGAAGCTTCCAGGGTCTTTCCACCTCGTTGAATGAGCTTGCCATTTGTCATTTCCCGCTCAGCGCACCCTGGTAGTGCTTCCACCTGCATTGCAGTGCACCTAGCCAGTGTAGTCTCTGCATTTCAACGCGGGCAGCTAGTGGAGCCTCTGAATTGATCCTAAATTGACTATTTCTGAGTGGTTTTTGGTGGAGAACTTCTAGGAGAAGCTGTCATTGGTTGACCTTGTTCCTTTAGGAGCTGTAACAACATCTTTAGGGACTTTGGATCCCTTGAATTATGGACATTTCATGCTTATAGCTGTAAGGCACAAAAATGTCTATAACAGTTGCCCCCTAAAGTATGAGGCCGTTTATCGGGTGAAATGCTTTATTAGGAGGATCCGAAGTTCATTCAATGCTGGGAGGAGACCTGTAATAAGATACAATACAATACTGCTTTCATGATCTAGCTGAGGCGGGCATTCCCATGCTCAGCTTTATAAATTCATTTTTATGTACATAGGACAGACAATTGTCTGATGATAGACTGATGATCCTGCTGAAATCATCATCCTTTGGTAGGATGATTGTCTGTGCTGCAATGCTGTACATGTCAATGTCTTTGTTTTTCCTGAATATATATTGCATCCTGGATGGATGAAACTAGATCCGGGGTCTTCAAACTCGTTCGATCTTCACTCTAAGTACAAGTCGATCCATGTGAGAAATGTTCTGAAGTCGAACATGGAAAGACATCGCTTGATTACCGGTCAATGATGTAAACCGTTAACAAGCGCAAGAGGAATCACCGATAATGATAATGACCCTCAAGGTACTGCAGTACAATTCACATGGTGTGAATAAAGGACTTGGCATCGAACACCACGCAAAATCTTTCGGTCGAAGGTCATTGATGTATACCTGTCGCCGGAAGTGAGAAACTTGCCATTGAGGCATGCAAGCTTCAAAGTACTGAAGGGGGTGTCCCTAGATCAACTTCTTGGATAATGAGATGATGTCGATAAGAAGCAATCCGTCAAAGGAGGGCTTTAATGTATCCCACATCAGTGACACGGAACGGAGCAAATGATTTTGATGGAGGTGAAAACGATCTGATGATATATGGTTCAGGGTGGCGGTCATGAAAGAATGAAGGATAATGTATGGTAGTGGATGGGACACGGTTGACTTCTCTGGATGACTTCTCTTGAACATATCGGCGACACTTGTGTGATGGATTGGTAGCATTTACCCCAAAGGTGGATGGTATGGCGAGACCATGGCGATGTGACCGGTGAATGAAACAACCCAACCCGACTTAGGCACGGAGTGGAAGTGTCATGTTCAAGAGCAACTTGCTACCAATAAATTTCTTTGAGTTTCTTCCCAATTTTTCCCCAGCCATTGCTGACCAGTACCTCTTTATTTTTGTCAAGCTTGAGGAGGATAACATATGCTTGTTCTATAATTTGCCCTTCAGGCAAACCCATCGCTATTTTTTAACGAGCCTAGCGATAGTGAAACTCGTTCTCGTCTAAAGACAAGTTTGTCGCTATTAATGTTTTTTAACGAGTTTAACGACAAAGATAACTCGGTCCCTTTTCATTTTTAGAGAGTCTAAAAAGGTACGTAAAGATAACTCCAAAGCTCCTTTTTCATCATCTAATCCCTTAAGTCCGAAAAAGTATAAAACAATACAGAAGGGATGAATTTTCGATAGTTTTTACAAGCCGAACAAAACAAGCGCTCGATCTTTTTGTGCAATAATCCCTCAGGTCCAAAAAGATTAAAATCTAGAGGAGGGATAGCACTTCTGGTCGCTTTAACGAGCTGGAAGGCCAAAACTCGGAAATCTTTTCATATTTTACGAGTCAGATGAAAAGAGCTTAAAGAAGACTCATCTTTTGAGGAACGAGTGATAAAACGGGTTAGCAGCTGATTCCAGGTAAGGGTTGGAATTTTCCAATCACGGCAGTGTCACAAGGATGGCTAGTGAAATCACTCTTCGCAGCTGTTCCTCAAAATGGGTAAACAATCAATATGGAGGTGAATGATCGGCCAATGGAAAAGTGGAGGTGACGGTGCAAACATGACCAAGGCTTTAATGGCTGATAATGTTACATTCACGGTTGTTATTTACCAGAGGATAGTTCATTTTTTAATGAGCTTAAACGCGGGTTGAAACACTTGCTCGATCTTATGTTTATTTTTTAACGAGCATGAACTATGTGCTAAAACTGCTCGATCTTATGTTTATTTTTTAACGAGCATGAACTATGTGCTAAAACTGCTCGATTATCCAGTCATATGATAAGAATGTCTCATGTAAGATTCCATTTTTTATGGGGCTTGCGCCTTACAAAGCTATGCCCCGCATCCTTTCGTTATGCAAGTTCGGAAACGACTAATCCTACGAGTTTAAAGGGTTAGACCTACAGGTTTAAAGGGAGGACCTAAAAATTTAAAAAAATAAATAGCCACCCCTTGCTTGCACTCCAAAAGGTTTGCATGCCCCCAGGTATAAAGTACGATTTCAAGGTTACCCCTACTTCACTTCCGCTAAAACATTTGTTTTACCGAGAGAGGCCTACCTCTTTCAAGTTATCAAAGATTTGTCTCATTCGTGTAGCGAACAAAAAATTTCTTCGGCAATGTCCACCGAGATGAACAAAGGTGAGTGACTCTGTTCTGTCAAACACATAACTTTGACAAAAGAATCTTATTCTAGAACAACCCCTCTTCCAATCACGGACGGGGTACGGACTAGTCATATTCTCTCGTGGAAACCTACCCTATACCCAAAGTTTTCCTGCCGAAGCAGACCAGGACGCATGCCCCCTGGGTTCCAGTCATATCCTTCCGAATTACTCGCGCTCATCGGGAGGACGGACCATGGGTTGAGACATTTCTTGCGTGAAGAGACCATTTAGGGATGGTATATGACTATTTGTGATGCGTGATCCGGGAAATGAAAGCTGGTCCACGAGCTTGACCACTCTTCCTTCGTGCGGAAAACACATTACTCTAAAGAGTGAGGAGACGATGACTCCCATGCAATATATATAGTCTCTTCCAAGGCGTAGGTTATAATCCAAGGGTCCTTGAATGACTATCACGTTCATTTGAACGGTCTTCCCTTTCAATGTGATAGGCACATTGGGGAGGATCCCTAAAGGTCGACTGGTTCCTTTATCAAAGCCTGTCAGATTTCTCATTTCAGGCAAAAGCGCTGGCGAGCCAAGCGCTTTCCAAGCAGTAGAGGAAAGGATACTCACAGATGCCCCCTCATCAATGATGGTGCCTGTTAGAAAATTATATATTACGGAGCAATGGAACACATAAAATATTGCAGAAATATAAACACAGAAAACGCACAAAACAAGAGAGACACAGATATACGTGGTTCACCCAGTTTGGGCTACGTCCACCCCAAACAGCCAGTCCTTCCTTTTTATTATCCAGCAAAATGAAGAGACACAACCTACAGCAAATCCACTGTAATATCCTCTGTTTTCTCTCACAGTCTCACCTCTCTGTTTCTCACTCACCGAATACACATCTATCTCACAGCCTCAAATACAATGCCCTCATATAAAGAGAGGGGTTTCCTTCTAGGGCAAAAAACCCTAAACTAAACATAAGTTCTACCGTCAGATCATCCGCCTAATGAACAGCCCAGATTGACTAGAAATTACTATACTTTTACAAGGCAATTTTACAGCTGTTTTTAGCTTCGGGGGCACTGCCCTCGAAACCCCCCGCCAAGGGGGGGCTCCCAAAAGTCGTTGTCGCCCCCCCCCTGGACCCCCCACGGCAGCGATTATTTTACGGGCGGCGTTGCCGCCCCATTTTGAACTGGGGTCCAATATGCCGGTACTATAGAAGATAATCAGGCTCCACACCCAACAAGTGGTATCAGAGCCAAGTTCGAGGTTACCCAAGTGGATGAATCCTCGGAATGCCGAACAAAGATGGTGAGCCCCCGTAAGCCTGTGGATGAGCTCGGTTAAACAGGCGGTGTGCTCCGGATTCTTCATGGACGTGTCTTGTCTACCAACACGGTGAAGAGGAGTTGACCTGGGATGGAGCAAGCTCTCGAGACAGGTGGTGCTACCATGTAAGGCGTGTGCTTCCAACGCATTGGAGCGGAAAATCCTGGTTGGTAGAGAGGGGAGAATCCTGCGGATGGTTTGAGGGGAGGCTCGATGGTCCTTTGTTCGAGGGGAGGATTGTTGGGTATACGAACAAAGTCCCACATTGATTAGAAGTGGTAGAAGTGGGAAGGATCATGGGTATATAAGGATGAACAAATATCTCCATTGGTATGAGGCCTTTTGGGGTAAAGCCCAAAAACAAATCCATGAGGGCTTAGGCCCAAAGTGGACAATATCATACCATTGTGGAGATATGTGGTGTCCAGAGTCCTTATTGTTAGGACTCTGGACACCACATATCTCCACAATGGTATGATATTGTCCACTTTGGGCCTAAGCCCTCATGGATTTGTTTTTGGGCTTTACCCCAAAAGGCCTCATACCAATGGAGATATTTGTCCATCCTTATATACCCATGATCCTCCCCACTTCTAGTCAATGTGGGACTTTGGTCGTATACCCAACAGTGCCAGCCATGACCATTCTGTATATTTGGACGATAATTCTGAATGGTATGCTTGCTGGCAAATGGGGTCTGCCTAGTTGGTTCCAATCGAAGGAGACAACTAGGTTGCTTGGTGGTGGGACCGAGTAGACGGCCGGGTATCGCTCTGACGAACTTCCTTCCTGCGATAAAGGAATGGGGGGATTGCCCCCGTGCTTGTCGGAGTCTATGTTGATGAAGAGGATTTGGATGGTGTCATCTTTATCCTCTTCAGTGACTGTATCATTCGAAGACAAAACCTCTGAAGGCAAGACCGGGTCAACTGCCGCCTCGACCTTTTGACTTTCATTGGGTATGGATTCAGTTGGTTCATCTTCAATGATCGGCGCTTCAGCTGACCACTTGAGCGGGCCAGCTGGATTTTCAACTAACGAAGGACTCGGCAAGAGTTTTTTGTATCCAGGAGGAAGTCGTAACGGTGAAACCGGACGATCATCCAAAACTCTTTTCGCTTCATCTAAGAAGGGACAACGGTGGATGGCATGATTGCCTTCGCACAGTCTACAGGGGGATCTAACTCTCCCTTTTTTCCAAGGACTTCACTTTCGCTAGTTGACGGTATGCATTCAACATGGCTATCAGAGGTTGATGCCACCGGATTGTGCAAACGGGGAGACCAGTCCCTTAGTATTCGAGGGATGCAGGGACAATCTCTGTGGAAGTGGTCTCCCTTGCATATGACACATGGCGATTTAGGCCTAGTCAGTGATGTGTGGGGATTTTTGTTAGACGACACTTGTTTGCCTCCAGTCGCTTTTGGCTCCTTCTTCTTCTTCTCTTTCTTCTTCTTTTCCTTCTTCTCCTTAGGAACTTGGTTTTTTGTTTTACCAGTTCTGTCAAGCGAAGAGGAAGGAGGAGAGGAAGAATTAGAGGAAGTAGAAGGCTGGTGGGTAACTTTGGACTGGTCTAACTGTTGATTCGACTGTTCAGGAATAGTGGTGTTCTGAATGACATTGGTTGAGAAGAGCCAGACCGGCAAGCCAATTGTCAGTCCTGGAAGTGACAATGTGGCCATATGGGGCGCACCAACATCTCCCCAAGAGGATAAGGGACTAGGATTTCCACCAAGGGGAATTCCTTGGTTGGTGGGTTCCATTTTCTCAACCTAAAGATCAACGCAGGAAAAAGGGGTGATTGTTCCGTTTAAAATAAATTTTAACGACGCTTAGACACAACTTGCTTTTTCAATTTTAAAGAGTCGAGAAAAAACTAAAGATGACTCTAGTCTCCTTCGATGTTTTAACGAGCCCGAAGTCACAAATGCTCGGATGGACTTTTTCCGTTATAGAGTCTGAAAAAGGCCAAAAGGAACTGCTCTGGAGTTCTAGGTAGAGGGTGTGCCAAACTTTTCGCAAAACCGCAGAATACTTTTTAAGGTACGGGTGGTCAATCTTCCCGAATGTTGTGTTCAGTGCATTGCGATCAGTAGGGCGGCCGACACGGCTTCCTAAGGATAAAGGTTTTATTCCAATAGGGGTCTCCCAATATATACTCGACGGTACGTGGGAGCACAATCAGTACTGGCGCTATCGTCTCTCAGGAGGAATCACCCAACCATCAGCGAGATCGACAGTCACCAGGTTTTACGATGCCGGAACATGTCTCTAGCCTAGACCTCTATGTTGTGCGTTAAGTTACAAAGTGTTGTTAAGTTCATTCAATTTATTTTAGGTTGATCTTTCTTAGAAGTTTGCCTTTTTGGATCACCACGAGATGTATGATACAATTCCTAAATGCAGTCTAAAGATGATAAGCAAGCTTTTATATCTTTTCAACAATGAAAATCCTAGCTACAAGGGGAAAAGGAAGACACAAACTTTTCTCAAAGAGCATAGAGCACACTGTAATGCACTTTTCCCTAAATCAAACCATGCAAACTATCAAAATGCAAATGCACACATGCATGTATTTGTTTTCGCTTTCTTAATATTGATGCCTAAAAAGAAAGCTGTTGTACAAATTTGAATTCGATTTCAAGTGAAAACATAAACAAGTTCCTTTTTCGAAATCAAAAAGACGATTACGACACTTTATGATTTACTTGTTTCGACACTAGAAATGCATAAATTCAAACCAAAAGACAAAAGTAAACGCTCAATCAACTGTGAACAGCAAACAAACTCACTCCTAAGATCAAAACGACACTTACGACAGGTCTAGATCTAAGGGCGACAGTATGACTAGTTTACTTTTGTAATGGGAAACTGCAAATGATGTAACAAATACACAAAGAACAAATACAGTTTCTTTATACAACTGAGGCGGAATTGAGGCAGAGAAAAGGGGTTTCAAATAGGTACACTGACTGATAACAGGCTGCAAAAACAGAGATAAAACTGAGCAAAAGGAAGCAAGGAACCACAGCTGCACAAGGCAAGGGCTGATCAGCGCACCCTCAGCACAGAGAAACTGAACTTCAGCGCAGGTATCCTTCACGAGACCTGCGTTGAAATGCAGAACCTCTTCACAGAGTCTGCGCTGAAGCAGAAACGAGAATTGTTTCTGGGTTTTGGGTCACGGTTTGCAGTTTAATCTACAGTTTTTGGCCGGATAAAAGCTATCAATTAGGTAAAATTAGGAGGATGATCTAAAGGAGGACTAAGATCTATCACAAAGGGCTGTTAGAGCACTTGTGGATCAGTTTTTTCAGATCATAAAAACAGGCCCAGTGAGTGGACTAGAGTGGCAGATCTCTACTTTGCATTTGAAAATGGCAAATGCATTTCGATTCGGCACTCCTGAGTTTATGAGAAGAACAACACTAGAAACACAAATAAACTAACAAGATACTCTCCCCAGCGGAGTCGCCAATTTGTTGTTGGGAAAAGTATCCAATTCGGAATGCCCCTATCCCACTCTAAGGTGTGATAGTGCCTTAGCAACAAACGAGGTAAACTAATTGAGTATTCTTCTTTATGAAATGTAAATGAGGAAGAAAGACGTAACTAACCTGTGTCTTCCGCTAGTTTGTCGATCCAAATCACTCCTCTCTTCAGTAGCTCCCAGCTTCTTGCTCCTTCACCGGCCCAGCTTCACCGAATTCCTGCAAGATCACAAGAGAGAGAAACTACACAAAGATACAGATATACATTCATAAAAAGCTCAAGATCAGATTAAGCTAAACATGTAAGCATAACAAAACATCATTGGTACACAGCATGTAGGAGAAACTCAAATAGTTTATTGATAGAAGTCCAAGAGGAGATACAACCAAGTGAGTTCCAATCCAGCATCTACCTCCCAGCAAAGGAATCCCTTCCTCTCCTCCAACAAAGCATAAATCACCCAATGTACTAATCTCAATCTCAAACCAACAACAATTCTCTGCAAAGTACAAAATTCCAGCCCCCTGAACCTTTGGGTGAGAGATCCATATATAGATGTAAGCAGAGAGGATGAGTCATCTTATGTTTTGACTTGTGGCTTCTCCCTGTCAGTTCTTGCTTCCACTTGGAGGTTGAGAACCTCTTACTCATCACTAGTCGAATTCATTGAGGCAAGTGTCATTGGAGAAGATTCTGGAAGCTTCCAGGGTCTTTCCACCTCGTTGAATGAGCTTGCCATTTGTCATTTCCCGCTCAGCGCACCCTGGTAGTGCTTCCACCTGTGTTGCAGTGCACCTAGCCAGTGTAGTCTCTGCATTTCAACGCAGGCAGCTAGTGGAGCCTCTGAATTGATCCTGAATTGACTATTTCTGAGTGGTTTTTGGTGGAGAACTTCTGGGAGAAGCTGTCATTGGTTGACCTTGTTCCTTTAGGAGCTGTAACAACATCTTTAGGGACTTTGGATCCCTTGAATTATGGACATTTCATGCTTATAGCTGTAAGGCACAAAAATGTCTATAACAGCTGTGCAGGTCATGAGTTCGAGTCTTGTCTTAACCAAGAGTTGTCCTTGCAGGCTGGGCGGTTCCTCCTAGAGGTTATAGTGCAACCAGTGGGATTCGACCCCGTGTAATGCGAGTACAATACCACTGCCGTTGCCGATTCCGCTAGTCACCAATATATATATATATATATATATATATATATATATATATATATATATATATATATATATATATTAATTACTAAATGTTTTAGGATACGCTTCATATAAGGCATGATGGGATTAGTTAGGGGATTTGTGTCAATCTAAGTACCTAGTAAATAAAATTTTCCTATGGAAGAAGCTATACAACCTAAGGATGAATGATGGAGACTCAATGTCAGAGCATATTATAAACACAACCCCTTACCCTAGGGGATGTATTCATTATGCTAACCCAACTTCCATGGTATTGTTAGAGAAATGGGGTAATTTTTGGTTTTTGACTTTCTTCCGAGTTTCTAGAACTCAATTTCAATTCCATCATTATATTTGTCTTGGCGAGACTTTTCCAATGATATAATTTTGGTCCAATTTGGACCATAGGATTGAAAATTAAGGTTTTCTAAAGTATTGGAGATTCAAGCATGTCACCTCTATTTCCTTCCACGTGGCACCTATAGAAATTTTGAATAATATGACACTTATTCACAAAGATTATCCCAATTATACACTATTGTGGAATACATGCATAATACATAACCTCCTCTATGTTGATCATCAATTTTGCTGAATTAAAAATAATGAAACATCAATCGCATGCACATATTAACACAGTATGTAACCGGGGAATGCATACAACTGAAAACCCCCAAATATCTGTATATTATATCGATTGAGAACATGTAACAATACATAGTACAATACTCCTCACAAGTACTCAGTACTATCTCCACCTGTTACACACAAACTAGCTCAGATCTGAATCAATCACAGGTTCAAATCTCCTCCACTTCTTGCCGGCCTCCACTACGCAATCCTGCATGAGAATAGATGATTATGGCTGATCCAAAATCATATTTCCCTTAGCTGAACCACACAATCCTCATTGGCAATACTCAATCCACTGATTGTGCAAATCTCATGCACAATTATAGCCACAACTGACAGCTGTCTTGCCCTTTCACTCACCTCTAACACTTGTCTCCACTGAACTGTCCATGCACTGAGTTAACTGATGTATTCTTTAGTTGCTTTATGAGTTAATAATTAGTGAATTAATTAATAATTAATTCACATCACTCATCACTAGTGTATTCTGCAGTTAGACTAAATACAACTAGTTCAACCAAGTCAAACTGAACACAACTCCATCAACTCCTCAATCAACTCTACCAAACTCAATCACTTGAGTTCTAACTGAAGTCCACCATGCAATAGCTCAACTAACTCATAAGAAAAGCGTATTTCCTTCTGACAGTTGCATGTGCCACATCTGTAGCTCGAACTGAAGTGCTCCAAGAGGATAAGATAATGTTTATAGTCCAGATATTATTAAGAGCTAATAATATTCGACTGTTCTATTTTTAGCCTGGCAGTCTAAAAATAGAAACCGCCCATATGTCTAAAAATAGAAGTCCATCTATTTTTACCAACATGACCAATCATCCAAAAATAGCATCCTGCAACTCATAGACCATGATCCATATGTCTAAAAATAGAAATAGTCTAAAAATAGACTTTGCGCCAAAAATAGCCTGCGGGCCCACTTAGTGAAGGCGACTCCTTTCCACTAAGCTCCGTCATCTTGTTGCATTCTCAACACTCCCTCTCAACAAGATATGGATTATCAGCAACCCCTATCCTGCCTCGGTGGTATTCAAATTTGCTCTTGGTGAGCGCCTTTGTCAAGATATCAGCATCCTGATCCTCTGGTCGAATGCATGAAAGTAACATGATTCTCCGTTGCACACAATATTTGATATGATGGTACCTGATGTCAATGTGCTTAGATCTATCATGAAATACTGGATTAGCTGAGAGTTTAATGCAACTTTGGTTATCACAATAAATCACAGTAGGCTCCAAGCATGAATCGAACAACCCGACTAGGATCTTCCTCATCCATATAACCTCGCATGCAGCCAAACTTACTACCATATACTTGGCCTCTACTGAACTGAGTGCCACGGATCACTGCTTCCTACTATACCAAGAAACTGTTGTCGACCTGATACTAAAGATCCCTCCAGATGTGCTCTTTCTGTCCATTGGGCTTCCTGCCCAATCTGCATCCGTGAAGCCACATAGCTTCACCTCATCCTCTTGTCTGTACCACAATCCATATCCCAATGTGCCTTTGAGATAACACAGTACATGCTTTCCTGCCTTCCAGTAGAGCTTGGTTGGCTTAACCATAGCTTGTGAAAGCTGGTTAATGCATAGCGTATATCGAGTCTTGTATTGACCAAATACATAAGCGACCCCACCAACTGTCGATAAACAGTGGCATCCACTACCTCTGCTGAAGTAGCATCCTCCTTCCTCCAACCTCCAAGAAGAGGAGTATCAACAGGATTGCAACCATGCATGTTGAACTTCTCCAGTATCTCCCGAGCATACTTACCCTGAGAAACAAATAGTCCATCACTGTGTTGCCAAATTTCCAATCCTAGGAAATAATGAAGGAGGCCCAAGTCCTTCATCTCAAACTCCCTAGCAAGATCATCCTTGCATGAAAGTATCAACATCTCATCACCTGTCAAAATCAAATCATTTACATAAAGTACAATGATAAGCAACTTACCCTCCACCACAATCTGGTATAGGTTAGGATCCGCCTCACTCTTGGAGAATCCAAGTTCGGTGAAATAATTGTATATCCGTGTGTACCAAGCACGTGGTGCTTGCTTCAACCCATACAACGCTCTCTTGAGCCTGCACACATGCGACTCACTACTGAAGATCTCGAAACCTTCGGGCTGCTCTATGTACACCTCCTCCTCAATGACTCCGTTGAGGAACATAGTCTTCACATCCATCTAATGAATGTGCCACCCCATCTGCACTGAGAGAGCAAGAATCGTCCGCATGGAAGAATACCTTGTGACAGGTACAAAGGTCTCCTCATAATCGATCCCCTCTATCTGTGAAAACCCTCGGGCAATAAATCTTTCCTTGTACTTCTCCACACTCCCGTCAGCTACCTACTTCACTTTGTAGATCCATCTCGAACCCACCACTGATTTCCCTTCCGGTCTTGGGACAATCTCCCATGCACTGTTTCTGACAATCGAATCATACTCTTCCACCATGCATCTACCCATGCGGGATCCTCCAAGCTTCCATGAAAGAGGATGGCTCATTCACAACACATTTGCTCACAAGAGCCATGTATCCAGTGTACTGATCAGGTGACTGTCTCTATCTACGTTGAGTTGTAGGTGGTCCTACAACCTTCTCTACATCTTGAGACAGTTGCTCAGCTTCTGTAATGCGCTTTCGCCCTCTGATGGTTAGCGCTGCATGAGTGGTCTCTCCCACTCCATGAACTTCATCTTGTGGCTGATCCACGTCATGAAGCTCATCCTTAGGAACTAATAGCTCCTCATCTGCATGCAAGTGTGGCTCTCTCTCAAGCAAACACTTCATGGCTTTCTCCTCCTGAAATTTTATATCTCGTCGCACAACAGTTTTGCGACTGTCTGGAAAATACACACGATAGTTGTGGGGCATATCAGTGTACCCCACAAATATCCCAACCTCTACGGTCGGCTCCAAATTCTTCCTGACATCCTTCGTCACATGCATGTAAAAATTAGTACCAAAAATCCTCAAATGAGAAATATCAGGCCTCTTACCAGAATATGCCTCCTCGGGTGTACTCATGCCAAGTATCTTGTGAGGACAACAGTTCTGCACATATACTGCAGCATTGCATGCTTCTGCCCACAAGTTAAGGGGTAGGCCCTGATCATGCAACATCGCCTGTGCTGCACCCACGATCGTTCTGTTCTTCCGCTCAGCAACCCTGTTTTGCTGTGGGTTATGGGGAGCTATGAGCTCTCTTCGAATCCCTTCTGTGCTACAGAAATCCTTGAACTCGCTAGAGATGAATTCACCACCATTGTCACTCTTAAGAGCCTTCACCTTCTTCCCCGACTCCTTCTCGACCAGTGCTTTGAACTCACAGAACTTTGAGTATGTCTCTCTCTTCTTCTACATGAAGAAGATCTAGCACTTCCGAGAGAAATCATCAACAAAGATCACATAGTACCTGTGATTTGCTATCGAAGCTACTAAGAAAGGTCCACACACGTCTATGTGAATTCTCTCAAGGATTGTTGTGGCATGACTATCCTTCTTGTAAAAGGTGGCTTTCACAAATTTTCCCAAAGTACACCCCTTGCACTGATCTGACTGCGCAAGAGTGCCTTTAGGAAGCCCAGTAGTAATCTGCTACAGTATCTCCAAGGCTCCATGGTGAAGGTAGCCCAATCTCCTATGCCACAGCTTGCCATCATCCCAGCTCACCAATCCTTCTGCCTTGCATGCCATTGCTGCGCAGCCATCTACATGCAACTGATAAAGGTTCCTAACTCGAACCCCTATCTTCTGGGTTTCTCCAGTTGTCTTACTGCATGGGAAAGCCTTTCCCTTGCTGAAAACAACATCATATCCCTTGTCTTCTAACATCGCCATAGAGATAAGATTCTTCTTCAATCCTGGAACATGCATCACTTCCTTCAATACGAAGGGTTTACCAGACTCCCTCTCAAAGGAAATGGTATCGATACCGATTGCACTGTATCTACCATCATCGGCCATCTCGATGTGCACTCCAAGATCTTTCTCCTCTAGATCAGAAAACAAATATCGATCTCCTGTCATGTGAAAAGATGCACCACTGTCCAAGAACCATACCGATCCCATCACACTTGATACCAAGCATGCAATCAACAAAAAATAAAGCTCAAACTGCGAGGCTAAGGCCTCTCCTGCTGCAGATCCAACAGCTTGCTTATTTTTCTTCTTCTACGGACAATTTGTGGCATAATGTCCGTGCTAGTGACAATGAAAGCACTTCACCTTGGACATGTCCTGCTTCTTGCCTTTCGCATCGGAATGAGAATCTTTCTTGTTCTTCCCCTTCTTTGCTTTGGCAGCCAAAGCACAATTTTCTTCATCAGGTGCCTTTGATGAAGATCCGTCCCTAGTATTCTGCCTGATCTCCTCCTGCACAAGATCTGACCAAAGTCTCTCCCATCCTGGCAATTTCTCCCAACCATTGACAGAGTCCTAATAGGAATGCCAACTCTTAGGAAGACCAAGGAGATCCAAGCTCACCAAATCCTCATCATCGACAGTCACCCCCACACTTCCCAGCTCATCCCTACATTGAGTGAACTTCGTGAGATACTTGGGCATACTGTCTCCCTTCTCAGACTTAATGTTTTTGAGTTTATCCTTGAGCGCCAACTTCCTTTGGTCACTCTTGCTTTGGAATAGATCTGTCAACGCTTTCCACATCAAGTATGGAGAAGCCTTTCCATGCAGGCTAAACACAATGTGATCCTTCATGCCCTCCAACAAAATCCTTCGACACTTTGCTGTCTTCTTTTGCTAAGCCTCAACTTGAGCAGTATCAGTAGGCTTTGGGACCTCAGCCTCTATGAACTCCTTCAACCCATTATCATCTAACACCACCTCCATCCTGTCTTTCCATGCAATATAATTCGAGCTTCCCTCAAGAGCATACTCTAATTGCAATCCATTGAAAGACATTTCAACTTTGACACCAAGAAAACTTTGCTGCAAATTCGAATTCCACCAGCTCAAAACTCAACCGCTTCTGATCTAAAATTCGTGAGAACAAAGTATTTCTCGTATAGAGATTGACTATATGGGCTTTCACTGGATATCTCACCTTCCAAAGGAAGGATGAATCCAGAGGCTACCTGGCCCGATTACAGACTCTGCCTGAAGAAATAAAATGTACACACTTTCTGAATAATAGATATGATGATCAACTCTGCTCCGATACCATGTAGAAATTTTGAATAATATGAAACTTATTCATAGAGATTATCTCGATTACACTCTATTGTGGAATACATACATAATACATAACCTCCTCTACGTTGATCATTAATTTTTTGGAATTAAAAACAATGAAACATCAATCACATGTGCACATTAACACAGTATGTAACTAGGGAAAGCATACAGCTGAAAACCCCCAACTATATGTATATTATATTGATTGATAACATGTAACAATACATAGTCCAATGCTCCTCACAAGTACTCAGTACTATCTCCACCTGTTACATACATACTAGCTTAGATTCGAATCAATCACAGGTTCGAATCTCCTCCACTGCTTGCCTGCCTCCACTATGCAATCCTGCATGAGAATAGATGAGTATGGCTGATCCAAACTCGTATTTCCCTTGGCTGAACCAAGCAATCCTCATTGGCAATACTCAATCCACTGATTGTGCAAATCTCATGCACAATTATAGTCATAACTGATAGCCGTCTTGCCCTTTCACTCACCTCTAACATCTGTCTCCACAGAACTATCCATGCACTGAGTTAACTGATGTATTCTTTAGTTGCTTTATGAGTTAAGAATTAGTGAATTAATTAATAATTAATTCACATCACTCGTTACTAATGTATTATGCAGTTAGACTAAATACAACTAGTTCAACCAAGTCAAACTGAACACAACTCCATCAACTCCTCAATCAACTCCACCAAACTCAATCACTTGAGCTCTAACTGAAGTCCACCATGCAATAGCTCAAATGACTCATAAGAAAAGTGTATTTCCTTTTGACAGTTTCATGTGCCACATTTGTAGCTCGAACTGAAGTGCTCCAAGAGGATAAGATAATGTTTATAGTCCAAATATTATTAAGAGCTAATAATATTCGACTATTCTATTTTTAGCCTGGCAGTCTAAAAATAGAAACTGCCCAAATGTCTAAAAATAGAAGTCCATCTATTTTTACCAACATGACCAATCATCCACAAATAGCATCCTGCAACTCATAGACCATGATCCATATGTCTAAAAATAGACATAGTCTAAAAATAGACTTTGTGCCAAAAATAGCCTACGGGCCCACTTAGTGAAGGTGACTCCTTTCCACTAAGCTCCATCATCTTGTTGCATTCTCAACAACACCAACATGGACCCTCATGCGGTGCTCTCGTGGCCTGTCTCATCTTTATTCTTGTTTTATATAAATATACTTGACAAAATTGAATCAAACCTTCAAAAACATCCTCATAACCACCGCACCTAAGACTTGGAACCAAGTTCCAAATGAGATCCATATTAGATTAAACTCCCAAAGGTGATCACCTAGTCCCAACCTATGCAGTGGCAGGTATCATACATATAATCATAAGGAGTTAATGATTATGTATAATAGAACCACTGACTCAAGCCTTTTCCAATAGCCACCAAGACTAACCCACACATTTATATATATAAATGCATTGGTGTGACCCCACTGAATCAACCATCGACACTTAAAGTATCTATTCACACCATACGACCACCCGCAAGGGATTGGCCCTGACCCTTCTATTATTTTTTTCCAACCTCTATCCGCCTGGGACATGTCAGTTCAGTTGTGGGTTTCCTCCACCAATCATGCTAACCCATGTCATTGCTCTCTACACATCACCCCAGTGTTGAGTCATCCCGACTCTTCTACCACCACAACATAAAGGACTACCTCTAGGTAATAGACTCCAAGACTGAAGATTTCCCATCAAATGCCACTATGATTCCTCTATTTCAATGGGCTCCACTTCAGTCCTTTTAACGATGAGGCGTACCTTCCTACATGGGCAATTTTCTCTCTCGTTGTCTAATGCATGGACACCAACTCACCCCAACCTCTTCCATGACACTGGCTCCTCTAAGTCATCCCGTTCCTTGTCACCCTAGTGTTCCCTTTGTGCAACTCTCTTTGAACTTCCAGTGACATGACCTCCAAGAAACATCACCCCAGATGCTTTCCTATATGACACATACAACACTGATTCAACCAACTCGACCTCTTCCATGTCACTAGATCTGCCATATCTTTTGGCCCTTGTCATCCCAAGGATTCTTCTTAAGTGATCCTTCATGAACTTCTAGTGATGTGACCTCTAGGACATGTCACGCAGGCTCCTTACCCCATGTACAATTTGTGTAGTTTGCAATGAGATTTAAATGAAGTAGACACAACTCCATCCCCATACTTTGACCCTGGCTTTGCAAAAGGCTTCAACGTAGGAATTTTCGAAAGACATCATATAGATATGGAACATATATCATGGGTTATGGGGATTAGGCCAAGGCCGACAATACACAATGTTCCCACAACATTGTAAGACATGTATAACTATATCTATATATACCTACTCTCAAGACTAGAGAAATACAATTGCAGAAGGACTAGTTGGTCACAATTAACAAAATTATGTGCATTCGTAACTACCTATGCTTGTTCATGGACACACACACACACACACACACACACATAGATATATATAAGCTTATTTCTCTCCTGCACAAATCCATTAGTATAATAATTCCCTCTTATTTACATTCATTACAATGAGGTCCTACACCTCAAAATATAAGTCATACTATTAAGTTTATTAAGTGTTGGAAGGTTGACCTAGGTCTCCCCTCCAAGGACCTTTTGGGTTCAGAGTTCTTCATCATTTCAACTCAACATTCAAGTTATGGGTTTAACTAGTTAACATTGGTTGTCATTCCTTTCCTAATGCTTACTCACACTAACTACACAATTGTGTTCACTTAGTGCCTATGGCACTAAGATAAGTATATAAGTCTCCATGCATATAGAGATTTATAGCATAATCACAATCACAACAACTAGTTAACAAAATTTCATTCTCTTCAATTCACAAGTGAACCACATGTCATTCAATCAATCAATGCAAACTTAACTTAATAGTATGAACACACACACACACACACACACACACACATATTCCCAAGGAAAAATTACAATTTTATTCATAAAGAAAAAATTTACATATTGTAGATGCTAAACGTCATATGAGCAAACCAATAGATCCTGGTACCTAGGACAAAAAAAATTCACAACAGGAATACCACTAATCTATTCTTTCCTACCCTTCTGCTTTTTCCACTTTCCGCTAACCACCAGAGTTTAGAGTGGAAGATACAATAGTCATTTGATTCTCTTATACATTTATGGAGATTTATTTATCAGAATCCAAACTTTCTAGAGCATGTATTCGTTTAGTGCCACTCACTTATTTTTCAGATGAAATCTTCTTAATCTATTGTTGTTGAATTGAAGAATTAGAACTAACGAAGAATTTTGCTCGACCCCATTCTTCTGTGTGATATACTAGGAATTATTTTCAAAAATGTTTCTAGTGTTCTCTCGGATTTCTTCATTCTCTGCTTCTTCTTCTTGTGAATCTGTAAACTTCAAGCCCTTTGGATTTTGTGCTTGTCTCTTTTTTCTTTTGGGGTTTTTCTTTGCTTGAGGAAATGAGTTTTGAAGATGAAAAATTTGAAGACATATATGACAATGAAATGACATATTCTCATAGTTAAGAGGTTGGGACCACTGTATATTGTTATGAATTAGAACAATGTTATTAGGTAAACCCTTACTAAGGTCTACTTCTACACAGATTCTGGAAAATGTTAAAATTCCTTTTGAGACTCAATCTGCATCCACCTTTGGGATCTTCCCCAAAGAATTCCCTATCCCTTCTAATACTTTGTGATGCAAAAAATGAAAGGGTAGATTATGTAGCCTGACCCATACCGATATTTTGGGGACCACCATGGTATTTGCATCAAATCCTGAAAACCATGGAGTCATGAATAAACCAACATTTCCCCAGAACTGATCCCAGAAAGATCTTTAATTGAAATGTGATTTATTGTCTCTTAGAACATGTTAATGAATGATTCTTTAAAAACACCATTAATCACTAGCATGAAGAACCGATAAGAAATTTTACATCAAAATAGAATAGCAAATCATGAAAATAAAAGCGACAAAAGAGATTATTAATGGAGTTCAGCTATCTTCAAGCCTATATCTCTGGGCCTTGGTCTTCAACAGGGAGGCCTTTATATTAGAACTTCAAAGCCCAAAAAGTACATCAAAGTTACATCAACAAGATTCATGGATGGTCCAGCTGTGATCTGCTCGACCTCAGAATTCTGACTCAACTGACGGCATAGAAAAACACCTCTTACATCTCCAGGAATAAGCCTGCAAAGTTTCGTCTCCAAGTCTCCTAAACTGCCCTAAAAACTCTTATGTTGCATAGAATGTTACAATTCCACTCAACGAACCAAGCTCACTCAATGAACCAAGCTCACCTCTCTTATCTCTCTCTCTCTGCCCCTCCATGGCATAACATTACATGTATATATAGTGTTTGTGACAAAACCCTAATGGAAAACATAGTATGAATTAAATTACATATCACATTGTTATAACCATATAAAAATATGGTTCTATTGTTAACATTTGTTTAGAACCACACCATATAAAACATTACATTCAGTGCAATGGAAACTATGCACATATCAACCATATACTACCTTAAACTCTGGCGCGTTTATATGGTTTCCAAAACTTAGCATATAGTTACAACCCAAACCCATCGTATTATACCCCATGGCATAAATTGTTACAACCACATCGAAGATAGCATGTGAATGGTGGAGCCGTGGAACTGTTGCGGTCACAGTGGATTCGGAACACGTCACATCGTTTGTTCCCATGGTTTGAAGTGGAGATTCTGTGGCAAGTGTGTTGAACTATGTATTAAACATAGCATAGCATTCTCGGCAGTGGTATCACATTAGAACCCGTGGCATGTGAACATGGTGGAGCGGTGGATCTTGTTTCTTGGAGCGGTGATAACATCGGTGTTGTTGAGAACGAAAGGTTCCAATGTGTACCAACTCCATGGTGGTGTTGTTTTATGGTTTAACACTTTAATATTAACCTCCACCATGCATTGTAACATGTAGTTTGTAATATATTTCGTTGTCATGTTTAAACTTAGATTTATAACCCATATCCATTTGCACCATTCCATTACATAGTTTGTTTACATAGGTTTTTGTAAACATTTTTGTTTACATAGGTTTTTGTAAACTAGGACATTTTAATTTATATGCCATAACCATGTAAAAATCACCTTTTAATCCATTCAACCCATTATTTCACCTTGCAACCAAACTAAAGATGTTGCACCTTGCCCCGTTCACTGTAAATGCCATGTGTTGAGCAGTAAAAATGTGAAATTCATTGATTCATCACAAAATTTAACAAGTAGTATCTCATTCATTCAGAGGCCAAATTCAACCGTTCAAGTTGCATTGGAGTCATTTCTGCGAGCTCTACACAATGCTATTGCTTCAACTTGAATCTAGTAACTTTGACTTTTAGGCTTTTTCTAGATCCTTGATCATCCATTGATCAATTTCAGACCAAGAACCATGGTCCCTCTTTTAATACATAATCCATATCTTTTGTTGTGTCAAACTTCACAATAGAAAAATCCCCTTGAACATAGGTGGATATCACATTTTTCGATCCAAGTAGAGAAAATACATTGATGTAAAGTCTCTGGCTTGGGCTAAAAACCATTAAATTGTATATAACTTATCTTGCATGGAAATCAAAGTAGAGCTCATTGACCTCTAGCAGGTTGACTGTCAAAGTCAGTAGCTGATCCATCTACTCCACAATATAGGGACCAAGAAGATTGCGGGAGTGTTCTAAATTTTTACGTGGATCAATCCTTCTTTTAACTACATCCTTGAAAGAAATTGGCCCTTTGAAGCTAGATACAGGACATCCACTAAGCAGTCTTGTGTTAAGGATAATGGTTGAATCAGGTACAATTCCATAGTCCTGCAACTTTTTGTCCTCTTGCATTGATTTCCCTACATAAATAAGATTTTGGAGGCTTGCAAGAATACCTAATTGTTCTTGAATATTTTTCTTAAGATTTTGTACCCAATCCCAGATCTAGACCCTCATGCATACATATTTCCCTTTCAAGGATTTTATAAAATTTGGAGTGGAACTCCTTGAGGAAAATTTTTGGTTCGACTTCCAAGATCCATCCTATTTTTTTTGTGATCTAACAATTCAAGTGTGGAGTGGTGATCTAAGAAGACTTTACTAGAGACTGGAAGAGAAAGGAGTTTTAGAGCCTCCCCACCATCGAAAGTGTCAAGTCTCTAATCCATTAGATTCCCAAAACCCCACAGATATGAATAAACCTTATGTGCTTATGACTGGATGAGATCTGTAGGATCTATGATAGGAGGCTAATCCACGTTTTGCGACCAAGATTTCTCAAAATTCATGTTCCCTTGAATTCGATTAGGGTCGAGCTACAACCAATCCATTTCTCTGAAAGCTCGCTAGTCATTTTATTCAATCCAAGTGTAGCATCAAATGATATTGTTGTACAATCCTTTGTTAGCAGTCACATGCACTATATCATCCTTCTAGTGGATCTGTTGGTTATAGAAGCACTAGATTGTGACCCCTAGCCCTAGACCCATATGAGGTAGTGAGGAAAACATCCACTTTAAAGCCTTCAAACATGAAATTGAGATAAAAATAATGCACCTGTCCATATATCCATATTTTCAAAAGCATGATCAATCCAAAAAATAGAAATTGCTTTAGTATTCGTCAAAATAACCCACCAAATATTTTTGCGGTAGAGAGAAATCATCTTTGCGGGACCCAATTCCTTCACTTTCCATTTACATAGATATGAAACCAACAAAAAGTCATGGATCCCATATTCATATCTACCCTCAACGGTGACAATCTTGCATATCAGGCACACATAGCTAAAAACCCTATCAGAACTCATTGTTCCTCTCAAATTTAAATTTTCATGGTTCCTATATATGTGTGTGTGTGTGTGCTTATCTTGGATTGAAAATTGGAGTTGGGAAACTAATTCTAGGATAGAAACTCTCCACCCAACCATAAACAAGTTGCATCTAGTCCTCACTTACAATTGTCACCCTCGATATAGATTTAATACATTGAGGGGCTTTGCTCAAAGGATTTAAACACTGACTTCCAGTTGAAACAGACACTCCAAAGGTTCACCCACCTCCACCTACCAGCTATCAAAGTAGTCAATAAAAGCACAGGGAGTCCAGAGGTATGTTGTGTCCACCCTTCAATTTATCAACACCCACTACTTTCAGGGAATCCATAGACTTCTTCTCCACCCTAAAAGTAGAGAAAAAAGTCTCCACCCTTCAAACAATAGCACAATGATTCCACCCACCGCGGGGATTCTAGAACCCATTGTAAAACAAACAAAGAAAAAAAGGCTTCAAAGATCTTCCTTTTAGGAATCTAAGGAACAACCATCCACCCAAGTCATCAAGGGATTCTAGATAGATACATCTCCACCCTCTAGCTATACATGGAATCGAGAGGCCATTGTTCCTCCCCTGGGAGTGATCTTCCTCCTACCAATCTTGCCAACTGAATCTAATATCATGATTATTCCTCCTTTTCTGTGAGACTCCTTCGCTTTCAACTGTTCAAGGAATATTTTCTATTCTTTTTGTTCAAGGAAATACATAGAGGTCCCCATCACTTGTTAATTCATAAGTTTTTCCTGCCTCTACCAACTAACACCCCTCTTTAGGATAAACATTTCCTCCTGCCTCTTATCCTTGTTGAGAAATCAATTCATGTAGTTATTAGGGTTTTGATTCCTCCTTTCTTGATAGTTACTTGTGATATGTGTTGGCTTCTTTACTTATTTATTATGTTGTATTTCATCAAACAATTACCAAATCAAATTGTATGAAGATCACAATAGGAAGATACATAAGATGTAGGCACTTAACCAGGGAAAAACACCTCTTTAGGGGAAAACCCAGTCAAACTCTTCCTCAATAATCAAACCAAGTCAAAGTGAGACAATCCAAGACCTTTATACCTAGACAAATACCTCCTCTAATCACCAAGTCACCTCTCCTTCCAAGTAGATAGATTTTGTCAAATTCAATGAAAATGTCTTCCTTCAAAACTACTTTAATCTAGAACCCACCCCACCCCACCCCCCCCCCCCCCCCCCCCACCCACACCCCCAACCCCCCTCGCCCGCCCCCCCTCCCCCCCCCCCCCCCCCCCCCACCTGCCCTACAACTCAAAATTTTGGACCTGTAGTTACTACATAAATTTTGGCCCCTGTAACTTTCCCAAAAACCCTAGAAAACTTGCACGTGTGAGAGAGAGATATGCCCAAAAACTTTGACTTAGTCTTCTTTTCATTTCTTCTTCATTTTCCTAGACTTCACTCTCCTTTTTTAAGTTCTTGTACTCAAATCAAACTTGTGGATAATGGATTCCAAATAGGTCAAGCTCCTCTTCTATTTATTTCTTTTTCTTATTTTTCAATTTTTACAATAAACACATTATGATAAAATACAATATAAATTATGAAGATTGACCATAGTTACATTTTTAACACTCTCGGTTTTTCAAATGCGCTTCTCTGCTTGCTCCCATCCATGGTGGTTCTTCCCATGCGGTCTCCTTCTCTATGATTAATTTCTATTGTCCTTTTATAATTGCGCATAAAACCCATACATCATAATTTTTTGTCCTTTTTTTCCTTGTCAATTGTTCCAAAGAAGCATGGATCTCATCCCTCTCCTTTAGTTTAATTAATTCTAGAACCAGTCCCTTTCAACGCACACCCACTAGCCTTCAATGATTGTCCTAAAATAGTTCATACTTCTTGCAATAACAAAACCTTAAACATCAAAAGCAGGGAACACCTCAGCTCCGGAATTTGTGCCCCTTGGCTCAAACAAATTTAATTTATAATCAAAATACATGAAGTATCTATAATGTATGTAAGAGGGAAAATTTCCCAAACGGGTTGTCACAAAATCCTTCCTCTTGTGACTTCTTGCAACCTTCTTGGTTCTTTTTTAATTCACACCTCGCTATCTTAAAAATGCTACTTGTTTGTTCCGCAATCGACTGTATTCATCAAAACTAGGAAATACCCATGTTTCCTAGTAACCTAGAATACATTGTCTCATGAGATTCATCATAAAAAAATTAGAATGATTTAACTTACCTCTTGTCTTGTTCATCGGTCCATCAATGGAGTCCAAAGGTGTCCCAACTCCACCCTTTTCCAAAACAAGGGAATCCAAATATTTTCACCTCAACCTTGAATCAACAACAAGGGAATCCATAGGCTTATGCCTCCACCCTCGAGGGAATCCAAAGGCTTATGCCTCCACCCTCAAGGGAATATGGAATCTTATGCCTCCACCCTCAATTGAGAAACAAGGGCCTAAGAGGCTTATGCCTCCACATTCAATTAGCAACAAGGGAATCCACAGGCTTATACCTCCACCCTCAATTAGAAACAAGGGAATCCAGAGGTTTATACCTCCACCCTCAAGGGAATCTAGAGGCTTATTCCTCCACCCTCAATGAGCAACAAGGGAATCGAGAGGTTAATACCTCTTCCCTCAAGGGAATCGAGAGGCTTATACCTCCACCCTCAATCAACAACAAGGGAATCTAGAGGCTTATACCTCCACCATTAATTAGCAACAAGGGGATCTAGAGGCTCATACCTCCATCCTCAATCAACAATAAGGGAATCCATAGGCTTATACCTCCACCCTCAATCAAAAACAAGGGAATCCACAAGCTTATACCTTCACCATCAATCAACAAGGGAATCTATAGGTTGATACCTCCACCCTCAAGGAAATCGAAAGGTTTATTTATCCACCTTCAAACCAGGAAAAATGGAATCCAGAGGCTTATACATCCACCTCAATCAACGACAAGGGGATTGAGAGGTTGATAACTCCAACCTAAATTAGTAGCAAGGGAATCCAAAAGTTTATACCTTCACCCTCAATCAACAACAAGGGAATCCAGAGGCTTATACCTCCACTCTTAATTAGCAACAAGGGGATATAGAGGCTTATACTTCCATCCTCAATTAGGAACAAGGGGATCTAAAGGCCTATACCTCCACCCTCAGCCAAAAACAATGGAATCTAGAGGCTTATACCTCCACCCTAAATCAATAACAAGGGAATCCAAAGGCTTATACCTCAACCTTAAAGGGAATCTAGAGGCTAATGCCTCCACCCTCAAATGAACAACAAGGGAATCCAAAGGCTTATACCTCCACCCTCAATCAACAATAAGGGGATCCAAAGGTTTATACCTCCACCCTCAATCAATAACAAGGGAATCCAAAGGATTATACCTCTACCCTCAATCGTGACAAGGGAATCTAGAGGTTGATACCTCCAACCTCAAGGGAATCTAGATTGTCCCATACATGTTTTCTACAACACATTACACAACACATATACACATACACTTAATACAATCCAACATGCACATGTCACAATATGACATATCCCCTATACAACACAACATGTACACATGGCACAACACAACATGGCACAAATCACAATGTTTTTCATTTTTTTCATATATTCTTCAACATTCCCTATTCATAATGCAACATGGGAACAATTTAAGTATAATGTTCACATGATATTAAAATCATAATTAACGAGGGTTAAATTTTCCCAAACGATCCCTCACACAACTGGGAATCCTATATGCCATCTATATTTTCATTAAATAATATAACCCGTCATTCTTCCACAAGAATGGCTCCTGTCAAATAAAACTAGAGTTTTAGAAATTCCTTGTAGTGTTGTTGTTGTTCTCTCAACAATTTTTCACATGCACATAATTTCATTCTTTCTTTCTATCATGTTTAGGAGCCATGATCCAACATAAAAAAAATGATGGCATTTCCTTACCCATTGCCCAAACTCAACCTTTCAATTTTTATTTCTTTTTGTTTGTGCTCTTTATTTATGCATTGGACCTCCTCGGATCTACTACTAGAGCTTTTTGGCTTCTCTACCATGCCAAATGAATTTTTCCTGAGATCCCAAGCATGATATTCGCAAGATAGTTTCAAAAAGAACAAAGAGAAATAGTACAAGAATGGAACTCACAATATAAATCATACAAATTTCAAACAAAATAGCATGACCATGCACAAATAAGTGATCAAGGAAACAAACAATTCATGAGGTCATGCAAGTAAACCTATAACACATGAGCATTAAAATAACAAAGTCCCAAGATTGACTTGATTCCCATGAGTTTTCAAAGTTCAACATGCCCTTCATTTTTACACATATATGTTTATATATATATATGCATGACAATTTTCCCAAGGTTCTTAGCAACCTTGAAGTCTCAATTCCCTTCAAGTAACTCACAAGGGAATTTCTTTTCAATACATGTGTCCATATATTATTGAGATTGAGGGGATGTAACCTCCTCCTTTTCAACATCTCTCATTACAAGTTCATATCCCTATGGCTTTCATGGGTTGTCCTACTTTTCCTTCTGGTGGGGATATTCCCTCTTCAAGTTCCTCTCCCCCCCCACCCCCGCCCCCCACACTGATTCAACATGTGTGGTAATTATTTTTATTTTCATACATGTGGGACCTCTTCTTGGTGTTGATAGAAAGACATGTGTCCACAACTTGGATACTGTGAGTGCATTGCAACAACCCTTGAAGGGACAAGTTTTTCCTCAGCATGGAATTCAACTTTTCTTGGACCTTTTGGTTTTTGAGAAGCCTCTAATTCTCTGCCTTGGAGCTTTTAAGCTTAGCCTTCACATCCCTGAGCTCAATTTGCAATTCCTTTAGCTCAACCTCCAAATTCCTGAAGATTCTTTTAATTTAAAGGAATCTCCCTCTTTCTCATTCTTGGTGGACTTGGTTCCTATCCTGTTGCAACATTCCATGATACATGCTTTCCTTTACTTCCACCGAGTCCTTCTATATGTTGCCACACATGCTCAACTATTAGTTCATTAAGGAAAGAGTATAAATAAGTATACCAAATGCCATTTTGCCATGCTAACCCAACACAACCCTTATAATTGTTCACATATCTCCAAAATTACTCATTAGCCACATGTCTCAATATCTAAGAAGTAAGTATGAATATTTTATAACTTTTCAAACGTTACAATTTTCATACATATGAACATATCAATTCATATATATATATATATATAATAATGCATTTATGGGATTAAAATTCAGGCTCTTACACAAAGTTACCAACATTAATTACTATCATCCTATTTACTACAGATACCATCATCACTAATTGGGAAAATATATTTTCCCACAAGAAACAATGTCAGTATACATGTTCAATATTTATTTTATTCATGGCCAACAATAGCAAATCATCTCATGAAATTGATCGTTTAACATCATAGTATCATCAAAAATCATCAACCATGTCCTCATTACTTAAGTTGTATAAATTAGTGAGGCAATCCTCATCATGTGAAATGTCTCTAATTCCTAATAGGTCAAGATAGACTCTAGTATCATAGTCACATTATTCGTGCTACATTCTTCAATTCCTTTATACTAGGGGATTATACCATATAGAAAAAATAAGTATTTATTGAAGAGGATTATGAAACAATGGGGGCTTCCTTCTAATATTGCAGTCTCACTCTCTAGCATAGCTACAAATCCTTTATCAATAAGGTCCACACAAGAGCCTTGTCTTTGAACTTATCTTGTCCAAGTATTAAACATGGATGCTCTATATCATATTGAGATAACAAACTTTATAGGCTTAAATTGTTAATTTCTAGCTTAGTGATAGATTCCAACCATGGAACTAAATTCCTCTTTTCGAGAGGACCAATTTTTACTATTGAAGCACTCAATTTGGACAAGGAAAAGTGCATTTTTTGAAGAAAATCCCATGTACACAAAAGGACAGGTGAACCTAAAATAGAAATTTAACACCCATGGATGGCTATAAATACAAGTCAAGTGACCCTCATTTGGAAATCATCATGATCATTATTCTTTCTTTAGTTTGGCTTGCATAGGTCTAAGGTGTTAAATGGAGATGGGTGTGTACATGTCTGAAATTGTAAGGTTTGAAGCTCACACATGAGATCTAGGGTTTTGGTTTCCAATTGCAGGGATGGCACAGGCACTTTTGGCTCATAATAACAGGCTCGCAATATCATGTGTGCGATTGAAGGGATTCAACCACACACACATACACTCTTTTCATGCGGTTTGAAACTAGGGTTTGAATTTTGCAATAGACCACAAATTTCGTTAGTTGACTACAAAGTTCAATAGTTGACCGTAGGCTTCTGAATCATGGTTTCGATTATAATTATTGTTGGGTTCATCTATTGGATATGCTTTAGTTAACTTTTATGTATAGTCTTTTGGATAAAGGAATGGATCATTGTACTCTCTTTTGTTCAATCACTAAATGAAGATCTAATAAGAAGAAGAATTTGAAAGTGTCTTTCTTGTAGTGGTTTTTTCCCTGGTCTCCGACCAATCCTGGTGTCTCTATGTGTGAATGTTTTTCTTCTATTGTTCATTTATGTTACGTTGCATTGATGATGATATTGTTCTTTCTATATAATTTCATATGTTGCTGAATAATGTTGTAAAACTAAATAATGATATGATGTTGTGGGGAGAATTTAATATGCAAATGAAGAAATGCAATTATCGAAAGCAAAGAATAATATAGCACTAAGAAAATTTAACATGGTATCAAAGTTGGGTGGAAGAAAAGTCACTGAGATCATCCCTAAGAAGACATATTTCATGGAAGAAAGAGAAGATGTAGGAGACCTAAAAGAATACTAGGCTTTGAAGGAAACCCTAGGCAATATGGTTATTAGGGTTTGATGGATATTATGATGATAGGCTTTTGAAGAAACCCTGGATTATGAAAAAAAATGTAAGATATGAAATCTAGAAACCCTAGCATGATTAGTGTGAATATGTTCAAGCACTTGGGACAAGTTTGATGTAGCACTAGATGGGATAGTCTCAATTAGGCATGGTTGTTGATGAAGTTGGTTGAAATATAATGAAGCCAACAATGTTATATGGACAATAGACACTCATGACTCTTGAAGGTTGGTTTAAGAGGGATATGATCACCTATCATTGAATATAAGTACCCTTTTCGATTTATGTTACTTCTTTATGTCTTTACTTTTTTTTTAGATTTATTGATTTGATCATTGATTATACTTCCTGCATGTATATTTGAGTATTTGGATAATTCTAACCTCCTAATGAGATGTGATAAGTGGATCCCTCTTGAGGATCATCTGAGGTGTAGGAAAATATCGCTAGTGTGGGAAGAGAAGAGCTACAGTCTCCCACGACAAGTGGTACAAAGTGCAAAGGTATCTGAATGTTATAAGGTACGTATAGTATATTATTTCAACCAGAATATTGGATTGCAAGGTAAGACCTAAGAAATGATGGGAATATCACCTTCATGAGTGACTCATAAATGCATGTGAAAGTAATTTTGATTCATGGTACTTATGATGAGACAGTGCACTTGGTATTGGACAAGTATCTTACATTCTACTAAGCCAGGGTAAAGCTACCTAGAAACATTGATTTTTGATATATGGTAACTTGAAACTATTGATAATTATTGTGATAAGCATGATAACCCTAATGTTAAAAGTGTAACAATGAAGTTGATAATTAAGATCCTCTTGTTGACATTGATTAGGTTTTGATAAGTTTAGTAATTTGACAGTATGATAAAAATGAATGTCCTAACTTGATGATTGAATAATGTAAAAGAAGTAATGTACTAATTATGATCCTTGAAGTATGATGAAGCACTTGTCAGCTTCCCTAATTATATGACTCTAACCCTTGATGAAATTTTGATGTCATGTTCATATGTGATGATGAAGTAGTTGATGTTGATTTGTTATGACTATATGACTAATAATATAATATAGTTTGATTTCATGACCTAACAATTTTGTTGATGCACGACAGTATTATGATAGACATGTTTATGTCTTGATTAATGTTGATCGAAGTGGATTCTTAAGAGGGAGAAAATCTCCATAAGATCTCTACACCTGTTATCATTTGCATTAAATGTATGGAAGATTCTTTATTGTTGAAGTAATATTTTTGACATGAATAGACAACCATCTAATGTTGTTAGTTTGCAGCAAGTTTTGGTCTAAGGAGAGAATGCTTCTCCTAGTCTAAGCCCCAACCGCTGGGGGACAAGATTAAGAGTGTGGTTATAGTATGCCTCCCAACCGCGTGGAAGAAGGCCTATTAGTGTGGTTGTGACTGTAGGACATAAAATCTAAATACCTATGCATAAAAATAGGAGTAGACCTAGGGTGTGATAGTCCTACAGATATGGAGTAGACAACAGAAAGCCCTATGAGCAGTGAAGTTTGAATATTTGACTTACAGGTAGAGAATGTGAATGTGTTGACTAAACTTGTGTTTGCAGGGGACCAGAAAATGCATATGTGTATGTTAATTTGATTTGATCATTGAAGCTAGTATATGAAAGTAATTGATAATAATTGTGAGGGTTTGACAAGATTTGGCTTATTGGTTTAATATAGATGAGCAATATTGGAGTTTTGACATGATGCTTGATAGTTAATATATATGTTTTGGCTTATGGACTGATTGAATTCAAAATGATAACATATTAGGGTTTTGACTTGATAAACGATGATTTTCCTTGATGACAATGCTATGTGGGCATAGTGACTTTCAGTGGCTAATATTGGTATTGAATAGTGATTCTATATTGGCATCATTGGCTTTGACACACTGGTTGAAGTATAAAAAGAATTGATTCAGTATGCAGTGATCTCACAAATGAATGCATGGAACTTATATAACTTATCCTTGATGTATAATGACAAAAATAATTCATATTATAATTATATGGATGGACTAGTGGAGTTTGATATTGCTTAACAACAATTTGCTGACATGACAATAGATGAAGTCATAACTTGGTATTTGGATTTGAGCTGTACATAACACCTGGTCCAAATAGTTTTTTCACAATGATATTGGCAGAAACTTTTATTACTTTGATATTAGTTTTGATTTGGAAGCTAAGGATTGATAAGCTAACTTAGTTGATTTGATTGCACGATATTGATTTGTGTAAGGTTGAGTATAATGGTTTGACCAGTATAATTTTTTCAGATAGCATTGTATGGTTTGAAGCAAGATTCCTGATCCTGGTATGTCTGCATTGATAGTTACCTGGTGAAGCCGGGAAGATGTGTCGATCCAAACCTCTACTTCAAAGTGGTCCAAAGTATGCCTTTGATTTTGGTTTTATATGTTGATGATGTTTTCTTGAAAGGTGACAAGTCTCTGATGATCAAAGGAAGAGGGAGATGGCCTTTGAAGTTTGAAATGAAGAACTTGGCATGATGAAGTTTGGAAAAGGGAAATATCGCGTTAAGCTATTACAAAAAAATTGAAAGTGTAAATGTAAATCCTTAGACACCCTAATGGAATGAGATTTCAAGAAGTTATGTTGGACCTGAATGGGAAACCGACAATTGAGTAATATAGTGATGTTCATTATCAACACCCATATAGAAATATGTTTTGTAGAGAAAAAGTTAAATCAATTTATGATTGAGCCGCTTCATACACATTGGGTTGCCACTAAGTACCCTTCAAGATATTTACATGGGACGATCAATTTTTTGGTCTGATATATTCTTGCTCTGGTGTATGACTGGATGGATGTATTGATGCTGTTTGGGAATGTTATTGATGAAATGATCACTTTCATGTGCTACTTTAGTATGAGATCTTCCACGATATTTTGGATGAAAAGTTTGTAGCATTAATCATGGCCAAGGTTGAGTACGATGTTGCTAGCATGGCTAGCTGTGAGGAAGGTTTAAGAAGCTCTTTGGATAAATATTTGTGAACAAGTTATGGATGTGACAATGATGCCATGTGATGATAAAGAGTGAGATCTGATTGGTATAGAATCTCGTATATAGCTGGGACTGAGATATCTTCATATATTGAGACAATATTATTGTAGGAAACAAGCTTAGGCTTGTGGTTGTTGCTTCTGTGAGAGGGAGGATGAATAAGGTATCCTTTTGGGAGATATATATTTTTTTCTAAAATAATATTTGATTTGACATCATGCATGAAGATGAGACTGCTGCTATTGAGACATTATGATTGAACTATTCAGTGAGTCATTTAAGCTGGTACCAGATATGATCATGTTGATATGTTTCTAGTCTACAAAGAGTAGGATTGATCGAGGACACTAAGCCAACTCTTCCCACCTGTCTAAGCTCCCAAGGTGTGGAATTGTGATAGAGGGCTCCTAGGGTTGAGGGATCTCTAGACAAAAGTGTATCATCCCTATCTGTTACCCATAGGGTGGAAGATGATTCTCCCCTATCTTGGTATATCTAGAATATACCCCACTTGGTATCATACCCACAAGCTGGGTTTGTTGGGATTAACGATCCCTATCTAGCCAACATGTTAAGAGAGCTTGGAGGTGTGTGACCCAAGCTAAATATGATGCAGGTGCTCTACCACATTACTCTTGAGGGTCATTTCTGGGAATATAAGTGGGTAATAGGATTCATGAGATATTGTTGATTAGCATAGGGTGGAATATGTTTTCTTTCCTGTGCTATGACTCCTATTTATTGACATAGGGTGGAAGATGTTTTTTCCCCTATGAGATGAGATGAGGTGAGAGTGTCCCATAGGAACTTACTCATCTTCATTGGATTCCGAGTTTAGACTAAGCTCCCTAGTGTGGTTTTATGTTGATATGTGCTCCCTAGTGTTAATCTCTCTGATGTTTCTTGGGTTGTAGCATTGAGCTCCTTGGTGACAAATGATTCCTGGTGGTAACAGTGGCTCCCTAATGAATAGAGGGTGGTAGCTTGGACTCCCCTCCAATGTCAAATTATTCTTCTTCTAGATCCGGGAATGTTCAAAATATGAGTAGAGATAAACAAGATATAAGCAGGGATAAGTAGAGATGAGCTGAGATGAGTAGTGTGAACATTTGATGACGAGATACTTGACATAGGATATGATTTGATGAAATTATACTTGCAATGATTACATGATGTTGAAATTTCTCCCTAGCTAAGGGAGAGTTTTAATTTTGCACCTCAGTGACAAATTCGAATTATGGGACTAAATCCCTCTTTTTAGGAGGACCAATTTTGACTATTGAAGTGCTCAATCTGGACAACAGAAAATGCAATTTTGAAAAAAATCCCACATGTGCACAAAAGGATAGGTCGACCCAAAAGAGAAATTAGACACCCATGGATGGTTATAAATACAATTCAAATGACCTTGATTTGGACATCATTGTGATCATTCTTCTTTATTTGGTTTCGCTCGCACAATTCTGAGGTGGTTCATGGAGATGGGTACCTATAGTACGAAATTGCAAGGTTCAAAGCTTGCACGTGTGATCTAAGGCTTTGGTTTCCGGCCACAGGGATTACACAGGTAGTTTTCAATCACAACCACAGGCTTTCAGGGTCATGCATGCAGTTGGAGGGCTTCAACTTCACATGCATACACTCTCTACGAGTGGTTGGAAACTAGGGTTTGAATTTTGTAGTTGACCACAAATTTTGTCAGTTGACCGTAGTCTTCTAAATCAGGGTCTCGATTCTGATTAGTGTTGGGTTCATCTATTGCATATGGTTTAGTTAATTTGTCTTGATAGTCTCGTGGATAAAGGAATGGATATTGTACTCTGTTTTGTTGAATTATTTAATGAAAATCTAATAAGAAGAATAAGTTGAAATGGTTTTCCCTATAGTGGGTTTTTCCCTGGTCTCCGATCAATCCTGGTGTCTTTATGTGTGAGTTTTTTTCTTTTGTTGTTCCTTTATGTTCCACTGTATTGATTATGATATTTTTCTTTCTATATAATTGCATATGGTACTAAATAATGTTGTAAAACTAAATAATTATATGATGTTGTGGGGTTAATTTAACATGAAAATGAAGAAATGCAATTATCTAAAGAAAATAACAATAGATCCCTAAGAAAATTTAACATCAAGTAACCCTTTCCATATGATACACCCCATTCCTTAAACAAATATGGTATTAATCGAAAAAGACAAACATTTGTAAGGAAATAAATAATTAGTTGAAATCATCATATAGAAATAGCTAACCTCCACTGAGGTTCTTTTCCATATAAAAATAAAACCATGGAATTCTCATATGCCAATAAATATATGCATATACATACATTTACCTTATCTTAGAAAAAAGCCATGTTATTTAGGCTATCACCACATAGGGATTTCCCCACATCCCTCATATCACATGAACATTCACATGCATACTTATTCCAAGTGTGTAAGAATACACCACTGAAGAATGATGCACAAAACCATGTAGATTTTTCTACAAAATTAAAGAAATGACATGCGTCCAAGGCCGTAGCAATAAGCTATCCAAACCTTCAGGATTCTTAAATAGAAAACACTTGTCATACCATTTCATCCTCAATAAAATCATATCAATCATTACTGTTATGTGGGATTTATCATTACGGACAAAAATATCTCCCCTAGGTCTAGTGACTAGCCTAGAACAACAAAATGACAAAGGATCCAATGTTTTCCTTAAAGTAAGTAGATGAAGGGATGAAACCTACATGGAACCTGTCATATGGTTCTCTCCTTCTTTGGCCTGAATGCTCCAATCCTAGCTCCAGCTGTAAAAATTAGAACTTGCACAAGTAGACAATACAAGCCAAGAAACTACGAGATCTATGTAGCATAATCTATCTACTTTATTCAACAAATCAACAAGGTATTGAAATATATGAAATAAAGACATCACATATAGGAAAACAAAATAACTCTTTGTAATGATATAAATGGAGTGAGTTACAACCATAAATAAGTGTCAATATTGTAGAAGAGCTCCTCCAAGTTGTTGGCTTGTCCTTCCTTTGTCACAAAGTGCACCTCTAATCACCCTAAATGCATGCAAAGATAACTCTCACAAAATCTTTATAAGGGTAGAATCACTCTACAAAATCTAACCCTTTGCATATGGAAGGCTATAAATATATATAGGAGTGAGGTAAGTTGGGAGTTATTATCCTTTTACCAATATTGGGATTGAGATCCACTCTTGATGGGAGGATGAGATATAAGGATAAGGGATGGAAACTCCAAGGTAGGATAGGATAGGATTCATATTACAATAGATCCTAGAAGCTTCTGGAAATGGAGGCTTCAAGATTCTCTCTTTTTCCCGAATTTCTAGAACCAACACAGGTGCAAAGGGGAGAAACCTATCAGTGATCAACACATGCCACAATGGAGAAAATGGTAGGTGAACACATTCCTGCAAGAGGCTAGGGAGCATTGGTCCTAAAACTAGCTCAGATGATGCACTTTATGGAAGAAACTCTAGGCAATGAGAGATTCATGCATAGGGTTTTGTGCAATGATGATGTAAAGGGGGAATAGGATGCAAATGATCCCATTAGGACGCTAATTGATCAGATGAGAAAAATAGCCTATAACCTTTACTACCATTCTACATAACTAAATCACAAGGTAAGATTATCAATCATACATGCAATCAATCAATCAGATTGGCTTTTAAAATCTAAACATTTATTTTACCCATTTCTAAAATTCAATATGAAGCCCCTTTTACTTAGTTAAATCTGTAATAGAGTACTAATATTATTCCCACGGGCTTGGAAACAACCTAGTTGTTATTTTTGTGAAGCCCATCTAGTCCAAGTGTTGAAACTGGATGCTCTGATACAACTCTGTAAACACACCCACTTACCCTAGGGTATGTTTTCACTATGGTAACCCAACTTCCCTTATATTGTTAGAGTAATGGGATAATTTTTTATTTTTCCTTTCTTCTGATTTCCAGAACGTAATTTCAATAACATCATCATATTCGTCTTAGTGCGACTTTTCTAGTGATATAAATTTGGTCCAATTTGGACCCCAGGATTGCAAATTAGGGTTTGGTAAAGTCTTGGACATTCAAACATGTCACCTCTCTTTCCTGCCACATGGTATCCACGTGGTCCCCCACGTGTCCTGTCTTATCCTTATTCTCGATTTATACTATATATATATATATATATATCTATATAGATATATATATATATATATATATATATATAGATATATATATATAAGGCCAGATTGAATCAAACCTTCAAAATTCTCCTAAAAATCACTACAACCAAGACTTGAACCAAGTTCCAAATGAGATACGTGTTAGATTAAACTCCCAAAAGGAATGGTAAATACCAACCTATGTGATGAAGGGTATCATATATATAATCGTAATGGGAATGGGATTTTGTACATAGAGCCACCAGCTTGAGCCTTTTCTAATAGCCACTGAGACCAAAACACATGTTTATATATATAAATGCATCAATGTAACACCACTCAATCAACCCTTAGTGATTAAAGTCTCTGATCACACCATGTGACTACCTACAAGGCCTTGGCCTAAACCATTCTATTCTTTTGTGCTAGCCTCTATCTTCCTAGGACACACCAGTTTAGTTGTGGGTTTCATCCACCAATTGCACCAGCCCATGTCGTTTCTTTCTACATGTCACCCCAGTGCTAATTCATCCTGGCTCTTCCACCATTGTAGAACAAAGGACTACCTTTGGGTAAAAAATTATGGGATCAAAAATTTCCATTCAACTATTGCTCCCATTCCTCCATCTAAATGGACCCCACATCAATCCTTCTAACGATGAGACATACCTTCTTGTATGGGATATTTTCTCTCCAGTCATCCAATCTGTGGGCCCTAACTCACCTCGACCCCTTCCATGACATAGGCTCCTCTAGGCCATCCCGGTCCTTGTCATCCCAACATTCCCTTCATGAAATTTCCTTTGAACTTTTAGGGACGTGAACTCTAGGACACGTCACCCCATATTATTTTCTATGCAATGAATCCAACATGGATTTAACCCACTCAGCCTCTTCCATGTCATCCTGATCCTTGTCATCTCAGGGCTTATTCTTAAGTGGTCCTCCTTAATCTTCTCAGGATGTGACCTCGAGGACACATTATTTTGACTCCTTCCTTCATGTGCATTTTGTGTGGTTCACGATGAGATTTAAACAAAATGGATACAACTCCACCAACATATTCCAACCCCGGCTCTACAAAAGGCTTCAACGCAAGACTTTTCAAAAGGTGTCATATATATATATGGTGCTTCTATCATGGGTTATGGGGATTAGGCTAAGGCTAATAATACATAGTGTTTCCACAACATTGTAAGACATGTATAAATATATCTATATATACCTACTCTTAATACTAGAGTAATACAATTGCAGAAGGATTGGTTGGTCACAATTAACTCAATTACTTGCATTCCTCACTGCCTATGCTTATTCATGGACGCACACACATATAAATATTTATAGATGCTCACTTCTATAACTCATGAGCTTATTTCCCTCCCAAATGCAACCATTAGTATAATAATTCCATGTGATTTACATTCATTACAAAGGGGTCATATACCTCAAAATATCAATCTACTAATGAGTTTATCAAGTGTTGGAAGTTTAACCCAAGTCCCCCTTCAAAGACCATCTCGGTTTAGAGTTCTTCATCATTTTAACTCAACATTCAATTTTCAGGTTTAACGAGTCAACATTGGTTGTCATGTCTTTCCCAATGCTTACTCACTCTAACTAAATAATTGTGTTCACTTCCTTCCTACAACACAAATATAATTATTAGTCTCCCTACATACAGAGCGTTAGAGAAGAATTACAGTCACAAGGATTAGTTAACAAAAGCTCATTCTTTTCAATTCACAAGTTAACCACATGTTGTTCAAGCAAGCAATGCAAACTTAACTCAACAGTCCGAACACAAACACACACACACACAATTATATATATATCTATATATATATATCTATCTATCTATATATATATATAAATATATATATATATATATATATATATATATATATATATATATATATATATATATATATATATATATATATATATATATAGACACACACACACACACACACATGCACACACACAATGGCACTCGTTACATATACAAAGACTTATCTTGGATTGAAAACTGGAGTTGGGAAATTGAGTCTAGGATAACAACTCTGCACCCAACCACAGAACAGCTAGATTCAATCTTCACTTGCAGCTATCACCCCCGAGCTAGATTCCAAAGATTGAGGGGCTTTGCTCAAAGGATTTAAACATTTACTACCAATTGAAATAGGGAATCCAAAGGTTTTGCCTCCACTCGCCAACTATAAAAATAGTCAATAAAAGCATAGGGAGTCCAGAGGTATGCAATGTCCACCCTTCAGTTTCTCAATATCCAATACTTTTAGGGAATTTAAATACTTCTTCTCCACCCTAGAATGTCAAGGGAGTCTAGAGAAATAATTTTTCACACTTCCAACAATAGCATAGTGGTTCCACCCACCTTGGAGATTCCAGAACCCATTGTAAAACAAACACAACAAGAGAGGTTTCAAAGATTTTCCTTGTAGGAATCCAAAGAACAACCCTCCACCCTAGTTATTGGGTAAGGTCCCCTTAGGTCAAAGTTTTGTCTAATTTTTGTAAAGGGGCTTCATTTTGAGGAGAAGAGCACACTTCACGCAGTGTTTTATGAGCCATAGGGTCTTTAGGGTGGGTCAAAGCCCCTTAATTTTGTAAAAGGATGGGATCAATTTGTATGTTTTGATCTCCGCCCATGGTTTGCGGACCAAGGTATTGTAAGAGAGAAAGATATATAAAGGGTTGTCTTAGTAATTCAAAGGCATAGATATGGATATAGATATGTTTTGATGTTTTTTAGTTTGTAATTTTCATATGTTTTTGTGTTAGAGCGAAGGGGAAGGCCCCTGCAGTTGCATGCATGAAGACCTTAGTAACTTTGCAGCTATGTGCCTAGGCTCCTATAACTGTGTGCACAGGGTAAAAAGGATTGTAATTGTGAAGATTCTAGAGATAATAAAGAAGATTTGAAGGCAGGCATGTGTACTTACTTTACTTTATGCAATTACTGTTTACTTTTTTGCTATCCAGTAAAAGACAAGATCAGAATTAATATATGAATGATGCTACAGTTAATTACAGTTAAGGTCCATTGATTTATGCACAGTAGATAGAGCTTTAGATATATGAAGTAGTCTTTTTGTATGAATAGATTGGATTTGGTATAATATTAAGTAATATCGCCTAGTACAGTAATAGATCTGTAGGTGAGTTAGACTAAGTCAAGATCCACACTCCATAATCCTTCTGGATGAGGAAACTTGTTTCTAGCATCCCTGAATATCACATCGGGTGAGACTACAGTCTTCATGAGCATATCGTTGCCGAAAGGGCCAATGATAAAGGGTTTTTTCAGTTAGGGCACCTAACTCTGAACCTAGGTCTAAGCTCCTCAAGCTAACAAATGGTTTTGTTGCTGGGACAAAGATATATCTAAGGGATATGTGATGTGGCATCCGATTAGGAAAGAGATTCACGATTTGGTTGATTTGAAGGTGTGTGAATTTGTAGCACAAGAGAATAGAAATTTGTGCCTATCAACAGAAAGATGGTTGCAGAAGTATATCTTTACAGATCAGCATGAGATATTTTTTGCATTTTTCATTAATGAGCTGCACAAGTGGCTTTCAAAACTAGCTGAAAGTAAGACTTCTTGGAAGTGCGACGAGCCTACTGCGTGGACTCCCAAGATTATTAAGTGACCCAAGGAAACTGAAAATAATATCACAAGAGTTGTTGATTACTGGATCAATAGTGCTCTTAGAGGATTTATTAGTTAATTCACAATTGACACATCAACATCCTACGGTGAATCTGCGGCCCAATTTTTCAAGGGTCTGCAAGGTAAGTATTTGAATTCCTTAACGCTTTTGATTAAGATGTTGTTATGTGAGAAGGGTGTACTAGGCATGAAAGTGAATTGATGTTTGAAGGAAGCAAGACTGGATCTACACAGAGCAGAAAGAGATTCAGAATAGACCCCAATAATTTCGCTGAAGCTATTTATAGTCCATTATTGGGTGAATCGGAAAGTGAAGAAGAAAGGAGTAACCCTAGCATGCCTAGAGGTGCATCATAGTTAGATAATTAAGGCACTTATGGGATTCCCCATCTAACCACTCCACCTCCACCTCCATCTCCACCTCCATCTCCACCTCCTACACCTGCACTTCCACCTCCACATTAGAGAACTTTTGAGGTCTAAAATGGGCCTCCTAAGAAAAATCAAAATAAAATTTATAAGAACCAATAGGATTCAAGATGATGATGTGAAACATGGGGCATGATTCACCATTTTTGGGGTAAGAAAAGTAAAAATATTAAAAAATAATAAATAATAAAACCACTTTTTCAACTTGTATTTTCAACTTATCTCTCTAAAGTTTTACTCAAATTTCAAGTAGGAGTACCTGGTGGATGAAAATTTTAATTCCTCTTCCAAGTAGTACATGTGTTTCATACTTCTTATGGACCCTGCTATACGAAAAATGAGAAATACATGAAAAAACGTGATTGCAATAATGTTTTTCATGTATTTCTCATTTTTTGTGTAGAAGGGTCCATCGAAATTATGCAAGATGGGTACTCCTTGGATGGGGAATCAAATTTTTCATCCAGAAAGTGTTCCCACTCGAAATTTTAGTAAACCCATAGGGAGATAAGTTGAAAATACGAGTTGAAAAAATAGTTTTTTATTTTTTTCCTCTAAAAATTAATGATGTAATCTAATCTTATTTTATTATTTCTACTATTATTTTATAATTTACTTAGGATGCCCATTTTAGAAATCAAAATTCCCCTAATGCTTCCACCTCCAATTCCCCCATTTAATATGGCTAATGTAGTAAAGATGCATGGTTTTAAGAGTCAGGGATCAGAGGATCCTGAGTAATTTTTGTTTATCACAGAAGCTGTATGGAAAGTGCAAAAAATAAATGACGAGGATATGAAGAAACATAAGCTTGTCACAATGTTGTAGGATAGAGCACTGTCAGGATAAACCCAGTCGCTTTGCTAACTGATACAGAGAAAGCACTGAAAGCAGAGTTCAAGAAACTAAAGTCGCAGTCGTACTGCATTATGGAGATAAAAGAGATTAAGCAAGGAGTCAAAAAGACTACCTAGGAATTAGATTAGAGATTAAAATGTTGGTTGGGAAAATTCTACTTTCATATCTCCAATGAGCAACACAAAGAGTGGTATATAGTTGTGCTATTACCACATCTTAGATTACCGCTATCACAACAAAATATTGCATCGCATGCTGAGACATTAGAAATTGCGATGAAGCTAGAAGCTTCGCCAGTACATGATACTCACGTAGGATTTCAGCAGATACAGACCCAGTTAGCAAGATTACATATGGAGATACAATATTTGAAGAAGGGAAAATAATTTCGGCTTGATATGCGCTCAGAGGTTTGGTGCATAAAGTGTAAGGTGGAAGGTCACTATAAGGACCAATGTATTGTCTATTGTGACTATTTGGCTGCTGGAGGTCCTAATAGTCTTAAGTTAGAACCTAGTGCTGGACCTAGTACCGAATTAAGTGTCTAGTGTAGTATTTTCCGAATTGTAGGCCAAAACTCGATTCACCACTACTATTTGTTATAGAAGTATATGCAGTCGCCAAAGAAGTTATTTTGTAACTTCTATCGATTAGTAGGACATTACGAAGCAAATTGTCGCAGCTATGATTTAATGATAGAGAAAACTGCGGCGTAGATAATGCAAGTTGAAGGTTGTGCGTAGGAAGATCATGGTTCACCTACATCCCGCAGAGGATTTCAAGGCCGAGGACGCGGTCGAGGAAGGGGCGTTGGAAGAGGTTGGGGTTAGATTATAAGTTATAACTATGAAAAATCTGGACATTTTGAGTGGGATTTTCAGAACCCCTTACCCCTTCCTATAAGTATTGTAGACAATTTGACCATGTAATAGAGGATTGTCTTGTTTTGATGGCTAAAATGCAGGAAAATAAGAATAAAAAACCTATGAAGAATGTGAAAATGATGAGGGTTGAATTGCGCGAAGATGATCCAAGTGTTAACATAATGACGCGAAGTTGCATAGCTACAGGAGAAGATAAAATAGAGGGAAAAAGCTTATGGCAGATACATGGGTCAGGAAGGCTAAAGAAAAGAGTACCACATTCAATATGCAGAGGGAGAAAGAAACCTTCACGGAAGTGAAGAAAGGTTTCATGGACCCAGGAGCTTCGACATCGAAGACCCATATGCAACTAGTACCATAGAAGAATAATCCTAAAGTGGTTACTGCGAAAGAGAACCCTGATCTGACCATTTTGAAGTCCTTTCTGTAGACATGTATGACATTGCTAAGGGATCAAAAAATAGTGGAAGGATTGCAAGAACTAATTGACAACTGTGCTAGTAAAGAGAAGTCATAGCCTAAACAACGTAGAGTAAACAAAGTATATAGAAATAAGAAAAGAACCAACTGAGAGATGCAATTAACTGCACATATTAGCAAATTCAAAATGGATAAAGTAATTCTTGACTTTGGGTCAAATGAAAATGTATTATCAAGGAAGAACTAGAAATGAATGGGGCAACCAAAGCTACAATGGTCACTGATTTAGCTGGCATGGCCAATCAGCATAAAATCATTCTGATGGATCCATTGCATGGCATTGTTGTGGACATTAAAGGAGTAAGTGTGGTGGCATAATTTGAAGTCATTGAGATTATGGGCGATATTAATCTGTATCTGGATTTAGTTGGAATCGATTGGGCTTTTTATATAGACACTATAATCAATTTGAAAAGAAGAAGTATGGTATTCAAGAAGAATGGTACTAGGGTCGTTGTTCCTTTGGACCCCTCTGAAGGAGCGCATTATACAGAACCTGTCTATGATGAATATGGCAATGAAGATATTGACAATATCTATAAGTTAACTGTGTGGGATGCAAATTAGATCAACCCCACCACAGATGGGAGGATAAACTGGGAAAAGAATAGTTTGTGTCTCTCAGAATCTCATGAGGAATTGGAGAACTGGTAGAACCGGTTTCACGAAGATTCTACTATGTGTTGTAATAGACTTACAAAATATCTTCGTTGCATCTCAACAGAGGTATGTAATTTACCTTACTATGATGGGATAGGTGATGTCAAATTATTTCTTGATGAGTTTGAAAGGGATGTACTAGAAGAACAATGATTCCAGGCCTTGGATATAGCTTTGAGGTCTACACTTGCGTGATGGTGGGGCATGCATAAAGACAATATAGGAGATTGGAAGGAGTATCACTGATTGATGAGGCTCAGGTTTGGTCATGCAAACACAAGGCTCGCAAATAAGTATAATGGTAAGGATGATCCCTGAGAAAATTTTTCTTATTGGACTACGACATGGGGCAAAGAACCTCAACCAGAATGGGTACACATATTTTTCTGCACTTTGGATGTGATACCGATGAATTGGTATCTCGAAACGGAGTTGTGCCATGGCACTGCCAACTAGTACGATCTGAAGGAAAGCTTCATATTGACCTTTAGCTTCGAAGATGGTTTTCAGTGTATCAATGATGCCCTTCAAGAAATTAGAGCAGGAATTTTCCAGACACCAAATGAGCCAACGACTTGGGTACAACCTGATTGGAACACACAATTACAACACAAAATAGAATGATATAATATGACAAAGGAAGAGGGTGAGGAAGATCCACACAACATTAACATCCTTGAATTAGAAGGACAACATGAGGTTGCAGGACCAAAAGTTGAGATACCTGACATAACACAACCTGTTAAGACGAAGCAAGTCAATATAGGCTCAGAGGTGGAGCCCAAATTTGTGCACATCAGAGATTACTGGGATGAGGATACAATAGGTAAGGTTGATGAAATACTACATGAGTACCAAGAGCTATTTCCGACAAAGTTTGCTGAGTTAAAAGGAACTGTAGGAAATCTGGGCGTAATGAGGATCATCTTAAATCTAGATGCAAAAATTGTAAAACAGTGACCATATAGGTTAAACCCAAAAAACAAAGAGAAGGTGAAGTAGGAGCTTGAGAACATGGTCATAGTTGGAATAATTGAACATGTGGAAAAATCTAAATGGGTGAGACCAATGGTAGTGCAGGATAAAAATGCTAAGGAAGACATAAGAATTTGTTGATTTAAGAAAGTTGAACGACGCATGTGTACATGACCCATTCCCAACACCATTCACTGATGCAGTTTTGGATAATGTGGAAGGACAAGAGGCCTACTCCTTTACATATGGTTTCTCAGGGTACCATCAGATTAATATTGCACCAGAAGATAGGAGTAGGACCACTTTTTCTACTAAATGGGGATCATTTTAGTATACAGTCATGCCGTTTGGGTTGAAGAATGCACCTATGATATTCTTCAGAGTTGTTGTCACAACATTTAAAGAATACAACCACAAATTTCTGGAGGATTACTTTTATGACTAGACAACCTTTGGACTGTTAAAGAAGCATGTTCCGAGCCTGCGCTTGATGTTGGATACATGAAGGAAATATCAAATCTCGCTGAACCTAAAAGTGTATTTTTTGTGTACCATATGAAATATTACTACGACATGTTTTTTGTAAATAGGGGTTGATAGTGGACCCTGCAAAAATTATTTTTACTATCAATCTGGATCTGCCGAAGAACATGAAGTAATTATGGGCGACTCTAGGGCATACTGGTTATTATTGGAATTTCATAAAGGCCTATGCATAGATAACATCTTAAAGGAAATAATGGTCATTGCGTTGATCCTAGTGTTTCCATATTGGAGGAAGGAGTTCCACATTCATGTAGATGCGTCATGCATAGCTTTGGGTGTTGTCATAGCACAACCAGGAGAAGGGGATTTTGATCAGCCCATCGCATTTGCGAGTAAAAAATTATCTAAAGCAAAAATGAATTATTCCACAATGGAATGAGGGGTATTAGCTATGGTGTACACGCTACAGAAATTCAAGCATTACTTATTAGGCGTGCACTTCAAGATGTTTACGGACCATTCTATGCTGAAGTACTGGGTGAATAACCCTCTGTTGGGGGGGCAGATATGCAGATGGCTATTTATGTTCCAAGAGTATGATTTTGAAGTAATAGTGAAGCCAGGATGATTGAACATTGGGGCGGATTATTTGTCCAGAATTGACACCAACGAAGAACCAATGAACATTGAAGAGGGACTGCCTGATGCACAACTCTTTGAAATAAGGGTTGTTGATGATCATGTCACTAATATCATTTAATTTTTTTTCTACTAAGGTAACCCCTACGAAGTATACGACCCAACAGAAGTAAGAACTCATAGTCAGAGCTGTAGAGTTTTCTTTGATTGCTTGACATTTGTATAAAATGGGACCTAATGAGGTATTGCACAGATATGTCATTAAGCATGTAAGACACAGTATTTTGGTAGAAGCACATGGTGGCGTCGCGAGAGGACACTATGCAAGAAAATCCATCGCGCATAAAATTTTAAGATTTGGACTATGGTGGCCCATGGTACACAAGGATTTCAAAGAATATTGTAGTGATTACGATGTCTACCAGAGGACCAGAAGACTGTCGAGAAGGGAAGAGTTGCCACTGAATCCAAAAGTCACTTTGCAAGCTTTTGATAAGTGGGTGATTGACTTTGTTAGGTCGATCAATCCATCGGGAAATAAGACTAGTGTGCGATACATTATTACCATGATGGATTATCTAACTAGGTGAGCTGAAGCAAAACTAGTAAAGGATTGCAACACAGACACTGCTGTGCAATTCATCTTTGAATATATCTTGTCGATATTGTTTATTTTTGGGTAGCATCGAATGTGCTTTAGCTTCAAAATGTTGTGGAGGGTCTAGAACACATGATATCTCTAACACCCAGCAATTGTTTGGTAAAATTCCACTCAGATTGTATTTTATTAAAATAATTAATATTTTTAATGGGGTTCCTAAGTCTAAACTTAGGGAAATTAAAATATTAATGGGTATTAATGAAAGTATGGGCGAGAATATTCTAGGAGACGAGGATAGGTTATAATTTAATATTAGCCGTTGATTAGAAACTTAATATCATCTATTGATTTCTCAACAAGAAAAGTATAAATGGAGGCTTGGGGCAGCTGGAGAAGATACACAGAGAGATTGAGGAAATCAATTTTCTGAGGTGAGAAGTTCTCAGGAGGAAAATTGATTGGGGAGATCTTGCAGCTAAGGGGCAGGGATAGTCTGGGAATACAAACAAAGAGGTGGATAGAAGCTTGTGGAGGTAGTGCAGTAGCTAGAAGAGCTAACGTTGGGCCAATCTGGACCCACGTAGCCTTGATGCGGAGCCAGAAGGGCCAACATAGAGGGCAAACGTTTCTTTCCACACAAAGAGTTGGAACTGTTGGAACAGTCGAGAAAGTTTCCGCAATAGGAAGAAGAGCTAACACAAAGCCTCAAAGAGCTCCATGTAGGCCCACACAGTTACTGTGAAGGGGTAGTATAGTTATAGCCGGGGACAACCAGTTTCGTTGTCGAATTAGCTAGAATCTAACGAGTGAAGTGAGGTAGTGACTCACTCAGGTTTTCTGCCATTGTATTTCTTTGTCACTAGTTTTCCAGGAGGGAAACTAACATTTGTATTCAGAGCTACTGCTTAATAATAGAAAACCCTCAGAGTTGCTGCACTAGTTTTCCCGCATTGGGTTTTTACAGGGACGTTTAGTCCAAAAATAAGTGTGTCCTTTGTATGTTTGTCTCATTTATTTTTCAATACTTGATCTATCTATTGGTGTAGGTTGTAGTGTATTTACTTTAATATTTTCCGCATAGTTCTGAAAATAACTTGTTAAATGAAGAACACAAGTAGGTAATGCAAATCTATTTACTGCAGTAGGATTTATGACTTGTTATGTTCAGAAATTTTCACAGATATTTGGGTGTCCAAATATCTTGATGATCGAGCAAGGACCGCATTTCCTACACAACACTATTGAATCAGTGACGAAGGAATTTTAGGTACATCATCAGAACAACACACCTTATCATCCTTGGGAGAATGACACAATTGAGGCTTTCAACAAAATTTTGGATAACGCTTTGACTAAAGTGTGCAACATCAACAAAAATGATTGGGATGTGTGAATACCAACAATTTTATGGCCATACAAGATTAATTGCAAAAAGTTGATGGGACAAACTCTTTTTAGATTGGTTTATGGACAGGAAGTCATAATGCCTATGGACTACATAGTACCGAGTCTTAGAATCATCGCAGTCACGGACATGAGGGACAATGACATTATGGAGGAGAGATTGGAACAACTTCTCGCACTTGAGAAAGATCACTTTACTGCAAGATTTCACCAACAAGTGTAGAAAGCCAAGGAAAAGGCCTGGCACAACTGGCATATTAAGTAGAAAACTTTTAAGAATGGAAGCTTGGTTCTGTTGTATGATAGTAATTTTTCAAGGTTCCCGAGAAAATTAAAAATGCATTGGTTAGGACCGTACATTGTTAGGGATATCTCAGATTGTGGCGTAGTTCGTCTCACAAAGCTGAATGGAGAATTATTTCTGGGGCAAGTAAATCGTAGTAGGTTGAAAATCTACAGGGAAGATTCCATCCCTGGGACTATGCAATGACTATATGAATGAAGAAAAGTCTTAGTGCTACAGAAATTTGGAAGGAAGAATGAGATTTTAAACTACTCTGCCAAAGAAGGACTTCATCGAGGAGGAAGTGTTGCGTGATATTCAGGAGGATGGAGCAGATGGAGGAAGCTGTGACGAAGAAGGAGAAACCACACTGTATGGAAGGTTCTGACATAGTTCATCCAAAATATGACCATTGGGGTTGCTACAATTGATTTGATAGGGAAATTTTCATTAAAAGGAGTGGGGGGAACACATTTAATGGGCATATCTGGGAAAATTTGCTGCCAAATTCGCATTTATGAGGTGGATCTGAAGGAGATCATGGAGTTTTAAATTCAAAAGGTTATAAATATGGAAACCTACTCCACATTCGAACACTTTTCTCACTGAGATTTCGATTGGTTATTTTTCACTTAAGTGTCAGCCGAGCATTCTATTGCATGTCTAGTATGAATTGAGATAATATTGAACAAGAATCTCTTAGACAATGGCTAGGATTCATCATGACTACTACACCACCAGCGCATGTCACTAGGTAGAGGTCCCCAAGGAAGCAACCTACTGGTGCAAGCGTGCAAAAGAAGAAGAATTCACAGGAGCCTCCAGTTAGAAAATTTCCAAGAAAAATTACTAAGGAACAGAGAACTAAGGAGAGGCCGGATAAGCAGAAACAACCAATGAAGCCCCAAGATTTAGATGAGGAAGAGGTGTCTGATAGAGTAGAAGATATCAACATAGAAGATGTGGAACCGATCTCTAGGTTGCCACCCTATATGCTGCCACAAAATTTAACATCAAAGGTTACCAGGGACCCAAATGCTATCAAATTCAAAGTATTTACACCACTGTTACTAGATGAGGTGCTGATTGAGGGAGAGTTGTTGGAAAAGGTGCCACAACTGTGCATGTATTATTGATATCTTAATGATCAGAGAAATTATCCCCAGTTCGAGCCTAACAAGTACATGTAATCAGTTTACTATGAATAAGCTAGAGTAACAAGGGTCGAATTGATGCCATGGGCATCAACAATTCAGCTAGTTGGGTTGTTGAATATGCTATATATTCCACACTTCAGGCGCAACAATATTAACATAATCTGTGTGCGCCAGCTCTTAGTGTTAGTGCACGATGGATGTCTATGGATGGGGAAGAGGATCCCCATTGATGATATGTTGATTAGAAGAATAAATGTGCTTCCCTACTAAGGAGCAAACCCCGCTGACACATTTGTCGAAAAATCTCAAGAGAAAAAGTTGACCAAGAAGATGAAGAAGGATTATGATCTAATCAAGAAGTCTCAAGGATTTCTCATCAACTCCATTAATGATCTTGCTATGCACTTTACCGTGCACATTTTGGCTGGGAAAATAATGAGAAAGTGACAGGCAGATGAGGTACCTACACCGCTCGTATCATTGTTTGCACAGTGCAGTAAGGGCATCTAGTTTAACTGGGTAGGATATTTGTGCCAATAAGTTTTGGATGGCTTTCGAGAGAAACAAGAGGAGGGAAATAAATTCCACTATGTGTGGTTATTTATCTTAATAGCATTGATAGCATGGAGAATGAAAAAGGACTCATAGTTCCCCACTGTGGACCTTGACGTCTGAGAGGCTACAAGCTATGCCTCACTATGGGTTTCCAAGGAGCCAACCCGTGTTATAGAGAAAAAACTTTTATGGGTCTTGTTTGAAATAGATTTGCACACTTTGATCAACTAGAGGCCGAGGCCATCACCAATTTTATTTAAACAATACAAATAGAGTGCAAACTTCAAGGCAAAATTTCCCCATGTACACATCCGTGCCAAGAAGGACCTGGAGGAGGTATGGTACAAGCTGCCATACTTGGTCACTGATGATGACATCACACAAGTGGTGAGAAACTGGCCAATTGATTGGCTACCTCGACAAGCAGGCACTAGTTGAATAGCAAAAGGTATTTCAGGTGCATAGACCAAGAAGTAGCCAATCAAGAAGGGCAAAAAGAAGGTGACTAAGAAAGTCACAATTGAGCTAGAGAAGGACATTATGTCAGAGACAAAGTGTGAAGCCAAGCATGAGGAATAGGCCCCTGAAGGCAGCAATCAGTGTGGTGAAGACCTTTTTCTTGACATTGAGGAGTTAGATTCCCTGTTCATAGTTAAAAGGAAGAATCCAAGTGTTGGAGGCAAGTGAAAGAAACACAAGTCAAAAAAATCCACTAGCACGGAACCGATGGTCCTCATTGAGGGGGACATCGACAAGATTGGACACACAGTCTAAGTTGTGATGGAGTACATATGGGGGAACATTGAAGACCAATATAAAGTAGTTTTGATAGAGGTCCAACAGGGCCTCAAGAAGTTGCAGGTTCAAGCAAGTGCAGCTCAAGTGAGCGTGGCTCAAGTGAGTATGACACCATTAAGCAAAATTGTAGGTAGCACACAGAAAATACTCACATCTGAGCTTCAGGCTATGCAATGACTAGGTGACACTCTACATTTTGAGACTACCAAAGATTGGGAGCACACACAACACTTGAAAAATCTGAGTATTAATCTTGCAGCACTCCCCATTCAGAACTTGTACGAGTTACATCAGGGAGTCACCAATGAACTAAAGGTGGGGGAGTAGGGCGATCTGTTGGTAATTAAAGAAGTTAAAAACAACAACCGACAGATGTTTGAGGACAAGAATCAAGAAATCAAGGATTGTGATGAGGCGGTTGTGCATAGGCAGCAACTAGAAGAGGCCATCACCAAAGCGTCCAACAATCTACTAGATCTCTAGATTGAGACAAAGGCAACACCCAAAGAGAAGATTTAGAAGTTTGCGGCAGTAGTAAAAGAATCAAATGTGGAAGTTATAAAAGTAAAATTTTCACTGGAAATGTAGATCGTAGAGTTACAGATGAGGTTGCAGCCGAAAACTCCACCCGAGGTTTGCAAGTAGCACGAAGTGGATATCAAGGCTTCTATGGAGAATATAGTTACTACAGTCAAGGAATGTAGCCAAATATTCGAAGGCACTATGGAGATATGGGCCTCGGTGTAAAGGGATCCACATGTATAGAAGATAGAGGCAGAGATCCACGACAAGCAACAATAGTTTGATGAAATAAAAGAGATGACGCAAACCCTAGCACCTGCACAACGGTTTTCCCATCTCCAAGAGGGAATTTTTTTGTAGAGATAGTTCAATGAGATATGGTGAAAGGCACAAATCATTTCAGCGCAGACACAACCATGGGCCGATGAAGCCATTCAAATCACATAGGTTATGGAGAGAAAGCTAAAGATCATAAGGCACACACAAAGAACCATCGGTCTGGCGAGAATAGGGTCGACGACAAAGAAGTTGGTAGAGGAAGTACGACAGGATGCCACGCAGTGCGCAGAGAAACTTTAACCTTTGAAGGATTCATATAGTGGTCTTAAAGTTAAGATTCAAGACATACCAGCTGAGTGACTCGGGACGAGTCACATCCTTGTGTTAGGGGCCTGTTGAGTAGGGTACCCCTAGGCCAAAGTTTTGCAAAGAACTTGCATTTTGAGGAGTAGAATGTGCTTCGCACAGTGTTTTAGGAGACATAGCAGCTTCAGGGTGGGTCAAAGCCTCCTTTTTTGTAAAAGGATGGGATCAATTTGTATGTTTTGAGCTTTGCCCATGGTTTGTGGACCATGGTATTGTAAGAGAAAAATATATATAAAAGGTTGTATTAGTAAGTCAAAGGCATGGGTATGGATATGAATATGTTTTGATGTTTTTGATTCTATAGTTTTCATATCTTTCTGTGTTAGAGTGAAGGGGAAGGCTCCTGTATTTGTGTGTGAAGAGACCTTGGTAAGTCTGCAGCTCTATGCGTAGGCCCCTACAATTGTGTGCGCAGGGTAAAAATGATTGTAATTGTGAATATTGGAAGATAATAAAGAATATTTGAAGCTAAACATGTGTACTTACTTTACTTTATGCAATTACTATTTACTTGAGAGAGAGATGGCCATCGCCGAGGTTTTCTCCTGCGCTGGTATCGAAACCACAGTCATTGCGGTTGCCGGCGGTGGCGATGCAGGGCTGGCCACAGCCATTACCCTCCACTAGACCAGCCTCAAGAGCATACGCCCTGATACTTTTCGAATTGATGGCACGGGCTTGACTACGCGGCCTAACACTTGGGAAATATCTGAAGCCCCTGACAAAGTTGATAACCCTTGCCTAAAGCATCATCTGTGTGATGGGCCAAATGTATCAGAGGCGGATCTGGAAGAGAAGCTCGCCAAGAGGCATGAGATCAGAAATATGCACACAAAAACGGCTTTTGGGTTCAGAATCCACCTTGGAGGCGGAAAATCGTCAGGGTTTGACCTTGCATGCAAGGACTGGGGACTGAGGGTTGCAGATTAGACCCATCACAAAACCGTATGGCCCAAACTCAGTAGATCTAGGATGGATCTACTCGATCTGAGCCCCTATCTCTGCAGATCTAGGTCGGATCTAACTGCCCAAGAACCCAGGCAGCAAATCGGAGGATATCCGCATCGATTCAACAGAGGATTCGCAGACTGCGATGAGTAAATGGGAGATCAATCCAACAGGAGTCCAGATCTGGAAAACTGCTCATCAGATCGGGCAAAAAATTGTAGATCCGGGGTGGATATATCCGATCTGCCCTAATCCAGGCAGAAGATAGGTGGAAACCCGCCAGATCCAGAAATCAAATCTGTAGAACTGGACTTGGTCAAGGTAGACTCAGCGGATCTGAAGCAAATCTTTATCAGATCAACAGAAGGCAGACACATTTGTGTGCAGATCTGGAAATGGATGAGTGTATTGGAGTTAAAAAAAGAGATCCAGGACAAACTGGGAGTTCCAGTTGCATTACAAAATCTATTATTTTCAGGGCTCTATCTACAGGATCAACACACACTCCAGCACTATAGGGTTGCAAAGGACTCAACCATCATCCTCAATCTGCGACTGCGAGGTGGAACCAAGGGAGCTTCCTCAAAACCTACAGGTACCTATCGCGATGCAGCCAAAGGGAAAGAACCTCCAAAGGAGAAAGAATCTACAGCTGCTAATGAACCTCCAGGGCAGTATATCGTGGATCAATCGCTAGAGAGCCCCTCTATCTCTATGGATTTACCAGAGGTAAATTACTTATTCTCAGATCTACAAAAAAACGCTGTTATTTGTAGATTTAACGGCTTTTGGCCTAGAACTGATGCATTATACCAATGGATCCACACGGTTTGGACAAAAAACTGCCAAATACACCTATGCTCTAAGGGCTTCTTCGTAGTAATTTTCCACTTAGAAGAAGAAAAGGAAAAAATTCTCAATCAAGGGCCATGGTTCTGGGGCAGTGCTGGACTTTTTGTTACCCCATGGTTCCCGGAGTTTGATGCCAACACTATGGTGGTATCAAGGATGCCAGTATGGGTTAGGCTGCATAATCTCCCGTTACATTTTTGGCACTCCAAGGCCTTAATAGTTATTGGGAATACCCTCGGGAAAATGTTAAAGATTGATGCAGAGAGACATATAAAGGGAATCTTTACTTTTGCTAGAATATGTGTCGAGGTAGATCTCAGCCAAGGATTACCTAAAAGCATCATTCTGAACTTCAACAACTCACAGTGGAAACAATCTTTGGACTATGAGAATACAGCTTTCAGATGCAGGGGATGTCAACAAACAGGTCATCTGTACAATGCATGTAAAAATCTCAACAAGAGCAAGCCACAACATAGGAAGCCCAAAGGATGGCAGAATATATATGATGTCTTAAAGAAGAGAGTTTCAGAAAAGAAAGCTTCTCCGATATCAGAAGATGAAGAATCAGAAGCGGAAGAGGATGACACCATCATAGAGGAAGCTGAAACAGGGAATCAGAAGGAAACCATATTAGACAACAAGGCTCCACAGTTTCATCCAAATCAGGCAGAGAAGATAAACGAGGACCAGAACATGGGAGGGATAAAGCGGCACCACCAATCAGACACATCAGATTCAGACAAGGAATCAGGCCTGCAGATAACTGAAACACAGTTAGTCATAGCCACGATCAAGCCCACCCAAGGAGAGTGGCGCAAGGTCGAAAAGAAAAAAGGAAGAAAAACCTGAAGCGTGAGCCTTACTCACATATGTATTTTCAGTTTTTCTTGCTTTCACTACTTCCCCTCTCTCTCTCTCTATTCTCTTCTCATTATTTTTTGCACGTAACGGTGCGTCAGGTGCCATGGCACTGGAGCCCATTGGGCAGCTTATGGAAATGCATCATGCATCTGCAGTTGTAACTTTTCATTTTTTAATAAAAGGTTACAGATTTTTCCACTGGAAAAAAAAAATTACTATTTACTTTTATGTTTCGCAATAAAAGATAAGATCAAAATTAATATATGAATGTTTTTATAGTTAATTATAGTTAAGGTCCATTGATTTATGCACAATATACATTGTTTTAGATCTGTGAAGTAGTTATTTTTTATGAACAGATCAGATTCAGTATAATATTAAGTAAAATCGAGTAGCGTAGTAATATATCTATAGGTGGGTTAGACTAATTCAAGATCCACACTCCATAATCCTTATGGATGTGCAAACCTAGTTCTAGCATCCTCCAATATCACCTCGGGTGAGATTGTGGTCTGTGCGAGTAGATCATTGCCGAAAGGGCTGGTGATAAAGGGTTTTGTTGCTTAGTACAACTAACTATGAACTTAGGTCTAAGCCCCTTAAGCCAACACTAGCCATCAAGAGATTCTAGAAAAATCCATCTCCACCCTCTAGCTATACAAGGAATTGAGAGGCTATTGTTCCTCACTTGGGAGAGAGTTTCCTCCTTCCAATCTTTCAAACTGATGTTGATATCACGACTTTTCCTCCTTTTTGCCAAGACTCCTTCACTATCGACCATTTTGGGACTCTTTTTTATTCATTTTGTTCAAGGGAATATATAGAGTTCCCCCTCACTTTTTAATTCACAGGCTATGTCTTCCTCTACCGGTTAGCATCCCCCTCCAGGAAAAGCATTGCCCCATATCTCTTATCCCAATTGTTGAAATACACTTCTCCACACACTATTGTCCATGGTGGTTCTGCCAATGCAGTCTCTACCCTTTTGATTGACTTCTCCTATATTTTTCCAGTTGTGCACAGAGCCCTTGCCTCATAATTTTTTGTCTGTTTTCCTTGTCAATAATTCCAAAGTAGCATGACTCTCTTCCTTCTCCTTCAATTCAATCAATTCAGAGAACCAACCCTTTTTAAAGCACACCAACCAACACATTAATGGTTGTCCTAAAACAGTTCAAACTTCCTGCAATAAGGAAACCTTGAACATCCCAAGCAAGTAGCCTCCTCAGTTTTGGAATGCATGTCCCTTGACTCAACTCATTTTACTTTATAATCAAAATATGAAGTATCTATAATGTATATAAGAGGGAAACCCACCCAAAGGGGTTGTCACACATCTGAATATATTCAATATTGTGGTAAGTCATTTTTTATTTGTTAATATTAAGTTTTCCAATGAAGATAAGTGTATCACTTTACATTTCTCTTTACCAAACTCATAGAATATTTTGGTTATATCAATAATAAATAAATGCATATATTTTATGTTTCGATGATGTAGTCTCATCCCTATTGTCAATGAAGATGAGGTAGAAAAATGTGGACATTGAAATCACACATGCCATATCTATAAGACAACATAGGATAGAAATAATAATAACTCCTCTAGTGGTATATCTAAATCTAAAATTAAATTTAAATCTCTAGGAAAATTGTAATAAACGTTAAAAATGTGGAAACGAAGGACATTTTAGGAATAATTTAGATATCAAAGTGTTGAGATATTGAAAGGATATTATGATAGTTTTTCCAAAGAAGAGAATACCCACTTAGAGGAAGGATGGGATGTGTGTATGGATTCTTCAAGAACACATGCAATTCATGATACATGGAAAATAAACTCAAGTGCCTCCTTTCATATGAATTCCCCCAAGGGGAGTTGTTTTAAGAATATGAAAGGTATGATGGACGTGATATTTCCCTTATAGATGAATTAAAAATAAGATCATAAGATGCGAAAAAATCTAATTGATGCTCGAGGATAGACCGATTAGCATGTTGAAAATAGCAACAAGAAATGATAAAAAAATAGAATCCAGAATATTCCAATTTTAATTTGTCCTTGAATTAAAATTATGAATTAAAATTCGAATTTAGTCTCACCAGTTGCTTGGAATTAATTAATTAATTCATTATGGATTAATTAGTTGGAGAAATTCAACTTAGAAGTATTTCTGCAGTCATGCAATAGTTATCCCTTAAATTGAGGAGATTATCCCTTAGTTAAGGAGATAAGATTGAATTATATTTGAGTTGTAATTAGTTAACTTAGTTTACTAAGTTATGTCTAGTTAAATTAGTTGCAAATTGTTTGAGGAACTAATTGTGAGTTATCAGTTGATGCATGCATGCATTCAACCAGTGTACTCCAAATAACTAAAGATTCCCTCATCAGAAACTCATGCATGTCTATTATGAGAAAGACCCAGTTGAGCTAAAGGTCAAGGAAAATGTACTATCAGTTGCATATTTTCTCCTATAAAGGAAACTCATGCATTCAGAAGGATTAATGCATAGGAGGATTACATCGTTTTGACAGGGTGCGAGATTAGTGTTCCACTTGGTTGAGAGTTTTCCACTTGGTAACAGGAGGATCACCCAGGAGAAACTACACAAGGAAATAGGAGCTTGGAGGGCAAAGGAGAAGGCTTGTGGGAAGCTTTGTTTTCCTGTGAGCATCCAGGAGGATTGTATTGAGAGTTGTCTAGTTGTGATAGCTAAGGCTTTGTATAATTCTAATGTATTTCCACCTTGTATGATAATACAGATAGTGGGGTTCTTAGCTGAGGCTTTCCCCTGAGTATTTTTTGTGTTTCATGTGCATTGCTTCTTCTTCTTCTAGTTATATGTGTTTAGCACGATCTTGCTCAATCTTTAAGATTTCACAAATTTATAGTAGAAGTAGATTAAAGTATTTTGCTTTGGTATATTGCATTATCGAGTTAATCTACAATCATATTTTCTACATGATCTTAGAGGTAGGTCTATAGAGAATTTGCAGAATTTCTACATGGTCTCAGAGGTAGCTAATCTAGAGAGAAATTGCTACATGGTATCCGAGCCGAGTTTATCAGAGCCAAGTTTATCAGAGCTTTGAACAGTATATGGAGAAGATAATTTGAAGTTTCATGTTCGAGGTTGCAGGTGCAAATCAAATTCATATCATACTTAAATTGAGATGGGACATTATGCAACTAATTGCCCATTGAAGAAGTCCAAGAAGGGATCCTCGGAAGGATTGGAAGGTGAGGCATTAGCCTCTCAGTTCGAAATGGACTTTACCCTCATCGGATGCATGGTGTCATTGATGATGGGTTGTTTTTGGTATCTTGATAGTGGAGCCTCATTCCATATGACCGACGATAAAATTTTATTCAGTGCCTTGGAGGAGAAAGACCTCAAGATGCACATAGAGATGGGTGATGACAAAAGGTATAGTGTTTTAGGAGTGAGCATAGTTACTTTTCAGAGGGAACATGGAGCTCCTATCACCTTGACTAATGTGAAGTATGTTGCTTGATTGAAGAAGAACTTGGTATCGGTCACGATATTGGAGGACAAAGCCTATGATGTTATCTTTAGTAAGGGAAAGGTTTTCCTTAGACACATCACCACGAGACACGTGAAACAGATTGGTTCACGAGTTAAGAACTTGTATTCTCTTGAGGTTGAAGATGCATGCAAAGCCTTGAGGAGTAAGGCAAATGTTAGAGACTTGGTGGTTGAGAGGGAGAGTACATTACCTCTCAACATGCAGTCCCAGAAGAAGTCTCAGAGAATTGTGGAGGAGCCACAATTGGAGAAGGAGAGAGGAGACGGAGTGAAGAGATCCACTCATGTAGATACCTCCATTAGGGAGGAATTTTGATCCAAGTGGACAGATGGATCACATGCAGCCATACCTCCAGGTCTGATGTGGGGCGTGATAGTCCCATGAAGTCTGAAATTGGGTAGGGTCCATTGAGAGGTTTTATCTCATGGATTGTACCTTGCTACGAAAGCCAAAAGTACATAGCAGCTGGATGAATCAGTTGGATTGATGCAGTCAGAGATCAAAGTGACAGAGCCTAGAGCAGTGGGATACTAAAGAGCATAAAGAAGGATTGACAATAGTGTAGAAAGACTGAGTCAATAGAAGTGCAAAGTTTCAATCGATAGAGGCAATAGCAGTCAGAGACTTTGATGACGGATGCATCATACTGATTCAGGTTGGATGTTTTTTGGTTTTTGGAGTTGTTGGAGCAACAACACTAGAGAGAAGTGTTACATGCATAACATTCCAAAGGTTCAGGATCGGGATCAAGTTGAATTCCTTTCTTGTTGAGAGGGAGTGTTGAAAATAGCAACAAGAAATGATAAAAAATAGAATCCAGAATATTCTAATTTTAATTTGTCCTTTAATTAAAATTATGAATTAAAATTCAAATTTAGTCTCACCAGCTGCTTGGAATTAATTAATTCATTCATTATGGATTAATTAGTTTGAGAAATTCAAGTTAGAAGTCTTTTTGCAGTCACGCAATATTTATCCCTTAAATTAAGGATATTATCCATTAATTAAGGAGATAAGATTGAGTTATATTTGATTTGTAATTAGTTAACTCAGTTTCCTGAGTTAAGTCCAGTTAAATTAGTTCCAAACTGTTTGAGGAACTAATTGTGAGTTATCAATCAGATGATACATGCATGCACTCAACCAGTGTACTCCAAATAACTAAATATTCCCTCATCAGAAACTCATGCATGTATATTATGAGAAAGATCCAGTTGAGCTAAATGTCAAGGAGAGTGTACTATCAGTTGCATGTTTTCTCCTATAAAGGAAACTCATGCATGCAGAAGGATTAATGCACAGGAGGATTGTGCAGTTCTGACAGGGTGTGAGATCAGTCTGAGAGATCAGTGTTCCACTTGGTAACAGGGGAATCACCCAGGAGAAGTTGCGCAAGGAAATAGGAGCTTGGAGGGTAGAGGAGAAGGCTTGTGAGAAGCTTTGTTTTCCTATGAGCATGTAGGAGGGTTGTACTGAGAGTTGGCTAGCCATGAGAGCTAAGGCTTTGTATAATTCTGATGTATTTCCACCTTGTATGATAATACAAATAGTGGAGTTTTTAGCTGAGGCTTTCCCCTGAGTATTTTCTGTGTTTCATGTGCATTGATTCTTCTTCTTCTGGTTATATGTGTTCAGCTCAATCTTTCTCAATCTTTAAGCTTCCGCAAATTGATAGTAGAAGTAGATTAAAGTATTTTGCTTTGGTATATTGCATTATTAGGTTAATCTACAATAAGATTTTCTACATGATCTTAGAGGTATATTTCTAGAGAATTTGCAAAATTTCTACATGGTATCATAGGTAGCTGATCTATAGAGAAATTTCTACATAATACACTCATTCCAAGGTTAGATAGAAACTTGGTATCTCTAAGTAGGATGAGTGATACAAGTGTAAATACTATGTTTGAAAAGGAAACCTCTATGATGTTTTGAGAGTACAAAATGTGTTGATGGTGCTAGACCCGCCAACATGTCAAGGGGATCTCCCTGGTAAGAATTCCCAATCATACCTCAAAACATTTGGTGTAGGAATCATAGTAGTGGGTCGTAAGGTAATGCCTTGACCGTGATCTTGCATACAGGAAAGTAGGATAACTCTATCAGTAGCAAGGGTTTGACCACTGGAGTGAGTCAAGGAAGGTGAACGAAAGGTTGTAACACATAGGGGGTGAGATGAGTGCGCCCATTAGCAACGTGTAGGAGTACTCAACTAAGAAGGGAACACACGAGCGAAGATGCATCACAAGCTAGAAAGTAGATTAGTCGACAATCCAAAGTGATGGTTAAACCAACAACACATCTACAACAAGATTCATATAATTGCATATGAAGCAGTTCATACACAAATAGGTAAGCTAAACAACATATATTACTAGGGAACTAGAGCAGTCCAACTACAATAATAACATATGCATGAAAATGTGTTGGCTCTTATTATATAAAGAAGTGTAAGTACCAATCATATAATACATCCATGTAAACCTGCTAGCCCCAATAGTGAAGCGTTACAGCCACATCTACCTGCTCCTCCAAGGGTATGTACTAGATCCGTGCAGTGGAGAAGTCAAGGTGTGTTACAATACTATCCAAGATTTCTTCAAGACAGCATTATCAAAATCTTGGCTTACCAAAATCCTATATAATGAGTTATGAGGGACTATTTATAGCAAAGGGTGGGGTGGCCCTTGACATCCACCTTTGTGACTGTTCAACTACCCTCATAACTCTTCACCTGCTCTATGACTGTTACATTCACTATCGACACTTGACTTACACTTGACATGACTCAACATTACAATGCACATGTACCCATGTGAACAAAATGGCTTGAGTAAGAAAAACTAGACATCACTCTGATTTAGACAACTATAGAAGCCAACTCCTCAACATCCTCATGCTAATCAACAATAACATATTGATGCCAAGCTCTGTAGTATTTGATAGTGTATGTGTGTTCTTTGGTGACATCTATCTGAAAACAGACCTTCGCCTCCATAGAATCTGGGTACACTGCTTGGGCTCCTCTGTCCAACTCGTCTGAAAGCATGCGCATCATTGTCTTCAATGTGGCTGGACCAACAACATACTTGTGCATGATGCCTACACTGATAGGAAAGTTTGGGTTGGGGACGATGTGCATCAACTCATCGAAGTACGAGTAAGGCTCTAGTCAGACCTGCTTCTTGGTCTTCGCCTGGGCAAGAGTCCCAAGTGATGGGATTGCATGTGTGCACACCACAACATCCATGCTCTTGAATACTCGTGCATGGGAAGCATGTATGCTAGTGATGAGTTGCAAGAGGTCCTCATAGTTCCAGATCTGACTCCAGATACATGCTTTTAGCTCGACCGTATTTGGCCTCATCATCTTTGGAAAGTGAAGTGGGGCTCCCTTGTACTTCATCATCCATGTTTTCATGTCATCAACAACAACATGTATGTTCATCAAGATGCATTCTCTCTAGCACATTGTTGCTGCCATCCGTTGAGATGGACAATTGCCATGTGCACGGTACCAAACTTGGAGTACAATGCTCACATAGTTGTGTCAAGGGACAATAATTCATCTAGTATTGCCTTCTTCAATTCAACTCAGGCGGACATTGTCACGAAGTCTCCTCCTTGCTTGGCCACCTGTAGTTCCTTCCCCTTTTTATCATTCTCAGCTATAAGAAAGCAAACACTTGAGCTAGTGGGTTCAGCATACGCCCTGGTTGCATCGGCCAAAATAGTTGGATGCTTGCGCACATTAATCATGATCACTTGTTCTTCAACTTGTGTAGGAGATGTTTTATCATTCGGAGTTGAAACTCTGCGAGACTATGCAATTCTATGTTGGGATTCATCAAATGAGATGTTTTGCATCTCTTCTTCAGACTGATCACCAAGGATCTCAGTGCCTCCTTGGTCATCCAAGATTTGTTCTTCTTCTAGATGCATTGAAGTGGGTGAGTCGACCTCTTTGTGGTAAGGCATGAAGTTAGTGTCATGTTCCAACTCCTACTACTCCATGTCTACATCCAACTATTGGAGTGCATGTTCTATCTCATGAGCAAAGTCCTGCCCTTGCGATGGTTCACCATGTTCACTTGATACTAGCTCTTTAGATGAATCAACTACTTGTACCGACACTGCATCATCTCTTTGCACATGATGCGTCCCCTACTATATATGTTGTTGCTGCGCTTACCTCTCATGTTTGCACAACTCTTGTCCTTTCAGAGTTTCTCTCTCAGCTCATGCAAATCCTTCTTTGCTTCTTCCATTCTCTTCTTATCCTTCTGCCTTCATGCGATTTGCTTTTTGCATTGCTATCTCTTTGCCTCTATAGCCATAACTGCTTTCTCTATAAGTGGATCTGCTCGAAACTTGCATCTTTGCTCCTCCTCCATGCGATCGAAAATCTTCCTCTTCCCTTTGTCGTGCACTGGTATTCTTGGCTCTTTTGCCACTACTACTACTGTTGGTGCTCCCCATGATGCTACTTCACACTTCTTCGCTAACCCTTCCATAGTGAATTCAACCAATTCATTGGGTCTGGAGAAACTGTAGCAATATCTCCATGGGTCCTCCTCGGCCCAATGAAATGCCCCGTAGATCTAGTTGAACTAAAATCTCATGTAGTGATCCTTCATAATGCAATGTGGGTCATACAGATTATAGCTTTGGAGGTCGAACAGGTATTTCTTCATCAATTCTACTTCAGCATCCTCTTGCTTGATATTATGGATCTCATATAACCCAATCTGCAATGGAAGATTGGGCCAAGGTGACCTCTTCTTCTATTGCAGTCTAGTTATCAATCCTCCTGAGATGTGATAGGATACTTCCTGCATGACAAGTATATCCAAGGAAAACCTTGGCAGAACATGTGGAGGCTTCTCCACACTGAACATTCAGATGAAAGTGTCAGACAATGAGGCATACCAATTTGCAATACCTATCAATGCCACCATTTCTTCCTTTGACATACAAGGTGGATCTTTTTTGAATATCATCTTGTACAAAGGGACAACAAAATGATTAGACAGTCATGTGATTACTCCTTTGAAGCTGCATTCGGACAACAACTTGAAATATGTGTTCACAGTAGTATCCATCAGTGACCATGCCCACTCCAAGCCTAGGAACTCGCTTTGGGCATAGAATGCATCTATGATGTAGGCAGACATGTAAATCTCTGCATGCATACCTCTGGGTGACTATCGAGTCTTCGTGACTTTCTCCTTCAACTGATGAGCCAGTATGCCAGACCAGTTACATGGTTTTCTTCTCTAGTCCCTTGGTCCAATGTAACCACCCAACTTTGTGGGAAGGTTTTCGTGCTTGCTTGGCCATATAGTTGACCAAAAAATATGATCAAGTATTGTTACACCTTCCTCAGTATCTTTGTCTTGTAGACCTGGTTGGGTGTCATCCTGAAACAAGCTGGCTCCTTTACCCAATCCTTCAGAATGTCTCTTGAGTTAGCACTAATCTTGGGTAAGTTGAATGTAGTCTCCATGATAGTCATGGGTTTTGACACCTGATACATATCATCATAATCCCATTCCCACAAGGTTGCAAGCTTCGTCCCACTGACACTACTAAAGGTCATCATCTCAGGATCAATGTGAGAGACGATCCAGTGTATCATATCCATGCATGGGAACATGAGATATTTACATGCAATCCGGTATAAGATGGACTTGTGAATGTTCACGTACACCTGAAGGTCTTCGAGGTGTTCCCCAAAAGTGCCTGCAAATGTTTCATTGACCTCTTACCACTTCATTTTGATATCCTTGTCTAGATACAACTTTGTGTCTTCGTAGATTGACAGACTAGAGGACACTTGCTCAGTTGCTTTTCCAGCTACATTTCCATCAACGTCCTAATATCCTATTCTCTTGGAGGCCATTGAGATAGATGAACACCTAAAAGATATAGAGACAAGCAACATGCATGGAAAGAAATATGTCAGTGAAAACAAAGCAAATTCCGAGGAATGACACAGCACATACCTGGGAAACGGATGAGCAATATTACGCAATTTCTTGTGGGAGGCTGGGTGAATAGCTACCATAACTGTGCAAAAGGCATTCTAGACTGTCTAGGAGGTAGGAGTGGCTGCTAGATCCGCAAAATGCGTAATCCAAACTGGTTGCTGGCTGCTAGGATTGTGTAATGTGCAATTCTAGCAGGGAAGGATTGCAGGCCCAACGACTGATTTGCGCAATTTCCTGGGCCAGTAGTCACTGTCCTCCAGAAATGCGCAAAATAGTCCTAGAGGCCAATGCTCGGAAAAAATGCGCATTTTGGGAGAGGAAGGCAGAGCCTTCCTTCCCCAGATTATGCAAAGCAGTCTCAATGAAGGCAGAGTCCGGGCCAAGGTTGGCCCAACTCGCTGATGGGAAACTGAAAGCAAATAATATAGTGAATGCATGGAGAGACTAAGTGATAACATAAGTGATTAACAATTTATGCAAAACATGAATGAAAAATTCAACAAACAGATCAACATGCTTGTGGGTGAAGTGATTCGCCGGTTGGGCGAACGTTCGTGCAAAACATTTTCATGCATGCGACAACAGTGAGATAGCAAAAAAAACTGAAATAGAGCTAGGAAAAGCTAGTATACATGTAAAAGACAGCAAAAGTTCAAAGAAATCAAGCAAACAACACTCATACAAGCGAATACACAAAAAGCGACAGAAATGATGAAAATGACAAGTTGAGGCCACTTATCCATGAATAGTAGAGTCAGATGTGTCGAAGAGTCCTGTATGTGTTGTGGGATGTCAGAGCTCCAAGATCAATGTGAAAGAATGAGCTCTGATGTGTCGAATAAATAATTTTGGGCTCATGACGTGCATGCCACAAATCTAGGAAAAAGTGACACTTGGAGGGAAACTTCTAAAACAACTTTGCATGTAACCCACGACTGCTAAAAAATAGCTCCTTGAATCATGGGATGCCTTTTTCATGTTTCCTTTTGCTATTTCGGGAAGAACAAGTCATGCATGCATACAAGTTAACTTTCCTTGGTCCCGGGTGGAACTGGTCAACCAGATTTCTCATGCATGCAGCCGCTCAACTACTTGAGAAAAATGTGCATTTTTGGCTAGGAGTTGGGCTAACTTCCTAGGAGGCTTGCACAAATTCTAGGCAGAGCAGTTGACTGTTGCCCAGATTTGCGCAAATTCTAGGCTGAGAAACCATGCTGGGGAAATTTACGCAATTTCTGTAGGGAGTGTTGATTGGCAGAATTGCACAATTCTGGAGCCCAGTTGGCTGCCAGAAAGAATTGCGCGATTTCTAGAGGGAAGGCTGGTTTCCCTCTAGAGATGCACAATTTTCTTGGAGAAGCTGCTTAGACTGCAACTGGGCCAAATTCGGGTGAACAACCTATGAGGGGAATGCATCAAGCTATGCTCAACAGGCTGCCTATGTGCATGAAAAACACTGAAGCTTTTGTACTCGACGAAGAAATACAAAGTGATGTGAAAGGTTGGTAGGGAACCTCCAAAATGAGTTAAGGCAAAATTTTGGAGGGTGGTTATAGCCACTACAACACAATGTTACCAAGGGGAGTTTAAATTGGAACTCTATATAGCTTGATGAGAAGCACTATCATTTATGGGTGTAATAGCTCCACTATTCCTAAGGGTGGACATTAATAAGTCAAAAAACATATTGTCTCTAGAGAAAAGACAATCTTGTTGATGAGCTCTATTATTGCAACTCCTAGGGCCACCATCTTTAATTTATCAATCTAAGATTTGTACAAACATAAGAGGTGATAATGTTGTACGCACACTAATATAAGTTATACTTAAGCTTCTCTAAGGTAGTGAATCAAACCAAGGTGTACATAGACCATTCTACAAATTAAATCTAGATTTTGCAAGAAGGAAAGAATGTTGCATAAAAGGATATTCTAGTCTACTTGTAGGAATGAAAATGTTGCATAAAAGGAAATTATAATCTATTTGTGGGAATGGAAACATTGCATAAAATTAGATTCTAATCTAATTGCAAGAAATATAGGTGTTGCATAAAAATATATTCTAACCTAATTACAGGAAATGAAATGCTTGAAATGGAAACCCCAACCTACTATAAGAAACAAAAGACAGAGAAAGAAAAACTAGTTTAGCTACATAAACTAAAGAGAATGAAATCAACTCTAAATAGATGCATTCAAAATATATCATACTCTAGTGAAAAATTTAATTAGATGCTTTAAGAAGTAACCGTGTAAGCCATCCTTGTACCATTCAATTTATGAACCTATTTACTAACCCTAAATGCAAAATTGAGTTGTAGTGATGGAAAAGAAAGTCCTAGCTAGTCCCTGATCTTCCTCAAGCTTGGTTTCAAAGCCTACGAGTCATTGTATATGGCTTAGATGAAAAAATCAAGCTCAAAGGCCAATTTGGGTTGATTTTTGAGGGTTTTTGGCTGTGATATAGGATCAGTATAGGGTGCTACAAGACTTCCCTATTTTGTTAGAGGATAAGATATGAGAGCACTCTATGGGATTAGAAGATGAGCTAAAGTCAAGAAAAGGTGGGAAAAGGTAGAATAAGTGTGTATGGGGTCCTTGCCAATCTTAGTGCCCCTCAATAGCCCATCTTGCATAAGGAAAAAGTCAAATAGTGGCCTCTAACAAATTTGAAATGAGTTCTTAGTGAAAAGTATACTTGAAGAAGTTGTTGAGGAGAGAAGGAGGGTGTTGGAAGTAGGATGGCAAGTGAAAATGATAGTTCTCAACCCTACAACTCAATAGTCTTACTTGCACACAAGAAATATTATGATTTTTATGCTTGATAAGGCCACTATACAAATTATTAATTGCACAAAACAGAGATGCAAAAAGGAAAGCTAATTGAAGATATAGCTATTGCAGAAGGAGAAAAACTATGTTTTTTCTTGCAACACAAACTCTACAATCACACTTCCCAAAAGAGATATGATTTAAATACCTACGAAATTAACTTTTCTCATAAAAAAATATTGCTAGAAAACAAGGAAATATTGCTAAACTAAGTACAAGAAATAAAATACATATTAGAAATGTACAAGTGAGAGAGACTAGAGTGATTGGATTGGGTCCTAACCCAAGGTAAATCAACCGTCTAAGACACGCTCAGATTTAAAATGGAAAAATTATTTTCATTGATATCAAACAGTGCTCAAGTACATGATCGGAGAATTGATAATGACAAGTACAAATTCCTAGCTCTAACACACTCTATCCTTCTATAAAAGATCGAATCCTATTGAGCCCTTGGACTTCTTTATTTATATAAATACGGTTGATGGGAATCCTCCTTAGAAGGAGGGTTTCTTACCTCCAAAATACCTATAAAGGTGGATCTAACTCTCTGAAATCTTCACAGTCCTTGATGTTAGAAATTAATTAACAGAGGAATGAAATACATAAAATATTGTGGAAACACAAATACATAAATGCATAAAACAAGAGAGAGACAGATATACATGGTTCACCCAATTTTTTCTACGTCCACGGAGAAACAGTTAGTCCTTCCTTTTATATTATCTAGAAAAATGAAGCGATACAATCTATAACAGATCCGCTATAATTTCATCTTTGCTCTCACACATCCTCCTCTCTCTCTCGCTCAAAATAATAATACACAGTTGCAATACAATTCCCCCATATAAAGCAAGGGTTTCCTTCCAGGGAAAAAAACCCTAAATTAACATAACTTCTATCGTCAGATCATTTACCTAATGAACGACCCAGATTGACTACAAAATGACAATATTTTACAAGGAAATTTTTCATCTATTTTTAGTTTTAAGGGTGTTGCCCCAGAACCCTTGCTAGGTGGGGCTCATTAAAAGTAGTGGTCACCCCCCCCCCCCCCAAGACCCCCTTAACGACTATCATATGGGTAGCATTCCCGCCCCATTTAGGAACTGAGGTGTAATGTGGCTAAGACATTTGAATCAAGGAGATAATTAGGCCCACACCCAAAAATCTCCCACTTTGAGACTGATTATAAAAACTCCATCATTGCTTCACTTGCTAGATGATGACTCCACTTGGACCTAGTTGTTTCTCATCTTCACCATCATATTTGAAAACCAATTGAAACTAAGCATAATCTTAGTTTCTCCCTTGTTACTACTTCAATTGTCTATCTTCCAACACTGACCGTATGAAATGGTACTTAAGCTGTATATGTCTAGACTTTGAATGAAATGCTGAGTTATTTGCAAGATGAATGACACTTTGGCTATCATTATATAACCTTCCCATCTCCTACTTCTTGCCCAATTCATCCATAAACCTTTCTAACCAAATCATTTCTTTACTAGCCTATGTAACAACAACATACTCTGCTTCCATTATCGAAAGTGCAACAATGTTTTGCAATTTTGAATCCCAATTGACAGTTGTTCCACCTACAATAAGCACATAACCTATGGTTCTCCTCCTTTTATCTCTATCGCTTGCCATATCTGTATCAACATATCCCTGTAAAGAAATGCTTGAACCACCTAAGCATAATGTTTGATTTGTGGTGCCTCTCAAATACTTGAGAATCCACTTCACTGCCATCCAATTCTCTTTTCCTGGATTGTTCATATACCTACTTACAACTCCCACTGCACGTGCCATATGAGGCCTTGTGAAGACCATTGCATACATTAATCTTCCAACTACTGATGCATATGGAACTTTACACATATAATCCATCTCTTCCCAAGTCTCGGGACACATCTCATTACTTAGTTTGAAATGTCTAGCCAAAGGTGTACTAACTGGTTTTTCATTTTGTATACTAAATATTTCCAAAACATTTTTTATGTACTCACTCTAAGGCAATGTTAATTTGCGATTTTTCCTGTCTCTAGTTATTCTTGTACCAAGGATTTGTTTTGCAACATCCAAATCCTTCATTTCAAATGAATTTTCCAATTTTCCTTTGAGCACATTTATTTCATGCATGTTATACCCTACAACAAGCATGTCATATATATTCAATAAAAATATAATGTAGTTGCCATCATTTTTCCTTTTAAGATAAACACAATGGTCAGAGTGACATCTAATATAATCTTGTTCAGACATAAACCTATAAAATTTTAGATACCACTGCCTTAGAGCCTGTTTTAAGCCATATATTCTCTTCTTCAATTTGCACACTAATTTATCCTTCCCTTTGACCTCTCTTGTGGCTACTAAATATATATTTATTCCTCCAAAGCCCCAAGGAGAAAGGTTGTCTTTACATCTAACTTCTCAATATCAAAATCTTATACTGCCACTAGACTTAAAATAGTTCTGATTGATGTCATTTTAACAACAGCAGAAAAAATTTCATCAAAGTATATAAAAAAAATTATGCAAACCCCTTCACCACAAGTCTAGCCTTATACCTTTGTTTTCCTCCATATTCTTCCTTCAACCTATAAACCCATTTATTTTGCAATTTTTTTTTTACCTGCATGCAACATGATTAAGTCCCAATTTTGGTTATGCATCAAGGATTCCATCTCTTCTTCCATGGCTTTCTCCCTCTTCTTACTAGTTTCTACTTGCATTTCTTATTCATATATTTTTTATTCACTAGAAGCAATCAACAATACATAATATAATGAAGGAGAGTATCATTCATGGGGTCTACTTATCTTGGTAGATCTTCTAACGCCACTTTCAAGTGTTTTAGATGATTATATATATATATATATATATATATATATATATATATATATATATATATATATATATATATATATATATATATATATATATATATATATATATATATATATATATATATATTATTTTTATTTTAATTTTATTTATTAATTTATGTATTTATTTTATTTTTTGTGGTCGTTGCTAATCATTATGATTTTTAGGTACCTTTACCTTTTTTGTGATTTCAACAAGAACTATGTATTCTTTATTTTCATTTTCCTTTTTCTTTCCCTGCATCTGATTTTTATACAAGGCATTTTCATTGAATATGACATCTCTACTCCTAATGATTTTTTTATTTTCATAATCATATAAGTGATAAGAAAAATCGTTAACACCATATCCAATAAAGGTACATTTATTTGATTTTTCCTCAAGCTTTGATCTATTTTATTTATTATTGTAGACGAAGGATTCACAACCGAAAGTCTTTAAAAATAGGTAGTTTACCTTTTTACATGTCCATGCCTCCTATGGAATACCATCCAAGGAACTTGAAGGCCCTCTTTTTATTATATGAAAAACAATATCTACAACATCTTACCAAAATTGTAAGGGAAATCCTACATGCAATGTCATGCACATTGCACACTCCATGATTGTCTTGTTCATCCTTTCGGACACACCATTTTCCTGTGGTGTTCTTGTAACTTTCTTCTCTCTACGAATTCCATGCTTTGAATACTAGTTATCAAACTCTTTGTTGATGTATTCACCTCCATTTTTTAATCTGGGACACTTCAACTTATTTCCTCTCTCATTCTCAACCAAATCTTTCCATTTCTTGAAAGTATCAAATACATTGGATTTATTTCAAATACAATAAATTCTAGTTTTCCTAGTTGCATCATTAATAAAACTAACATAATAGCAAGAGCCACTGAGAGATGATACTTGAGAAAGTCCCCATACATCTGTATGCACAAGATATAATTTTTCACTCTTTTTTTCTTTCCCAACTCTGATAAATCTGACTCTCTTATGCTTTCCATAAACATAATTTTGACATAAATCCAAATCAGCA